>CM056450.1:2815000-2825000 GCA_029783895.1 Triplophysa bombifrons
CTCTGCTCAAACACACCCCAGATGGGACTCGAACCCACAATTCCTTGCTTAGGAGGTCAGTGCCTTATCCATTAGGTCACTGGGGCTCCGTTGTTTGGCCTTTCAACAAAAAGAGTAACCAGGCAGGTATTTGGACACAGTTCAACATACTTTCAAAGTTTTTAATTATGTTTTGGCTGATACTGTTGTTCATTAAAAGGGGTTAGCAGAGGATGGTTTCGATCCATCGACCTCTGGGTTATGGGCCCAGCACGCTTCCGCTGCGCCACTCTGCTCAAACACACGCCAGATGGGCCTCGAACCCACAACTCCTTGCTTAGGAGGTCAGTGCCTTATCCATTAGGTCACTGAGGCTCCGTTGTTTGGCCTTTCAACAAAAAGAGTAACCAGGCAGGTATTTGGACACAGTTCAACACACTTTCAAAGTTTTTAATTATGTTTTGGCTGATACTGTTGTTCATTAAAAGGGGTTAGCAGAGGATGGTTTCGATCCATTGACCTCTGGGTTATGGGCCCAGCACGCTTCCGCTGCGCCACTCTGCTCAAACACACCCCAGATGGGACTCGAACCCACAATTCCTTGCTTAGGAGGTCAGTGCCTTATCCATTAGGTCACTGGGGCTCCGTTGTTTGGCCTTTCAACAAAAAGAGTAACCAGGCAGGTATTTGGACACAGTTCAACATACTTTCAAAGTTTTTAATTATGTTTTGGCTGATACTGTTGTTCATTAAAAGGGGTTAGCAGAGGATGGTTTCGATCCATCGACCTCTGGGTTATGGGCCCAGCACGCTTCCGCTGCGCCACTCTGCTCAAATACACCCCAGATGGGACTCGAATTTACAATCCCTGGCTTAGGAGGCCAGTGCCTTATCCATTAGGTCATTGGGGCTCCGTTGTTTGGCCATTCAACAAAAAGAGTAACCACGCAGGTATTTGGACACAGTTCAACATAATTACAAAGTTTTTAATTATGTTTTGGCTGATACTGTTGTTCATTAAAAGGGGTTAGCAGAGGATGGTTTCGATCCATCGACCTCTGGGTTATGGGCCCAGCACGCTTCCGCTGCGCCACTCTGCTCAAACACACCCCAGATGGGACTCGAACCCACAATTCCTTGCTTAGGAGGTCAGTGCCTTATCCATTAGGTCACTGGGGCTCCGTTGTTTGGCCATTCAACAAAAAGAGTAACCACGCAGGTATTTGGACACAGTTCAACATAATTACAAAGTTTCTAATTATGTTTTGGCTGATACTGTTGTTCATTAAAATGGGTTAGCAGAGGATGGTTTCGATCCATCGACCTCTGGGTTATGGGCCCAGCACGCATCCGCTGCGCCACTCTGCTCAAACACACCCCAGATGGGACTCGAACCCACAATTCCTTGCTTAGGAGGTCAGTGCCTTATCCATTAGGTCACTGGGGCTCCGTTGTTTGGCCATTCAACAAAAAGAGTAACCACGCAGGTATTTGGACACAGTTCAATATAATTACAAAGATTTTAATTATGTTTTGGCTGATACTGTTGTTCATTAAAAGGGGTTAGCAGAGGATGGTTTCGATCCATCGACCTCTGGGTTATGGGCCCAGCACGCTTCCGCTGCGCCACTCTGCTCAAACACACCCCAGATGGGACTCGAACCCACAATTCCTTGCTTAGGAGGTCAGTGCCTTATCCATTAGGTCACTGGGGCTCCGTTGTTTGGCCATTCAACAAAAAGAGTAACCACGCAGGTATTTGGACACAGTTCAATATAATTACAAAGATTTTAATTATGTTTTGGCTGATACTGTTGTTCATTAAAAGGGGTTAGCAGAGGATGGTTTCGATCCATCGACCTCTGGGTTATGGGCCCAGCACGCTTCCGCTGCGCCACTCTGCTCAAACACACCCCAGATGGGACTCGAACCCACAATTCCTTGCTTAGGAGGTCAGTGCCTTATCCATTAGGTCACTGGGGCTCCGTTGTTTGGCCATTCAACAAAAAGAGTAACCACGCAGGTATTTGGACACAGTTCAATATAATTACAAAGATTTTAATTATGTTTTGGCTGATACTGTTGTTCATTAAATGGGGTTAGCAGAGGATGGTTTCGATCCATCGACCTCTGGGTTATGGGCCCAGCACGCTTCCGCTGCGCCACTCTGCTCAAACACACGCCAGATGGGCCTCGAACCCACAACTCCTTGCTTAGGAGGTCAGTGCCTTATCCATTAGGTCACTGAGGCTCCGTTGTTTGGCCTTTCAACAAAAAGAGTAACCAGGCAGGTATTTGGACACAGTTCAACACACTTTCAAAGTTTTTAATTATGTTTTGGCTGATACTGTTGTTCATTAAAAGGGGTTAGCAGAGGATGGTTTCGATCCATTGACCTCTGGGTTATGGGCCCAGCACGCTTCCGCTGCGCCACTCTGCTCAAACACACCCCAGATGGGACTCGAACCCACAATTCCTTGCTTAGGAGGTCAGTGCCTTATCCATTAGGTCACTGGGGCTCCGTTGTTTGGCCTTTCAACAAAAAGAGTAACCAGGCAGGTATTTGGACACAGTTCAACATACTTTCAAAGTTTTTAATTATGTTTTGGCTGATACTGTTGTTCATTAAAAGGGGTTAGCAGAGGATGGTTTCGATCCATCGACCTCTGGGTTATGGGCCCAGCACGCTTCCGCTGCGCCACTCTGCTCAAATACACCCCAGATGGGACTCGAATTTACAATCCCTGGCTTAGGAGGCCAGTGCCTTATCCATTAGGTCATTGGGGCTCCGTTGTTTGGCCATTCAACAAAAAGAGTAACCACGCAGGTATTTGGACACAGTTCAACATAATTACAAAGTTTTTAATTATGTTTTGGCTGATACTGTTGTTCATTAAAAGGGGTTAGCAGAGGATGGTTTCGATCCATCGACCTCTGGGTTATGGGCCCAGCACGCTTCCGCTGCGCCACTCTGCTCAAACACACCCCAGATGGGACTCGAACCCACAATTCCTTGCTTAGGAGGTCAGTGCCTTATCCATTAGGTCACTGGGGCTCCGTTGTTTGGCCATTCAACAAAAAGAGTAACCACGCAGGTATTTGGACACACTTCAACATAATTACAAAGTTTTTAATTATGTTTTGGCTGATACTGTTGTTCATTAAAAGAGGTTAGCAGAGGATGGTTTCGATCCATCGACCTCTGGGTTATGGGCCCAGCACGCTTCCGCTGCGCCACTCTGCTCAAACACACGCCAGATGGGACTCGAACCCACAATCCCTGGCTTAGGAGGCCATTGCCTTATCATTTAGGCCACTGGGGCTCCGTTGCCTGGCCATTCAACAACAGGAGACTCCAGACAGGTATTTGGACAGAGTTCAACATACTTTCAAAGTTTTTAATTATGTTTTGGCTGATACTGTTGTTCATTAAAAGAGGTTAGCAGAGGATGGTTTCGATACATCGACCTCTGGGTTATGGGCCCAGCACGCTTCCGCTGCGCCACTCTGCTCAAACACACCCCAGATGGGACTCGAACCCACAACTCCTTGCTTAGGAGGTCAGTGCATTATCCATTAGGTCACTGGGGCTCCGTTGTTTGGCCATTCAACAAAAAGAGTAACCACGCAGGTATTTGGACACAGTTCAATATAATTACAAAGATTTTAATTATGTTTTGGCTGATACTGTTGTTCATTAAATGGGGTTAGCAGAGGATGGTTTCGATCCATCGACCTCTGGGTTATAGGCCCAGCACGCTTCCGCTGCGCCACTCTGCTCAAACACACGCCATATGGGACTCGAACCCACAATCCCTGGCTTAGGAGGCCATTGCCTTATCATTTAGGCCACTGGGGCTCCGTTGTTTGGCCTTTCAACAAAAAGAGTAACCAGGCAGGTATTTGGACACAGTTCAACATATTTTCAAAGTTTTTAATTATGTTTTCGCTGATACTGTTGTTCATTAAAAGGGGTTAGCAGAGGATGGTTTCGATCCATCGACCTCTGGGTTATGGGTCCAGCACGCTTCCGCTGCGCCACTCTGCTCAAATACACCCCAGATGGGACTCGAATTTACAATCCCTGGCTTAGGAGGCCAGTGCCTTATCCATTAGGTCATTGGGGCTCCGTTGCTTGTCCATTCAACAAAAAGAGTAACCTTACAGGTATTTGGACACAGTTCAACATAATTACAAAGTTTCTAATTATGTTTTGGCTGATACTGTTGTTCATTAAAATGGGTTAGCAGAGGATGGTTTCGATCCATCGACCTCTGGGTTATGGGCCCAGCACGCTTCCGCTGCGCCACTCTGCTCAAACACACCCCAGATGGGACTCGATCGGACAACTCCTTGCTTAGGAGGTCAGTGCCTTATCCATTAGGTCACTGGGGCTCCGTTGTTTGGCCATTCAACAAAAAGAGTAACCACGCAGGTATTTGGACACAGTTCAACATAATTACAAAGTTTTTAATTATGTTTTGGCTGATACTGTTGTTCATTAAAAGAGGTTAGCAGAGGATGGTTTCGATACATCGACCTCTGGGTTATGGGCCCAGCACGCTTCCGCTGCGCCACTCTGCTCAAACACACCCCAGATGGGACTCGAACCCACAATTCCTTGCTTAGGAGGTCAGTGCCTTATCCATTAGGTCATTGGGGCTCCGTTGTTTGGCCATTCAACAAAAAGAGTAACCACGCAGGTATTTGGACACAGTTCAACATAATTACAAAGTTTTTAATTATGTTTTGGCTGATACTGTTGTTCATTAAAAGGGGTTAGCAGAGGATGGTTTCGATCCAGCAACCTCTGGGTTATGGGCCCAGCACGCTTCCGCTGCGCCACTCTGCTCAAACACACCCCAGATGGGACTCGAACCCACAATTCCTTGCTTAGGAGGTCAGTGCCTTATCCATTAGGTCACTGGGGCTACGTTGTTTGGCCGTTCAACAAAAAGAGTAACCACGCAGGTATTTGGACACAGTTCAACATAATTACAAAGTTTCTAATTATGTTTTGGCTGATACTGTTGTTCATTAAAATGGGTTAGCAGAGGATGGTTTCGATCCATCGACCTCTGGGTTATGGGCCCAGCACGCTTCCGCTGCGCCACTCTGCTCAAACACACCCCAGAAGGGACTCGAACGGACAACTCCTTGCTTAGGAGGTCAGTGCCTCATCCATTAGGTCACTGGGGCTCCGTTGTTTGGCCATTCAACAAAAAGAGTAACCACGCAGGTATTTGGACACAGTTCAACATACTTTCAAAGTTTTTAATTATGTTTTGGCTGATACTGTTGTTCATTAAAAGGGGTTAGCAGAGGATGGTTTCGATCCATCGACCTCTGGGTTATGGGCCCAGCACGCTTCCGCTGCGCCACTCTGCTCAAACACACCCCAGATGGGACTCGAACCCACAATCCCTGGCTTAGGAGGCCAGTGCCTTATCCATTAGGCCACTGGGGCTCCGTTTGCTGGCCATTCATCAACAAGAGTCACCACGAAGGTATTTGGACACAGTTCAACATAATTACAAAGTTTTTAATTATGTTTTCGCTGATACTGTTGTTCATTAAAAGGGGTTAGCAGAGGATGGTTTCGATCCATCGACCTCTGGGTTATGGGCCCAGCACGCTTCCGCTGCACCACTCTGCTCAAACATATCCCAGATGGGCCTCGAACACACAACTCCTTGCTTAGGAGGTCAGTGCCTTATCCATTAGGTCACTGGGGCTCCGTTGTTTGGCCTTTCAACAAAAAGAGTAACCAGGCAGGTATTTGGACACAGTTCAACATATTTTCAAAGTTTTTAATTGTTTTCGCTGATACTGTTGTTCATTAAAAGGGGTTAGCAGAGGATGGTTTCGATCCAGCGACCTCTGGGTTATGGGCCCAGCACGCTTCCGCTGCGCCACTCTGCTCAAACACACCCCAGATGGGACTCGAACCCACAATTCCTTGCTTAGGAGGTCAGTGCCTTATCCATTAGGTCACTGGGGCTCCGTTGTTTGGCCATTCAACAAAAAGAGTAACCACGCAGGTATTTGGACACAGTTCAACATAATTACAAAGTTTCTAATTATGTTTTGGCTGATACTGTTGTTCATTAAAATGGGTTAGCAGAGGATGGTTTCGATCCATCGACCTCTGGGTTATGGGCCCAGCACGCTTCCGCTGCGCCACTCTGCTCAAACACACCCCAGAAGGGACTCGAACGGAAATCTCCTTGCTTAGGAGGTCAGTGCCTCATCCATTAGGTCACTGGGGCTCCGTTGTTTGGCCATTCAACAAAAAGAGTAACCACGCAGGTATTTGGACACAGTTCAACATAATTACAAAGTTTTTAATTATGTTTTGGCTGATACTGTTGTTCATTAAAACGGGTTAGCAGAGGATGGTTTCGATCCATCGACCTCTGGGTTATGGGCCCAGCACGCTTCCGCTGCGCCACTCTGCTCAAACACACCCCAGATGGGACTCGAACCCACAATCCCTGGCTTAGGAGGCCAGTGCCTTATCCATTAGGCCACTGGGGCTCCGTTTGCTGGCCATTCATCAACAAGAGTCACCACGAAGGTATTTGGACACAGTTCAACATAATTACAAAGTTTTTAATTATGTTTTGGCTGATACTGTTGTTCATTAAAAGGGGTTAGCAGAGGATGGTTTCGATCCATCGACCTCTGGGTTATGGGCCCAGCACGCTTCCGCTGCGCCACTCTGCTCAAACACACCCCAGATGGGACTCGAACCCACAATCCCTGGCTTAGGAGGCCAGTGCCTTATCCATTAGGCCACTGGGGCTCCGTTTGCTGGCAATTCATCAACAAGAGTCACCACGAAGGTATTTGGACACAGTTCAACATAATTACAAAGTTTTTAATTATGTTTTGGCTGATACTGTTGTTCATTAAAAGGGGTTAGCAGAGGATGGTTTCGATCCATCGACCTCTGGGTTATGGGCCCAGCACGCTTCCGCTGCGCCACTCTGCTCAAATACACCCCAGATGGGACTCAAATTTACAATCCCTGGCTTAGGAGGCCAGTGCCTTATCCATTAGGTCATTGGGGCTCCGTTGCTTGTCCATTCAACAAAAAGAGTAACCTTACAGGTATTTGGACACAGTTCAACATAATTACAAAGTTTCTAATTATGTTTTGGCTGATACTGTTGTTCATTAAAATGGGTTAGCAGAGGATGGTTTCGATCCATCGACCTCTGGGTTATGGGCCCAGCACGCATCCGCTGCGCCACTCTGCTCAAACACACCCCAGATGGGACTCGAACCCACAATTCCTTGCTTAGGAGGTCAGTGCCTTATCCATTAGGTCACTGGGGCTCCGTTGTTTGGCCATTCAACAAAAAGAGTAACCACGCAGGTATTTGGACACAGTTCAATATAATTACAAAGATTTTAATTATGTTTTGGCTGATACTGTTGTTCATTAAAAGGGGTTAGCAGAGGATGGTTTCGATCCATCGACCTCTGGGTTATGGGCCCAGCACGCTTCCGCTGCGCCACTCTGCTCAAACACACCCCAGATGGGACTCGAACCCACAATTCCTTGCTTAGGAGGTCAGTGCCTTATCCATTAGGTCACTGGGGCTCCGTTGTTTGGCCATTCAACAAAAAGAGTAACCACGCAGGTATTTGGACACAGTTCAATATAATTACAAAGATTTTAATTATGTTTTGGCTGATACTGTTGTTCATTAAATGGGGTTAGCAGAGGATGGTTTCGATCCATCGACCTCTGGGTTATGGGCCCAGCACGCTTCCGCTGCGCCACTCTGCTCAAACACACGCCAGATGGGCCTCGAACCCACAACTCCTTGCTTAGGAGGTCAGTGCCTTATCCATTAGGTCACTGAGGCTCCGTTGTTTGGCCTTTCAACAAAAAGAGTAACCAGGCAGGTATTTGGACACAGTTCAACACACTTTCAAAGTTTTTAATTATGTTTTGGCTGATACTGTTGTTCATTAAAAGGGGTTAGCAGAGGATGGTTTCGATCCATTGACCTCTGGGTTATGGGCCCAGCACGCTTCCGCTGCGCCACTCTGCTCAAACACACCCCAGATGGGACTCGAACCCACAATTCCTTGCTTAGGAGGTCAGTGCCTTATCCATTAGGTCACTGGGGCTCCGTTGTTTGGCCTTTCAACAAAAAGAGTAACCAGGCAGGTATTTGGACACAGTTCAACATACTTTCAAAGTTTTTAATTATGTTTTGGCTGATACTGTTGTTCATTAAAAGGGGTTAGCAGAGGATGGTTTCGATCCATCGACCTCTGGGTTATGGGCCCAGCACGCTTCCGCTGCGCCACTCTGCTCAAACACACGCCAGATGGGCCTCGAACCCACAACTCCTTGCTTAGGAGGTCAGTGCCTTATCCATTAGGTCACTGAGGCTCCGTTGTTTGGCCTTTCAACAAAAAGAGTAACCAGGCAGGTATTTGGACACAGTTCAACACACTTTCAAAGTTTTTAATTATGTTTTGGCTGATACTGTTGTTCATTAAAAGGGGTTAGCAGAGGATGGTTTCGATCCATTGACCTCTGGGTTATGGGCCCAGCACGCTTCCGCTGCGCCACTCTGCTCAAACACACCCCAGATGGGACTCGAACCCACAATTCCTTGCTTAGGAGGTCAGTGCCTTATCCATTAGGTCACTGGGGCTCCGTTGTTTGGCCTTTCAACAAAAAGAGTAACCAGGCAGGTATTTGGACACAGTTCAACATACTTTCAAAGTTTTTAATTATGTTTTGGCTGATACTGTTGTTCATTAAAAGGGGTTAGCAGAGGATGGTTTCGATCCATCGACCTCTGGGTTATGGGCCCAGCACGCTTCCGCTGCGCCACTCTGCTCAAATACACCCCAGATGGGACTCGAATTTACAATCCCTGGCTTAGGAGGCCAGTGCCTTATCCATTAGGTCATTGGGGCTCCGTTGTTTGGCCATTCAACAAAAAGAGTAACCACGCAGGTATTTGGACACAGTTCAACATAATTACAAAGTTTTTAATTATGTTTTGGCTGATACTGTTGTTCATTAAAAGGGGTTAGCAGAGGATGGTTTCGATCCATCGACCTCTGGGTTATGGGCCCAGCACGCTTCCGCTGCGCCACTCTGCTCAAACACACCCCAGATGGGACTCGAACCCACAATTCCTTGCTTAGGAGGTCAGTGCCTTATCCATTAGGTCACTGGGGCTCCGTTGTTTGGCCATTCAACAAAAAGAGTAACCACGCAGGTATTTGGACACACTTCAACATAATTACAAAGTTTTTAATTATGTTTTGGCTGATACTGTTGTTCATTAAAAGAGGTTAGCAGAGGATGGTTTCGATCCATCGACCTCTGGGTTATGGGCCCAGCACGCTTCCGCTGCGCCGCTCTGCTCAAACATACCCCAGATGGGCCTCGAACCCACAACTCCTTGCTTAGGAGGTCAGTGCCTTATCCATTAGGTCACTGGGGCTCCGTTGTTTGGCCATTCAACAAAAAGAGTAACCACGCAGGTATTTGGACACAGTTCAACATAATTACAAAGTTTTTAATTATGTTTTGGCTGATACTGTTGTTCATTAAAAGGGGTTAGCAGAGGATGGTTTCGATCCATCGACCTCTGGGTTATGGGCCCAGCACGCTTCCGCTGCGCCACTCTGCTCAAACATATCCCAGATGGGGCTCGAACCCACAATCCTTGGTTTAGGATGCCAGTGCATTATCCATTAGGTCATTGGGGCTCCGTTGCTTGGCCATTCAACAAAAAGAGTAACCACGCAGGTATTTGGACACAGTTCAACATAATTACAAAGTTTTTAATTATGTTTTGGCTGATACTGTTGTTCATTAAAAGGGGTTAGCAGAGGATGGTTTCGATCCATCGACCTCTGGGTTATGGGCCCAGCACGCTTCCGCTGCGCCACTCTGATCAAACACACCCCAGATGGGACTCGAACCCACAACTCCTTGTTTAGGAGGTCAGTGCCTTATCGATTATGCCACTGGGGC
>CM056450.1:2827500-2842500 GCA_029783895.1 Triplophysa bombifrons
ATACTGTTGTTCATTAAACGGGGTTAGCAGAGGATGGTTTCGATCCATCGACCTCTGGGTTATGGGCCCAGCACGCTTCCGCCTCTCTGCTCAAACATACCCCAGATGGGCCTCGAACCCACAACTCCTTGCTTAGGAGGTCAGTGCCTTATCCATTAGGTCACTGGGGCTCCGTTGTTTGGCCATTCAACAAAAAGAGTAACCACGCAGGTATTTGGACACAGTTCAACATAATTACAAAGTTTTTAATTATGTTTTCGCTGATACTGTTGTTCATTAAAAGGGGCTAGCAGAGGATGGTTTCGATCCATCGACCTCTGGGTTATGGGCCCAGCACGCTTCCGCTGCGCCACTCTGCTCAAACATATCCCAGATGGGGCTCGAACCCAAAATAATTGGTTTAGGATGCCAGTGCATTATCCATTAGGTCATTGGGGCTCCGTTGCTTGGCCATTCAACAAAAAGAGTAACCACGCAGGTGTTTGGACACAGATCAACATAATTACAAAGTTTTTAATTATGTTTTGGCTGATACTGTTGTTCATTAAACGGGGTTAGCAGAGGATGGTTTCGATCCATCGACCTCTGGGTTATGGGCCCAGCACGCTTCCGCTGCGCCACTCTGCTCAAACACACCCCAGATGGGACTCGAACCCACAATCCCTGGCTTAGGAGGCCAGTGCCTTATCCATTAGGCCACTGGGGCTCCGTTTGCTGGCCATTCATCAACAAGAGTAACCACGAAGGTATTTGGACACAGTTCAACATAATTACAAAGTTTTTAATTATGTTTTGGCTGATACTGTTGTTCATTAAAAGGGGTTAGCAGAGGATGGTTTCGATCCATCGACCTCTGGGTTATGGGCCCAGCACGCTTCCGCTGCGCCACTCTGCTCAAATACACCCCAGATGGGACTCGAATTTACAATCCCTGGCTTAGGAGGCCAGTGCCTTATCCATTAGGTCATTGGGGCTCCGTTGCTTGTCCATTCAACAAAAAGAGTAACTGTAAGAATCTGGATTTCGTCCTGTTCCCCACAAATACTGCATCTGTGTTTATTCCAATATTCATCACATGTATTCATAGCTTTATCTTATTATTCTCTATTCTTTATTATTATCTCCTATTCATAATATTTGCTCCTTACTTTCTTGTTGTTTAACCTCGTTGAAAGTTGTATCATGTCTTATGCTGTCTTATGTTGATATAAGAATCTGTTGTTCTCCATCTCAAGGTTCCTAATAATGTCAAGGGACAATTGTTTTGTTATTGTAATATTAAATATGTAATCATATCTGATTGATCAGGAGGAATAAGACTAAACATAAAGTCTGGTGATTTTCCACTGCTTTGGTGGTTTTATATGACGCCTCCTGATGCAAGCTTATAAGTAGTAGTCCTTAATACAATAAACTTGGGACTCTGATTGAACAAGCACTTGTGTCTGTGTCAAACTTTGTCTCCTGGATCCAGAAACTCTGTGTGTTCCGTCGACTAGACTCTTCAACCGTAGAATTTTATTTAGACAAGGGGACGTGAGAAGTTTACATTCTTTCAGTTGGGGGCTCGTCTCGGAGAGGGGGGAGACTCTTCTCTCTTAGAACCAAGGAGAACAAAGGCCTGAGGCGCACTGACGATCGGTTCACAGACCTACATTAAAGGGGGTAAGTGTGTTTCTATACAGTTTGTTATGACTTACAGAAATCGAACGCTTACCCTGTAGGATTCTTGTGTGTTTAAATTCATGTTAGTGGGAGTTGATTCTCCTATTGTTGTACCAATGAGGCTGGCAACAGTGATTAGTAAAATAATCATTAACGGATATGAATAGGGTTTAAATTCATGTTAGTGGGAGTTGATTCTCCTATTGTTGTACCAATGAGGCTGGCAACAGTGATTAGTAAAATAATCATTAACGGATATGAATAGGTTTCAATTCAAGTTAGTGGGATTCACTTCCTATTGTTGTACCAATGAGGCTGGCAACAGTAATTAGTAAAATAATTATTAACGCACTGAATATGAATGGTTAATGCAGTCTTGATCACACTGTAATTTAGGATCGAAGTGTTAGCTTTGAGGAGGCTTTGTTACTCACAAAAAATAAAAAGAAATAAAATCTGTTTAATGGTTATTCTAAAAGATAACATTATTACAGTTAAAATTGAAAATATACTGCACGGTTACTGCATGATATATTAAGATATTGTTATCAGGACGGTGAATTTAATATCCACCTCTGATCGCAATATACTGGTGAAACGGTTGGTCGATTGAACACGAGAGTTTATCTTTGTTTTGTCTGTACTGTACTGTTTTATCACCGCCGGGTTTGAAAGTGTAAGATGGGGAATTCTATTTCAAGGCCACTGCCGGGCGAAACGCCAGTCGCATTTATGTACAGAAATAATCAGGGATTTTATACAGATCCATATGTTAGCAATATCGCAGGATGGTCGGAGGGAATAAAACCGAAAATTGATATGCCCTATCCGAGGGAAGGTTCATTTTCTGATGAGTGTATGTTACTGGCAGGGGGTATGTCAAATGGAGGTTGGGGAGACCCAACATGGGATTATCCATACATGAATAAAGTTTATGCAGTATGGAAAGACATGAAAAAGGTTTGGCACCAAGGCCCGGAAAAAAACTAAAATTATTGCGTATGCAAAGCAAAACCGGTGGCCATTAGAAAAGCCGCCGGGATACACAAACCCTTGCCAGACACAGACTTCTCCCTCTGCACCATCACTGTCGATAAAACCAAAAGAGATAAAACCAAAAGAGATTAAACCGGAAAAGTTAATTGATAAATGTCTAGGGAGTTTAAGTCAACAGGCAGCAAGAGAGACTCAGCTGCTCAATTTTTGTGCGTTTTAAGAAAGCATGGATTGAAGATTCTAAATTGCCATTGAATAAAGCCTTTGTTTTTTTTAGCACTCTGTTAAATAACATGAATCATAAGCAAGCGCAATTGATCAGAATAACGACTTCAAACTTGCATGATATGACTTTAGAGAATGCCATGTTTATAGGCTATCCAGGAAAAAGGAACATTGAACAAACGTCTGTAAATCCGCAATTCCCGCATCCTAGCCAAAGGAAGAAGTCAGAAATAATCTCCTTTCATTGCGGAAGGAGGGGCCATTACAACGAGATTGCAGACAGCTGCGCAAGCTGACTTCTGGTGAGACGCACACAAAACAGCACACACCACAGAGCAAACATGAGAACACGGGTCCTCCAGTAAATCTTTTAGGTCGTGATATGATGCATAAATTAGGTGGATATTAAGTTTACTGAAAACAAGGTTGTTTTTTCCTTTCTGTCTAGTTTACAGGCATCCGTCGATCCTCTGCCTACAAGTGGACTGATAAGCGGCTCAAGGGTATCTGCCTCCGGTGGCAGCATGTCTACAAGGGTGGACACCATGATTAACCCTTTGTTATGGTCTCAGTTCAGGGATGAAACTGGTTTCATTGATATGGAACCTTATCGGGCTAAACTTAAAACAAACAAACCTGTCTACATTAAACAATACCCTTTGTCTAAAGATAAGGAACAAGGCATTCAACATTTGATTGAAAATTTTGTCAAGCAGGGTGTCCTCGAACAAACACACTCACCATATAACACACCAATTAATCCTGTTATGAAAGCTGATGGGAAAACTTGGAGATTAACTCAAGACTTAAGAGCAGTTAATCAGTTAATCATACCACTCGCACCGATTGTGCCTGATGTTTTGACTGTTATGAATTCAGTGCCACATTCGCACAAGTATTTCACAGTAATTGATTTGTGTGCAGCTTTTTTCTCTGTACCTGTACACCCAGATACTCAGCCTTTGTTAGCATTTACATTTAAGGGGCAGCAATATTCGTGGAAAGGCCTTGCTCAGGGCTATGTAGACTCACCCGCTGTCTTTTCTGCAGCAGTGCACAGAACTTTGGCCAAAATTAATGATTTGCCTTCAACAGTGTGTGTGCTTCAGTTTGCAGATGACATACTCGTGACGGGGGAGACTGAGGAGGACTGTGAAAAAGCATCTATAATTGTTTGCAATGTACTTGCCGAAACAGGTTTCAAAGCTTCGAAAGAGAAACTGCAATGGGTCAAAACTAAGGTAACCTATTTGGGACATGTGCTGATGCAGGGTCTCAGAGCAATATCCACAGATAGGGTCCAGCTGATCAGAAAGGTTAAGTCCCCACGAACAGTGCAGCAGCTACAAAGCTTTCTGGGACTAATTAACTATTGTAGACAATGGATACCTGACTGTGCGATTCACGATAGGCACCTGAGGGGTCTGATCGATCACAAAGCTCCGCCAAACACAGCATTGGAGTGGACTGCGGAAGCTGATGAACATTTCAATGCTTTGAAGGCAGCCATCACGACAGCACCAGCATTGGGCCTGCCGGACTACATAAAACCTTTTCACTTGCATGTTAGGGAGACAGAGGGTGCAGGTCTGGGTGTCCTATTGCAAATTCATGGCTCAACATATAGGCCAGTTGCATATCTGTCTAAAAAGTTAGATAACATAGTCACAGGTATGCCAGCATGTCTTCGTGCGGTGGCTGCAGCGGCTCTGATTGTACAGATAGCTGAGAGAACTGTGCTGTCACACCCTTTAATATTATATGCATCCCATCAGGTTGGGGTAATCTTGCACAACATGCAAACACAACACATGACAGCGCAACGACGCTCAGGTTACGAGGCTACTCTGTTGGCAACGAAAAATCTTAGCATTCAAACAACGGCAAACATTAATCCCGCTTTGCTGGGTATTTTGGGTATGGTAGACATGGCGGATTTTGATGTTGAACATGATTGCATCGTTGAACTGACCACCTCTTACTATTCTAGGTTCGATCTGTTGGATACGCCCCTAGAGGGGGGAGAACATATTTATGTTGATGGGACTTGTTCAAGCCGGTGTCTACCTCTGTGGCTATGCTGTGGTTTCCGAGTCAGGAGAGGTAAAAGAAGCTTTAGCTCTAGATTACAATTCGGCCCAAGCTGCAGAGTTGATAGCATTAATACGGGCCTGTGAGCTGATGACAGGAAAGAGAGTAACAATTTATACAGACTCCAAGTATGCGTGGAGTGTTCTTCACCATTATGCCAGAATGTGGGAAGCGAGAAGTTTTAAAATTGCTGATGGAAAGCCTTGTTTATTGATTGGCCAATAGCACATGCAAATCTGATAGGACAGTTAACTGAAGCAGTTCAGCTTCCGCTCGAAGTGGCCATAGTAAAGGTCAGGAATAGCACTACCGAAATTAGGGTTAATTATCCTAATTAGACATTACCATGGGTTATCTCACACCAGCAAAGGAAGATGCTAGAACATATTGGAATCGGACAACGGGACGAGTTTCACGTCAAAGGTAACACAGCTCTTAGCAAAAGCGTTGTTTATTGATTGGCATTTTAATATTCCTTATCATCCGCAAAGTGCAGCAGTCATGGAGAGATGTAACCGAACACTGAAAACACGACTAACAAAAGCTGTACTCGATACAGGAAGAAAGTGGGTTGATTTATTGCCTGCAGTCTTGGCAGAAATAAGAATGACCCCATCTTCAACGAAAAAAATTTCACCGTTCGAGGTACTAATGGGTAGACCTTTCCCGACCCCGTGGGTCAAAGGCCGGTCTGGGATTTCTTGTTTAGGTGATCTTCAGGTGATCCAGGAAGACTACGTGACCTCCCTAGTCGAAAAGTTAAATTCGATATGTGCTGATGTTTCTTTGTGCCTTCCTCTTCCCTCAGAAAGCCCTATTCATAACTTTGTTCCAGGACAACAAGTTTTTGTGAGGAATCTGAAGCCAACAAAGGTTGGAGAACCAAAGTACCACGGACCAGCAACTGTGATCGCCGTCACACGGACGTCATAATTGCACCATACAATATCTCAATAAAACTACTGATTGATTTGAATGTCCATTTTCACACTTAGATAGTTCACCAGGAATGGTGTGGGTTTGTGGTGAAACTGCATATTACCATTTAGATGCAGGGGAATGGAAAGGTTGTTGTTATGCTGCTATTTTGTCCACAGGAACTAGCATAATGGAAAAGAAAAATCTGGCCACATCTTTGAATAGACAAAAAAGAGAAATAACACTGCCCAATTATTATGCAGGCCACAAGATTAGTGATCCATGGACTACTCCTTGGGAAAACGTGGGATGGTCCCTAGCAGGTTTGTTTACATGAATCGGTACTACTGTTGCTCTGAACAAAATTAATGGTCTGGCATGGCAAGTTCTTTCTTTGGAAAATGACACAGCACAAGCTTTAAACTTAATCTCTAACGAATTAAGGAAAATGAGAGTTGCTGTCGTGCAACATAGACTTGCTTTGGATATATTAACAGCAGAGAAAGGAGGGGTGTGCAAAATGCTAGGAGTATCTTGTTGTTTTTCAATTTGGTACTACTCTATATATTTGTTCTTTAAAGGGACACAGGACTGCTTGTAAGACCGTTGGTCTGAAAGTGGCCATTGTAAGAATCTGGATTTCGTCCTGTTCCCCACAAATACTGCATCTGTGTTTATTCCAATATTCATCACATGTATTCATAGCTTTATCTTATTATTCTCTATTCTTTATTATTATCTCCTATTCATAATATTTGCTCCTTACTTTCTTGTTGTTTAACCTCGTTGAAAGTTGTATCATGTCTTATGCTGTCTTATGTTGATATAAGAATCTGTTGTTCTCCATCTCAAGGTTCCTAATAATGTCAAGGGACAATTGTTTTGTTATTGTAATATTAAATATGTAATCATATCTGATTGATCAGGAGGAATAAGACTAAACATAAAGTCTGGTGATTTTCCACTGCTTTGGTGGTTTTATATGACGCCTCCTGATGCAAGCTTATAAGTAGTAGTCCTTAATACAATAAACTTGGGACTCTGATTGAACAAGCACTTGTGTCTGTGTCAAACTTTGTCTCCTGGATCCAGAAACTCTGTGTGTTCCGTCGACTAGACTCTTCAACCGTAGAATTTTATTTAGACAAGGGGACGTGAGAAGTTTACATTCTTTCAGTAACCTTACAGGTATTTGGACACAGTTCAACATAATTACAAAGTTTTTAATTATGTTTTGGCTGATACTGTTGTTCATTAAAAGGGGCTAGCAGAGGATGGTTTCGATCCATCGACCTCTGGGTTATGGGCCCAGCACGCTTCCGCTGCGCCACTCTGCTCAAACATATCCCAGATGGGGCTCGAACCCACAATCCTTGGTTTAGGATGCCAGTGCATTATCCATTAGGTCATTGGGGCTCCGTTGCTTGGCCATTCAACAAAAAGAGTAACCACGCAGGTATTTGGACACAGTTCAACATAATTACAAAGTTTTTAATTATGTTTTGGCTGATACTGTTGTTCATTAAAAGGGGTTAGCAGAGGATGGTTTCGATGCATCGACCTCTGGGTTATGGGCCCAGCACGCTTCCGCTGCGCCACTCTGATCAAACACACCCCAGATGGGACTCGAACCCACAACTCCTTGTTTAGGAGGTCAGTGCCTTATCGATTATGCCACTGGGGCTCCGTTTGCTGGCCATTCAACAAAAAGAGTAACCACGCATGTATTTGGACACAGTTCAACATAATTACAAAGTTTTTAATTATGTTTTCGCTGATACTGTTGTTCATTAAAAGGGGCTAGCAGAGGATGGTTTCGATCCATCGACCTCTGGGTTATGGGCCCAGCACGCTTCCGCTGCGCCACTCTGCTCAAACATATCCCAGATGGGGCTCGAACCCACAATCATTGGTTTAGGAGGTCAGTGCCTTATCCATTAGGTCATTGGGGCTCTGTTGTTTGGCCATTCAACAAAAAGAGTAACCACGCAGGTATTTGGACACAGTTCAACATAATTACAAAGTTTTTAATTATGTTTTGGCTGATACTGTTGTTCATTAAACGGGGTTAGCAGAGGATGGTTTCGATCCATCGACCTCTGGGTTATGGGCCCAGCACGCTTCCGCTGCGCCACTCTGCTCAAACACACCCCAGATGGGACTCGAACCCACAATCCCTGGCTTAGGAGGCCAATGCCTTATCCATTATGCCACTGGGGCTCCGTTTGCTGGCCATTCAACAAAAAGAGTAACCACGCAGGTATTTGGACACAGTTCAACATAATTACAAAGTTTTTAATTATGTTTTGGCTGATACTGTTGTTCATTAAAAGGGGTTAGCAGAGGATGGTTTCGATCCATCGACCTCTGGGTTATGGGCCCAGCACGCTTCCGCTGCGCCACTCTGCTCAAACATACCCCAGATGGGCCTTGAACCCACAACTCCTTGCTTAGGAGGTCAGTGCCTTATCCATTAGGTCACTGGGGCTCCGTTGTTTGGCCATTCAACAAAAAGAGTAACCACGCAGGTATTTGGACACAGTTCAACATAATTACAAAGTTTTTAATTATGTTTTGGCTGATACTGTTGTTCATTAAACGGGGTTAGCAGAGGATGGTTTCGATCCATCGACCTCTGGGTTATGGGCCCAGCACGCTTCCGCTGCGCCGCTCTGCTCAAACATACCCCAGATGGGCCTCGAACCCACAACTCCTTGCTTAGGAGGTCAGTGCCTTATCCATTAGGTCACTGGGGCTCCGTTGTTTGGCCATTCAACAAAAAGAGTAACCACGCAGGTATTTGGACACAGTTCAACATAATTACAAAGTTTTTAATTATGTTTTGGCTGATACTGTTGTTCATTAAAAGGGGTTAGCAGAGGATGGTTTCGATCCATCGACCTCTGGGTTATGGGCCCAGCACGCTTCCGCTGCGCCACTCTGCTCAAACATATCCCAGATGGGGCTCGAACCCACAATCATTGGTTTAGGATGCCAGTGCATTATCCATTAGGTCATTGGGGCTCCGTTGCTTGGCCATTAAACAAAAAGAGTAACCACGCAGGTGTTTGGACACAGATCAACATAATTACAAAGTTTTTAATTATGTTTTGGCTGATACTGTTGTTCATTAAACGGGGTTAGCAGAGGATGGTTTCGATCCATCGACCTCTGGGTTATGGGCCCAGCACGCTTCCGCTGCGCCGCTCTGCTCAAACATACCCCAGATGGGCCTCGAACCCACAACTCCTTGCTTAGGAGGTCAGTGCCTTATCCATTAGGTCACTGGGGCTCCGTTGTTTGGCCATTCAACAAAAAGAGTAACCACGCAGGTATTTGGACACAGTTCAACATAATTACAAAGTTTTTAATTATGTTTTGGCTGATACTGTTGTTCATTAAAAGGGGTTAGCAGAGGATGGTTTCGATCCATCGACCTCTGGGTTATGGGCCCAGCACGCTTCCGCTGCGCCACTCTGCTCAAATACACCCCAGATGGGACTCGAATTTACAATCCCTGGCTTAGGAGGCCAGTGCCTTATCCATTAGGTCATTGGGGCTCCGTTGCTTGTCCATTCAACAAAAAGAGTAACCTTACAGGTATTTGGACACAGTTCAACATAATTACAAAGTTTTTAATTATGTTTTGGCTGATACTGTTGTTCATTAAAAGGGGCTAGCAGAGGATGGTTTCGATCCATCGACCTCTGGGTTATGGGCCCAGCACGCTTCCGCTGCGCCACTCTGCTCAAACATATCCCAGATGGGGCTCGAACCCACAATCCTTGGTTTAGGATGCCAGTGCATTATCCATTAGGTCATTGGGGCTCCGTTGCTTGGCCATTCAACAAAAAGAGTAACCACGCAGGTATTTGGACACAGTTCAACATAATTACAAAGTTTTTAATTATGTTTTGGCTGATACTGTTGTTCATTAAAAGGGGTTAGCAGAGGATGGTTTCGATCCATCGACCTCTGGGTTATGGGCCCAGCACGCTTCCGCTGCGCCACTCTGATCAAACACACCCCAGATGGGACTCGAACCCACAACTCCTTGTTTAGGAGGTCAGTGCCTTATCGATTATGCCACTGGGGCTCCGTTTGCTGGCCATTCAACAAAAAGAGTAACCACGCATGTATTTGGACACAGTTCAACATAATTACAAAGTTTTTAATTATGTTTTCGCTGATACTGTTGTTCATTAAAAGGGGCTAGCAGAGGATGGTTTCGATCCATCGACCTCTGGGTTATGGGCCCAGCACGCTTCCGCTGCGCCACTCTGCTCAAACATATCCCAGATGGGGCTCGAACCCACAATCATTGGTTTAGGATGCCAGTGCATTATCCATTAGGTCATTGGGGCTCCGTTGCTTGGCCATTCAACAAAAAGAGTAACCACGCAGGTGTTTGGACACAGATCAACATAATTACAAAGTTTTTAATTATGTTTTGGCTGATACTGTTGTTCATTAAACGGGGTTAGCAGAGGATGGTTTCGATCCATCGACCTCTGGGTTATGGGCCCAGCACGCTTCCGCCGCTCTGCTCAAACATACCCCAGATGGGCCTCGAACCCACAACTCCTTGCTTAGGAGGTCAGTGCCTTATCCATTAGGTCACTGGGGCTCCGTTGTTTGGCCTTTCAACAAAAAGAGTAACCAGGCAGGTATTTGGACACAGTTCAACATACTTTCAAAGTTTTTAATTATGTTTTGGCTGATACTGTTGTTCATTAAAAGGGGTTAGCAGAGGATGGTTTCGATCCATCGACCTCTGGGTTATGGGCCCAGCACGCTTCCGCTGCGCCACTCTGCTCAAATACACCCCAGATGGGACTCGAATTTACAATCCCTGGCTTAGGAGGCCAGTGCCTTATCCATTAGGTCATTGGGGCTCCGTTGTTTGGCCATTCAACAAAAAGAGTAACCACGCAGGTATTTGGACACAGTTCAACATAATTACAAAGTTTTTAATTATGTTTTGGCTGATACTGTTGTTCATTAAAAGGGGTTAGCAGAGGATGGTTTCGATCCATCGACCTCTGGGTTATGGGCCCAGCACGCTTCCGCTGCGCCACTCTGCTCAAACACACCCCAGATGGGACTCGAACCCACAATTCCTTGCTTAGGAGGTCAGTGCCTTATCCATTAGGTCACTGGGGCTCCGTTGTTTGGCCATTCAACAAAAAGAGTAACCACGCAGGTATTTGGACACACTTCAACATAATTACAAAGTTTTTAATTATGTTTTGGCTGATACTGTTGTTCATTAAAAGAGGTTAGCAGAGGATGGTTTCGATCCATCGACCTCTGGGTTATGGGCCCAGCACGCTTCCGCTGCGCCGCTCTGCTCAAACATACCCCAGATGGGCCTCGAACCCACAACTCCTTGCTTAGGAGGTCAGTGCCTTATCCATTAGGTCACTGGGGCTCCGTTGTTTGGCCATTCAACAAAAAGAGTAACCACGCAGGTATTTGGACACAGTTCAACATAATTACAAAGTTTTTAATTATGTTTTGGCTGATACTGTTGTTCATTAAAAGGGGTTAGCAGAGGATGGTTTCGATCCATCGACCTCTGGGTTATGGGCCCAGCACGCTTCCGCTGCGCCACTCTGCTCAAACATATCCCAGATGGGGCTCGAACCCACAATCCTTGGTTTAGGATGCCAGTGCATTATCCATTAGGTCATTGGGGCTCCGTTGCTTGGCCATTCAACAAAAAGAGTAACCACGCAGGTATTTGGACACAGTTCAACATAATTACAAAGTTTTTAATTATGTTTTGGCTGATACTGTTGTTCATTAAAAGGGGTTAGCAGAGGATGGTTTCGATCCATCGACCTCTGGGTTATGGGCCCAGCACGCTTCCGCTGCGCCACTCTGATCAAACACACCCCAGATGGGACTCGAACCCACAACTCCTTGTTTAGGAGGTCAGTGCCTTATCGATTATGCCACTGGGGCTCCGTTTGCTGGCCATTCAACAAAAAGAGTAACCACGCATGTATTTGGACACAGTTCAACATAATTACAAAGTTTTTAATTATGTTTTCGCTGATACTGTTGTTCATTAAAAGGGGCTAGCAGAGGATGGTTTCGATCCATCGACCTCTGGGTTATGGGCCCAGCACGCTTCCGCTGCGCCACTCTGCTCAAACATATCCCAGATGGGGCTCGAACCCACAATCATTGGTTTAGGATGCCAGTGCATTATCCATTAGGTCATTGGGGCTCCGTTGCTTGGCCATTCAACAAAAAGAGTAACCACGCAGGTGTTTGGACACAGATCAACATAATTACAAAGTTTTTAATTATGTTTTGGCTGATACTGTTGTTCATTAAACGGGGTTAGCAGAGGATGGTTTCGATCCATCGACCTCTGGGTTATGGGCCCAGCACGCTTCCGCCTCTCTGCTCAAACATACCCCAGATGGGCCTCGAACCCACAACTCCTTGCTTAGGAGGTCAGTGCCTTATCCATTAGGTCACTGGGGCTCCGTTGTTTGGCCATTCAACAAAAAGAGTAACCACGCAGGTATTTGGACACAGTTCAACATAATTACAAAGTTTTTAATTATGTTTTCGCTGATACTGTTGTTCATTAAAAGGGGCTAGCAGAGGATGGTTTCGATCCATCGACCTCTGGGTTATGGGCCCAGCACGCTTCCGCTGCGCCACTCTGCTCAAACATATCCCAGATGGGGCTCGAACCCAAAATAATTGGTTTAGGATGCCAGTGCATTATCCATTAGGTCATTGGGGCTCCGTTGCTTGGCCATTCAACAAAAAGAGTAACCACGCAGGTGTTTGGACACAGATCAACATAATTACAAAGTTTTTAATTATGTTTTGGCTGATACTGTTGTTCATTAAACGGGGTTAGCAGAGGATGGTTTCGATCCATCGACCTCTGGGTTATGGGCCCAGCACGCTTCCGCTGCGCCACTCTGCTCAAATACACCCCAGATGGGACTCGAATTTACAATCCCTGGCTTAGGAGGCCAGTGCCTTATCCATTATGCCACTGGGGCTCCGTTTGCTGGCCATTCAACAAAAAGAGTAACCACGCAGGTATTTGGACACAGTTCAACATAATTACAAAGTTTTTAATTATGTTTTGGCTGATACTGTTGTTCATTAAAAGGGGTTAGCAGAGGATGGTTTCGATCCATCGACCTCTGGGTTATGGGCCCAGCACGCTTCCGCTGCGCCACTCTGCTCAAACATACCCCAGATGGGCCTTGAACCCACAACTCCTTGCTTAGGAGGTCAGTGCCTTATCCATTAGGTCACTGGGGCTCCGTTGTTTGGCCATTCAACAAAAAGAGTAACCACGCAGGTATTTGGACACAGTTCAACATAATTACAAAGTTTTTAATTATGTTTTGGCTGATACTGTTGTTCATTAAACGGGGTTAGCAGAGGATGGTTTCGATCCATCGACCTCTGGGTTATGGGCCCAGCACGCTTCCGCTGCGCCGCTCTGCTCAAACATACCCCAGATGGGCCTCGAACCCACAACTCCTTGCTTAGGAGGTCAGTGCCTTATCCATTAGGTCACTGGGGCTCCGTTGTTTGGCCATTCAACAAAAAGAGTAACCACGCAGGTATTTGGACACAGTTCAACATAATTACAAAGTTTTTAATTATGTTTTGGCTGATACTGTTGTTCATTAAAAGGGGTTAGCAGAGGATGGTTTCGATCCATCGACCTCTGGGTTATGGGCCCAGCACGCTTCCGCTGCGCCACTCTGCTCAAACATATCCCAGATGGGGCTCGAACCCACAATCATTGGTTTAGGATGCCAGTGCATTATCCATTAGGTCATTGGGGCTCCGTTGCTTGGCCATTAAACAAAAAGAGTAACCACGCAGGTGTTTGGACACAGATCAACATAATTACAAAGTTTTTAATTATGTTTTGGCTGATACTGTTGTTCATTAAACGGGGTTAGCAGAGGATGGTTTCGATCCATCGACCTCTGGGTTATGGGCCCAGCACGCTTCCGCTGCGCCGCTCTGCTCAAACATACCCCAGATGGGCCTCGAACCCACAACTCCTTGCTTAGGAGGTCAGTGCCTTATCCATTAGGTCACTGGGGCTCCGTTGTTTGGCCATTCAACAAAAAGAGTAACCACGCAGGTATTTGGACACAGTTCAACATAATTACAAAGTTTTTAATTATGTTTTGGCTGATACTGTTGTTCATTAAAAGGGGTTAGCAGAGGATGGTTTCGATCCATCGACCTCTGGGTTATGGGCCCAGCACGCTTCCGCTGCGCCACTCTGCTCAAATACACCCCAGATGGGACTCGAATTTACAATCCCTGGCTTAGGAGGCCAGTGCCTTATCCATTAGGTCATTGGGGCTCCGTTGCTTGTCCATTCAACAAAAAGAGTAACCTTACAGGTATTTGGACACAGTTCAACATAATTACAAAGTTTTTAATTATGTTTTGGCTGATACTGTTGTTCATTAAAAGGGGCTAGCAGAGGATGGTTTCGATCCATCGACCTCTGGGTTATGGGCCCAGCACGCTTCCGCTGCGCCACTCTGCTCAAACATATCCCAGATGGGGCTCGAACCCACAATCCTTGGTTTAGGATGCCAGTGCATTATCCATTAGGTCATTGGGGCTCCGTTGCTTGGCCATTCAACAAAAAGAGTAACCACGCAGGTATTTGGACACAGTTCAACATAATTACAAAGTTTTTAATTATGTTTTGGCTGATACTGTTGTTCATTAAAAGGGGTTAGCAGAGGATGGTTTCGATCCATCGACCTCTGGGTTATGGGCCCAGCACGCTTCCGCTGCGCCACTCTGATCAAACACACCCCAGATGGGACTCGAACCCACAACTCCTTGTTTAGGAGGTCAGTGCCTTATCGATTATGCCACTGGGGCTCCGTTTGCTGGCCATTCAACAAAAAGAGTAACCACGCATGTATTTGGACACAGTTCAACATAATTACAAAGTTTTTAATTATGTTTTCGCTGATACTGTTGTTCATTAAAAGGGGCTAGCAGAGGATGGTTTCGATCCATCGACCTCTGGGTTATGGGCCCAGCACGCTTCCGCTGCGCCACTCTGCTCAAACA
>CM056450.1:2847500-2865000 GCA_029783895.1 Triplophysa bombifrons
AGCAGAGGATGGTTTCGATCCATCGACCTCTGGGTTATGGGCCCAGCACGCTTCCGCTGCGCCACTCTGCTCAAATACACCCCAGATGGGACTCGAATTTACAATCCCTGGCTTAGGAGGCCAGTGCCTTATCCATTAGGTCATTGGGGCTCCGTTGCTTGTCCATTCAACAAAAAGAGTAACCTTACAGGTATTTGGACACAGTTCAACATAATTACAAAGTTTTTAATTATGTTTTGGCTGATACTGTTGTTCATTAAAAGGGGCTAGCAGAGGATGGTTTCGATCCATCGACCTCTGGGTTATGGGCCCAGCACGCTTCCGCTGCGCCACTCTGCTCAAACATATCCCAGATGGGGCTCGAACCCACAATCCTTGGTTTAGGATGCCAGTGCATTATCCATTAGGTCATTGGGGCTCCGTTGCTTGGCCATTCAACAAAAAGAGTAACCACGCAGGTATTTGGACACAGTTCAACATAATTACAAAGTTTTTAATTATGTTTTGGCTGATACTGTTGTTCATTAAAAGGGGTTAGCAGAGGATGGTTTCGATGCATCGACCTCTGGGTTATGGGCCCAGCACGCTTCCGCTGCGCCACTCTGATCAAACACACCCCAGATGGGACTCGAACCCACAACTCCTTGTTTAGGAGGTCAGTGCCTTATCGATTATGCCACTGGGGCTCCGTTTGCTGGCCATTCAACAAAAAGAGTAACCACGCATGTATTTGGACACAGTTCAACATAATTACAAAGTTTTTAATTATGTTTTCGCTGATACTGTTGTTCATTAAAAGGGGCTAGCAGAGGATGGTTTCGATCCATCGACCTCTGGGTTATGGGCCCAGCACGCTTCCGCTGCGCCACTCTGCTCAAACATATCCCAGATGGGGCTCGAACCCACAATCATTGGTTTAGGAGGTCAGTGCCTTATCCATTAGGTCATTGGGGCTCTGTTGTTTGGCCATTCAACAAAAAGAGTAACCACGCAGGTATTTGGACACAGTTCAACATAATTACAAAGTTTTTAATTATGTTTTGGCTGATACTGTTGTTCATTAAACGGGGTTAGCAGAGGATGGTTTCGATCCATCGACCTCTGGGTTATGGGCCCAGCACGCTTCCGCTGCGCCACTCTGCTCAAACACACCCCAGATGGGACTCGAACCCACAATCCCTGGCTTAGGAGGCCAATGCCTTATCCATTATGCCACTGGGGCTCCGTTTGCTGGCCATTCAACAAAAAGAGTAACCACGCAGGTATTTGGACACAGTTCAACATAATTACAAAGTTTTTAATTATGTTTTGGCTGATACTGTTGTTCATTAAAAGGGGTTAGCAGAGGATGGTTTCGATCCATCGACCTCTGGGTTATGGGCCCAGCACGCTTCCGCTGCGCCACTCTGCTCAAACATACCCCAGATGGGCCTTGAACCCACAACTCCTTGCTTAGGAGGTCAGTGCCTTATCCATTAGGTCACTGGGGCTCCGTTGTTTGGCCATTCAACAAAAAGAGTAACCACGCAGGTATTTGGACACAGTTCAACATAATTACAAAGTTTTTAATTATGTTTTGGCTGATACTGTTGTTCATTAAACGGGGTTAGCAGAGGATGGTTTCGATCCATCGACCTCTGGGTTATGGGCCCAGCACGCTTCCGCTGCGCCGCTCTGCTCAAACATACCCCAGATGGGCCTCGAACCCACAACTCCTTGCTTAGGAGGTCAGTGCCTTATCCATTAGGTCACTGGGGCTCCGTTGTTTGGCCATTCAACAAAAAGAGTAACCACGCAGGTATTTGGACACAGTTCAACATAATTACAAAGTTTTTAATTATGTTTTGGCTGATACTGTTGTTCATTAAAAGGGGTTAGCAGAGGATGGTTTCGATCCATCGACCTCTGGGTTATGGGCCCAGCACGCTTCCGCTGCGCCACTCTGCTCAAACATATCCCAGATGGGGCTCGAACCCACAATCATTGGTTTAGGATGCCAGTGCATTATCCATTAGGTCATTGGGGCTCCGTTGCTTGGCCATTAAACAAAAAGAGTAACCACGCAGGTGTTTGGACACAGATCAACATAATTACAAAGTTTTTAATTATGTTTTGGCTGATACTGTTGTTCATTAAACGGGGTTAGCAGAGGATGGTTTCGATCCATCGACCTCTGGGTTATGGGCCCAGCACGCTTCCGCTGCGCCGCTCTGCTCAAACATACCCCAGATGGGCCTCGAACCCACAACTCCTTGCTTAGGAGGTCAGTGCCTTATCCATTAGGTCACTGGGGCTCCGTTGTTTGGCCATTCAACAAAAAGAGTAACCACGCAGGTATTTGGACACAGTTCAACATAATTACAAAGTTTTTAATTATGTTTTGGCTGATACTGTTGTTCATTAAAAGGGGTTAGCAGAGGATGGTTTCGATCCATCGACCTCTGGGTTATGGGCCCAGCACGCTTCCGCTGCGCCACTCTGCTCAAATACACCCCAGATGGGACTCGAATTTACAATCCCTGGCTTAGGAGGCCAGTGCCTTATCCATTAGGTCATTGGGGCTCCGTTGCTTGTCCATTCAACAAAAAGAGTAACCTTACAGGTATTTGGACACAGTTCAACATAATTACAAAGTTTTTAATTATGTTTTGGCTGATACTGTTGTTCATTAAAAGGGGCTAGCAGAGGATGGTTTCGATCCATCGACCTCTGGGTTATGGGCCCAGCACGCTTCCGCTGCGCCACTCTGCTCAAACATATCCCAGATGGGGCTCGAACCCACAATCCTTGGTTTAGGATGCCAGTGCATTATCCATTAGGTCATTGGGGCTCCGTTGCTTGGCCATTCAACAAAAAGAGTAACCACGCAGGTATTTGGACACAGTTCAACATAATTACAAAGTTTTTAATTATGTTTTGGCTGATACTGTTGTTCATTAAAAGGGGTTAGCAGAGGATGGTTTCGATCCATCGACCTCTGGGTTATGGGCCCAGCACGCTTCCGCTGCGCCACTCTGATCAAACACACCCCAGATGGGACTCGAACCCACAACTCCTTGTTTAGGAGGTCAGTGCCTTATCGATTATGCCACTGGGGCTCCGTTTGCTGGCCATTCAACAAAAAGAGTAACCACGCATGTATTTGGACACAGTTCAACATAATTACAAAGTTTTTAATTATGTTTTCGCTGATACTGTTGTTCATTAAAAGGGGCTAGCAGAGGATGGTTTCGATCCATCGACCTCTGGGTTATGGGCCCAGCACGCTTCCGCTGCGCCACTCTGCTCAAACATATCCCAGATGGGGCTCGAACCCACAATCATTGGTTTAGGATGCCAGTGCATTATCCATTAGGTCATTGGGGCTCCGTTGCTTGGCCATTCAACAAAAAGAGTAACCACGCAGGTGTTTGGACACAGATCAACATAATTACAAAGTTTTTAATTATGTTTTGGCTGATACTGTTGTTCATTAAACGGGGTTAGCAGAGGATGGTTTCGATCCATCGACCTCTGGGTTATGGGCCCAGCACGCTTCCGCCGCTCTGCTCAAACATACCCCAGATGGGCCTCGAACCCACAACTCCTTGCTTAGGAGGTCAGTGCCTTATCCATTAGGTCACTGGGGCTCCGTTGTTTGGCCATTCAACAAAAAGAGTAACCACGCAGGTATTTGGACACAGTTCAACATAATTACAAAGTTTTTAATTATGTTTTCGCTGATACTGTTGTTCATTAAAAGGGGCTAGCAGAGGATGGTTTCGATCCATCGACCTCTGGGTTATGGGCCCAGCACGCTTCCACTGCGCCACTCTGCTCAAACATATCCCAGATGGGGCTCGAACCCAAAATAATTGGTTTAGGATGCCAGTGCATTATCCATTAGGTCATTGGGGCTCCGTTGCTTGGCCATTCAACAAAAAGAGTAACCACGCAGGTGTTTGGACACAGATCAACATAATTACAAAGTTTTTAATTATGTTTTGGCTGATACTGTTGTTCATTAAACGGGGTTAGCAGAGGATGGTTTCGATCCATCGACCTCTGGGTTATGGGCCCAGCACGCTTCCGCTGCGCCACTCTGCTCAAACACACCCCAGATGGGACTCGAATCCACAATCCCTGGCTTAGGAGGCCAGTGCCTTATCCATTAGGCCACTGGGGCTCCGTTTGCTGGCCATTCATCAACAAGAGTAACCACGAAGGTATTTGGACACAGTTCAACATAATTACAAAGTTTTTAATTATGTTTTGGCTGATACTGTTGTTCATTAAAAGGGGTTAGCAGAGGATGGTTTCGATCCATCGACCTCTGGGTTATGGGCCCAGCACGCTTCCGCTGCGCCACTCTGCTCAAATACACCCCAGATGGGACTCGAATTTACAATCCCTGGCTTAGGAGGCCAGTGCCTTATCCATTAGGTCATTGGGGCTCCGTTGCTTGTCCATTCAACAAAAAGAGTAACCTTACAGGTATTTGGACACAGTTCAACATAATTACAAAGTTTTTAATTATGTTTTGGCTGATACTGTTGTTCATTAAAAGGGGCTAGCAGAGGATGGTTTCGATCCATCGACCTCTGGGTTATGGGCCCAGCACGCTTCCGCTGCGCCACTCTGCTCAAACATATCCCAGATGGGGCTCGAACCCACAATCCTTGGTTTAGGATGCCAGTGCATTATCCATTAGGTCATTGGGGCTCCGTTGCTTGGCCATTCAACAAAAAGAGTAACCACGCAGGTATTTGGACACAGTTCAACATAATTACAAAGTTTTTAATTATGTTTTGGCTGATACTGTTGTTCATTAAAAGGGGTTAGCAGAGGATGGTTTCGATCCATCGACCTCTGGGTTATGGGCCCAGCACGCTTCCGCTGCGCCACTCTGATCAAACACACCCCAGATGGGACTCGAACCCACAACTCCTTGTTTAGGAGGTCAGTGCCTTATCGATTATGCCACTGGGGCTCCGTTTGCTGGCCATTCAACAAAAAGAGTAACCACGCATGTATTTGGACACAGTTCAACATAATTACAAAGTTTTTAATTATGTTTTCGCTGATACTGTTGTTCATTAAAAGGGGCTAGCAGAGGATGGTTTCGATCCATCGACCTCTGGGTTATGGGCCCAGCACGCTTCCGCTGCGCCACTCTGCTCAAACATATCCCAGATGGGGCTCGAACCCACAATCATTGGTTTAGGAGGTCAGTGCCTTATCCATTAGGTCATTGGGGCTCTGTTGTTTGGCCATTCAACAAAAAGAGTAACCACGCAGGTATTTGGACACAGTTCAACATAATTACAAAGTTTTTAATTATGTTTTGGCTGATACTGTTGTTCATTAAACGGGGTTAGCAGAGGATGGTTTCGATCCATCGACCTCTGGGTTATGGGCCCAGCACGCTTCCGCTGCGCCACTCTGCTCAAACACACCCCAGATGGGACTCGAACCCACAATCCCTGGCTTAGGAGGCCAATGCCTTATCCATTATGCCACTGGGGCTCCGTTTGCTGGCCATTCAACAAAAAGAGTAACCACGCAGGTATTTGGACACAGTTCAACATAATTACAAAGTTTTTAATTATGTTTTGGCTGATACTGTTGTTCATTAAAAGGGGTTAGCAGAGGATGGTTTCGATCCATCGACCTCTGGGTTATGGGCCCAGCAAGCTTCCGCTGCGCCACTCTGCTCAAACATACCCCAGATGGGACTCGAACCCACAATCCCTGGCTTAGGAGGTCAGTGCCTTATCCATTATGCCACTGGGGCTCCGTTTGCTGGCCATTCATCAACAAGAGTCACCACGAAGGTATTTGGACACAGTTCAACATAATTACAAAGTTTTTAATTATGTTTTGGCTGATACTGTTGTTCATTAAAAGGGGTTAGCAGAGGATGGTTTCGATCCATCGACCTCTGGGTTATGGGCCCAGCACGCTTCCGCTGCGCCACTCTGCTCAAACATATCCCAGATGGGGCTCGAACCCACAATCCTTGCTTAGGAGGTCAGTGCCTTATCCATTAGGTCACTGGGGCTCCGTTGTTTGGCCATTCAACAAAAAGAGTAACCACGCAGGTATTTGGACACAGTTCAACATAATTATAAAGTTTTTAATTATGTTTTGGCTGATACTGTTGTTCATTAAAAGGGGTTAGCAGAGGATGGTTTCGATCCATCGACCTCTGGGTTATGGGCCCAGCACACTTCCGCTGCGCCACTCTGCTCAAACATACCCCAGATGGGCCTTGAACCCACAACTCCTTGCTTAGGAGGTTAGTGCCTTATCCATTAGGTCACTGGGGCTCCGTTGTTTGGCCATTCAACAAAAAGAGTAACCACGCAGGTATTTGGACACAGTTCAACATAATTACAAAGTTTTTAATTATGTTTTGGCTGATACTGTTGTTCATTAAACGGGGTTAGCAGAGGATGGTTTCGATCCATCGACCTCTGGGTTATGGGCCCAGCACGCTTCCGCTGCGCCACTCTGCTCAAACATACCCCAGATGGGCCTTGAACCCACAACTCCTTGCTTAGGAGGTCAGTGCCTTATCCATTAGGTCACTGGGGCTCTGTTGTTTGGCCATTCAACAAAAAGAGTAACCACGCAGGTATTTGGACACAGTTCAACATAATCACAAAGTTTTTAATTATGTTTTGGCTGATACTGTTGTTCATTAAACGGGGTTAGCAGAGGATGGTTTCGATCCATCGACCTCTGGGTTATGGGCCCAGCACGCTTCCGCTGCGCCACTCTGCTCAAATACACCCCAGATGGGACTCGAATTTACAATCCCTGGCTTAGGAGGCCAGTGCCTTATCCATTAGGTCATTGGGGCTCCGTTGCTTGTCCATTCAACAAAAAGAGTAACCTTACAGGTATTTGGACACAGTTCAACATAATTACAAAGTTTCTAATTATGTTTTGGCTGATACTGTTGTTCATTAAAATGGGTTAGCAGAGGATGGTTTCGATCCATCGACCTCTGGGTTATGGGCCCAGCACGCTTCCGCTGCGCCACTCTGCTCAAACACACCCCAGATGGGACTCGAACGGACAACTCCTTGCTTAGGAGGTCAGTGCCGTATCCATTAGGTCACTGGGGCTCCGTTGTTTGGCCATTCAACAAAAAGAGTAACCACGCAGGTATTTGGACACAGTTCAACATAATTACAAAGTTTTTAATTATGTTTTGGCTGATACTGTTGTTCATTAAAAGAGGTTAGCAGAGGATGGTTTCGATACATCGACCTCTGGGTTATGGGCCCAGCACGCTTCCGCTGCGCCACTCTGCTCAAACACACCCCAGATGGGACTCGAACCCACAATTCCTTGCTTAGGAGGTCAGTGCCTTATCCATTAGGTCACTGGGGCTCCGTTGTTTGGCCATTCAACAAAAAGAGTAACCACGCAGGTATTTGGACACAGTTCAATATAATTACAAAGATTTTAATTATGTTTTGGCTGATAATGTTGTTCATTAAATGGGGTTAGCAGAGGATGGTTTCGATCCATCGACCTCTGGGTTATGGGCCCAGCACGCTTCCGCTGCGCCACTCTGCTCAAACATACCCCAGATGGGACTCGAACCCACAATCCCTGGCTTAGGAGGCCAATGCCTTATCCATTATGCCACTGGGGCTCCGTTTGCTGGCCATTCAACAAAAAGAGTAACCACGCATGTATTTGGACACAGTTCAACATAATTACAAAGTTTCTAATTATGTTTTGGCTGATACTGTTGTTCATTAAAATGGGTTAGCAGAGGATGGTTTCGATCCATCGACCTCTGGGTTATGGGCCCAGCACGCTTCCGCTGCGCCACTCTGCTCAAACACACCCCAGATGGGACTCGAACGGACAACTCCTTGCTTAGGAGGTCAGTGCCTTTTCCATTAGGTCACTGGGGCTCCGTTGTTTGGCCATTCAACAAAAAGAGTAACCACGCAGGTATTTGGACACAGTTCAACATAATTACAAAGTTTTTAATTATGTTTTGGCTGATACTGTTGTTCATTAAAAGAGGTTAGCAGAGGATGGTTTCGATACATCGACCTCTGGGTTATGGGCCCAGCACGCTTCCGCTGCGCCACTCTGCTCAAACACACCCCAGATGGGACTCGAACCCACAATTCCTTGCTTAGGAGGTCAGTGCCTTATCCATTAGGTCACTGGGGCTCCGTTGTTTGGCCATTCAACAAAAAGAGTAACCACGCAGGTATTTGGACACAGTTCAATATAATTACAAAGATTTTAATTATGTTTTGGCTGATACTGTTGTTCATTAAATGGGGTTAGCAGAGGATGGTTTCGATCCATCGACCTCTGGGTTATAGGCCCAGCACGCTTCCGCTGCGCCACTCTGCTCAAACACACGCCATATGGGACTCGAACCCACAATCCCTGGCTTAGGAGGCCATTGCCTTATCATTTAGGCCACTGGGGCTCCGTTGTTTGGCCTTTCAACAAAAAGAGTAACCAGGCAGGTATTTGGACACAGTTCAACATATTTTCAAATTTTTTAATTATGTTTTCGCTGATACTGTTGTTCATTAAAAGGGGTTAGCAGAGGATGGTTTCGATCCATCGACCTCTGGGTTATGGGCCCAGCACGCTTCCGCTGCGCCACTCTGCTCAAATACACCCCAGATGGGACTCGAATTTACAATCCCTGGCTTAGGAGGCCAGTGCCTTATCCATTAGGTCATTGGGGCTCCGTTGCTTGTCCATTCAACAAAAAGAGTAACCTTACAGGTATTTGGACACAGTTCAACATAATTACAAAGTTTCTAATTATGTTTTGGCTGATACTGTTGTTCATTAAAATGGGTTAGCAGAGGATGGTTTCGATCCATCGACCTCTGGGTTATGGGCCCAGCACGCTTCCGCTGCGCCACTCTGCTCAAACACACCCCAGATGGGACTCGAACGGACAACTCCTTGCTTAGGAGGTCAGTGCCTTATCCACTAGGTCACTGGGGCTCCGTTGTTTGGCCATTCAACAAAAAGAGTAACCACGCAGGTATTTGGACACAGTTCAACATAATTACAAAGTTTTTAATTATGTTTTGGCTGATACTGTTGTTCATTAAAAGAGGTTAGCAGAGGATGGTTTCGATACATCGACCTCTGGGTTATGGGCCCAGCACGCTTCCGCTGCGCCACTCTGCTCAAACACACCCCAGATGGGACTCGAACCCACAATTCCTTGCTTAGGAGGTCAGTGCCTTATCCATTAGGTCATTGGGGCTCCGTTGTTTGGCCATTCAACAAAAAGAGTAACCACGCAGGTATTTGGACACAGTTCAACATAATTACAAAGTTTTTAATTATGTTTTGGCTGATACTGTTGTTCATTAAAAGGGGTTAGCAGAGGATGGTTTCGATCCAGCAACCTCTGGGTTATGGGCCCAGCACGCTTCCGCTGCGCCACTCTGCTCAAACACACCCCAGATGGGACTCGAACCCACAATTCCTTGCTTAGGAGGTCAGTGCCTTATCCATTAGGTCACTGGGGCTACGTTGTTTGGCCGTTCAACAAAAAGAGTAACCACGCAGGTATTTGGACACAGTTCAACATAATTACAAAGTTTCTAATTATGTTTTGGCTGATACTGTTGTTCATTAAAATGGGTTAGCAGAGGATGGTTTCGATCCATCGACCTCTGGGTTATGGGCCCAGCACGCTTCCGCTGCGCCACTCTGCTCAAACACACCCCAAAAGGGACTCGAACGGACAACTCCTTGCTTAGGAGGTCAGTGCCTCATCCATTAGGTCACTGGGGCTCCGTTGTTTGGCCATTCAACAAAAAGAGTAACCACGCAGGTATTTGGACACAGTTCAACATAATTACAAAGTTTCTAATTATGTTTTGGCTGATACTGTTGTTCATTAAAATGGGTTAGCAGAGGATGGTTTCGATCCATCGACCTCTGGGTTATGGGCCCAGCACGCTTCCGCTGCGCCACTCTGCTCAAACACACCCCAGATGGGACTCGAACGGACAACTCCTTGCTTAGGAGGTCAGTGCCTTATCCATTAGGTCACTGGGGCTCCGTTGTTTGGCCATTCAACAAAAAGAGTAACCACGCAGGTATTTGGACACAGTTCAACATAATTACAAAGTTTTTAATTATGTTTTGGCTGATACTGTTGTTCATTAAACGGGGTTAGCAGAGGATGGTTTCGATCCATCGACCTCTGGGTTATGGGCCCAGCACGCTTCCGCTGCGCCACTCTGCTCAAACACACCCCAGATGGGACTCGAACCCACAATCCCTGGCTTAGGAGGCCAATGCCTTATCCATTATGCCACTGGGGCTCCGTTTGCTGGCCATTCAACAAAAAGAGTAACCACGCAGGTATTTGGACACAGTTCAACATAATTACAAAGTTTTTAATTATGTTTTGGCTGATACTGTTGTTCATTAAAAGGGGTTAGCAGAGGATGGTTTCGATCCATCGACCTCTGGGTTATGGGCCCAGCAAGCTTCCGCTGCGCCACTCTGCTCAAACATACCCCAGATGGGACTCGAACCCACAATCCCTGGCTTAGGAGGTCAGTGCCTTATCCATTATGCCACTGGGGCTCCGTTTGCTGGCCATTCATCAACAAGAGTCACCACGAAGGTATTTGGACACAGTTCAACATAATTACAAAGTTTTTAATTATGTTTTGGCTGATACTGTTGTTCATTAAAAGGGGTTAGCAGAGGATGGTTTCGATCCATCGACCTCTGGGTTATGGGCCCAGCACGCTTCCGCTGCGCCACTCTGCTCAAACATATCCCAGATGGGGCTCGAACCCACAATCCTTGCTTAGGAGGTCAGTGCCTTATCCATTAGGTCACTGGGGCTCCGTTGTTTGGCCATTCAACAAAAAGAGTAACCACGCAGGTATTTGGACACAGTTCAACATAATTATAAAGTTTTTAATTATGTTTTGGCTGATACTGTTGTTCATTAAAAGGGGTTAGCAGAGGATGGTTTCGATCCATCGACCTCTGGGTTATGGGCCCAGCACACTTCCGCTGCGCCACTCTGCTCAAACATACCCCAGATGGGCCTTGAACCCACAACTCCTTGCTTAGGAGGTTAGTGCCTTATCCATTAGGTCACTGGGGCTCCGTTGTTTGGCCATTCAACAAAAAGAGTAACCACGCAGGTATTTGGACACAGTTCAACATAATTACAAAGTTTTTAATTATGTTTTGGCTGATACTGTTGTTCATTAAACGGGGTTAGCAGAGGATGGTTTCGATCCATCGACCTCTGGGTTATGGGCCCAGCACGCTTCCGCTGCGCCACTCTGCTCAAACATACCCCAGATGGGCCTTGAACCCACAACTCCTTGCTTAGGAGGTCAGTGCCTTATCCATTAGGTCACTGGGGCTCTGTTGTTTGGCCATTCAACAAAAAGAGTAACCACGCAGGTATTTGGACACAGTTCAACATAATCACAAAGTTTTTAATTATGTTTTGGCTGATACTGTTGTTCATTAAACGGGGTTAGCAGAGGATGGTTTCGATCCATCGACCTCTGGGTTATGGGCCCAGCACGCTTCCGCTGCGCCACTCTGCTCAAATACACCCCAGATGGGACTCGAATTTACAATCCCTGGCTTAGGAGGCCAGTGCCTTATCCATTAGGTCATTGGGGCTCCGTTGCTTGTCCATTCAACAAAAAGAGTAACCTTACAGGTATTTGGACACAGTTCAACATAATTACAAAGTTTCTAATTATGTTTTGGCTGATACTGTTGTTCATTAAAATGGGTTAGCAGAGGATGGTTTCGATCCATCGACCTCTGGGTTATGGGCCCAGCACGCTTCCGCTGCGCCACTCTGCTCAAACACACCCCAGATGGGACTCGAACGGACAACTCCTTGCTTAGGAGGTCAGTGCCGTATCCATTAGGTCACTGGGGCTCCGTTGTTTGGCCATTCAACAAAAAGAGTAACCACGCAGGTATTTGGACACAGTTCAACATAATTACAAAGTTTTTAATTATGTTTTGGCTGATACTGTTGTTCATTAAAAGAGGTTAGCAGAGGATGGTTTCGATACATCGACCTCTGGGTTATGGGCCCAGCACGCTTCCGCTGCGCCACTCTGCTCAAACACACCCCAGATGGGACTCGAACCCACAATTCCTTGCTTAGGAGGTCAGTGCCTTATCCATTAGGTCACTGGGGCTCCGTTGTTTGGCCATTCAACAAAAAGAGTAACCACGCAGGTATTTGGACACAGTTCAATATAATTACAAAGATTTTAATTATGTTTTGGCTGATAATGTTGTTCATTAAATGGGGTTAGCAGAGGATGGTTTCGATCCATCGACCTCTGGGTTATGGGCCCAGCACGCTTCCGCTGCGCCACTCTGCTCAAACATACCCCAGATGGGACTCGAACCCACAATCCCTGGCTTAGGAGGCCAATGCCTTATCCATTATGCCACTGGGGCTCCGTTTGCTGGCCATTCAACAAAAAGAGTAACCACGCATGTATTTGGACACAGTTCAACATAATTACAAAGTTTCTAATTATGTTTTGGCTGATACTGTTGTTCATTAAAATGGGTTAGCAGAGGATGGTTTCGATCCATCGACCTCTGGGTTATGGGCCCAGCACGCTTCCGCTGCGCCACTCTGCTCAAACACACCCCAGATGGGACTCGAACGGACAACTCCTTGCTTAGGAGGTCAGTGCCTTTTCCATTAGGTCACTGGGGCTCCGTTGTTTGGCCATTCAACAAAAAGAGTAACCACGCAGGTATTTGGACACAGTTCAACATAATTACAAAGTTTTTAATTATGTTTTGGCTGATACTGTTGTTCATTAAAAGAGGTTAGCAGAGGATGGTTTCGATACATCGACCTCTGGGTTATGGGCCCAGCACGCTTCCGCTGCGCCACTCTGCTCAAACACACCCCAGATGGGACTCGAACCCACAATTCCTTGCTTAGGAGGTCAGTGCCTTATCCATTAGGTCACTGGGGCTCCGTTGTTTGGCCATTCAACAAAAAGAGTAACCACGCAGGTATTTGGACACAGTTCAATATAATTACAAAGATTTTAATTATGTTTTGGCTGATACTGTTGTTCATTAAATGGGGTTAGCAGAGGATGGTTTCGATCCATCGACCTCTGGGTTATAGGCCCAGCACGCTTCCGCTGCGCCACTCTGCTCAAACACACGCCATATGGGACTCGAACCCACAATCCCTGGCTTAGGAGGCCATTGCCTTATCATTTAGGCCACTGGGGCTCCGTTGTTTGGCCTTTCAACAAAAAGAGTAACCAGGCAGGTATTTGGACACAGTTCAACATATTTTCAAATTTTTTAATTATGTTTTCGCTGATACTGTTGTTCATTAAAAGGGGTTAGCAGAGGATGGTTTCGATCCATCGACCTCTGGGTTATGGGCCCAGCACGCTTCCGCTGCGCCACTCTGCTCAAATACACCCCAGATGGGACTCGAATTTACAATCCCTGGCTTAGGAGGCCAGTGCCTTATCCATTAGGTCATTGGGGCTCCGTTGCTTGTCCATTCAACAAAAAGAGTAACCTTACAGGTATTTGGACACAGTTCAACATAATTACAAAGTTTCTAATTATGTTTTGGCTGATACTGTTGTTCATTAAAATGGGTTAGCAGAGGATGGTTTCGATCCATCGACCTCTGGGTTATGGGCCCAGCACGCTTCCGCTGCGCCACTCTGCTCAAACACACCCCAGATGGGACTCGAACGGACAACTCCTTGCTTAGGAGGTCAGTGCCTTATCCACTAGGTCACTGGGGCTCCGTTGTTTGGCCATTCAACAAAAAGAGTAACCACGCAGGTATTTGGACACAGTTCAACATAATTACAAAGTTTTTAATTATGTTTTGGCTGATACTGTTGTTCATTAAAAGAGGTTAGCAGAGGATGGTTTCGATACATCGACCTCTGGGTTATGGGCCCAGCACGCTTCCGCTGCGCCACTCTGCTCAAACACACCCCAGATGGGACTCGAACCCACAATTCCTTGCTTAGGAGGTCAGTGCCTTATCCATTAGGTCATTGGGGCTCCGTTGTTTGGCCATTCAACAAAAAGAGTAACCACGCAGGTATTTGGACACAGTTCAACATAATTACAAAGTTTTTAATTATGTTTTGGCTGATACTGTTGTTCATTAAAAGGGGTTAGCAGAGGATGGTTTCGATCCAGCAACCTCTGGGTTATGGGCCCAGCACGCTTCCGCTGCGCCACTCTGCTCAAACACACCCCAGATGGGACTCGAACCCACAATTCCTTGCTTAGGAGGTCAGTGCCTTATCCATTAGGTCACTGGGGCTACGTTGTTTGGCCGTTCAACAAAAAGAGTAACCACGCAGGTATTTGGACACAGTTCAACATAATTACAAAGTTTCTAATTATGTTTTGGCTGATACTGTTGTTCATTAAAATGGGTTAGCAGAGGATGGTTTCGATCCATCGACCTCTGGGTTATGGGCCCAGCACGCTTCCGCTGCGCCACTCTGCTCAAACACACCCCAAAAGGGACTCGAACGGACAACTCCTTGCTTAGGAGGTCAGTGCCTCATCCATTAGGTCACTGGGGCTCCGTTGTTTGGCCATTCAACAAAAAGAGTAACCACGCAGGTATTTGGACACAGTTCAACATAATTACAAAGTTTCTAATTATGTTTTGGCTGATACTGTTGTTCATTAAAATGGGTTAGCAGAGGATGGTTTCGATCCATCGACCTCTGGGTTATGGGCCCAGCACGCTTCCGCTGCGCCACTCTGCTCAAACACACCCCAGATGGGACTCGAACGGACAACTCCTTGCTTAGGAGGTCAGTGCCTTATCCATTAGGTCACTGGGGCTCCGTTGTTTGGCCATTCAACAAAAAGAGTAACCACGCAGGTATTTGGACACAGTTCAACATAATTACAAAGTTTTTAATTATGTTTTGGCTGATACTGTTGTTCATTAAACGGGGTTAGCAGAGGATGGTTTCGATCCATCGACCTCTGGGTTATGGGCCCAGCACGCTTCCGCTGCGCCACTCTGCTCAAACATACCCCAGATGGGCCTTGAACCCACAACTTCTTGCTTAGGAGGTCAGTGCCTTATCCATTAGGTCACTGGGGCTCTGTTGTTTGGCCATTCAACAAAAAGAGTAACCACGCAGGTATTTGGACACAGTTCAACATAATCACAAAGTTTTTAATTATGTTTTGGCTGATACTGTTGTTCATTAAACGGGGTTAGCAGAGGATGGTTTCGATCCATCGACCTCTGGGTTATGGGCCCAGCACGCTTCCGCTGCGCCACTCTGCTCAAACACACCCCAGATGGGACTCGAACCCACAATCCCTGGCTTAGGAGGCCAGTGCCTTATCCATTATGCCACTGGGGCTCCGTTTGCTGGCCATTCAACAAAAAGAGTAACCACGCATGTATTTGGACACAGTTCAACATAATTACAAAGTTTTTAATTATGTTTTGGCTGATACTGTTGTTCATTAAAAGGGGTTAGCAGAGGATGGTTTCGATCCATCGACCTCTGGGTTATGGGCCCAGCACGCTTCCGCTGCGCCGCTCTGCTCAAACATACCCCAGATGGGCCTCGAACCCACAACTCCTTGCTTAGGAGGTCAGTGCCTTATCCATTAGGTCACTGGGGCTCCGTTGTTTGGCCATTCAACAAAAAGAGTAACCACGCAGGTATTTGGACACAGTTCAACATAATTACAAAGTTTTTAATTATGTTTTGGCTGATACTGTTGTTCATTAAAAGGGGTTAGCAGAGGATGGTTTCGATCCATCGACCTCTGGGTTATGGGCCCAGCACGCTTCCGCTGCGCCACTCTGCTCAAACATACCCCAGATGGGCCTTGAACCCACAACTCCTTGCTTAGGAGGTCAGTGCCTTTTCCATTAGGTCACTGGGGCTCCGTTGTTTGGCCATTCAACAAAAAGAGTAACCACGCAGGTATTTGGACACAGTTCAACATAATTACAAAGTTTTTAATTATGTTTTGGCTGATACTGTTGTTCATTAAACGGGGTTAGCAGAGGATGGTTTCGATCCATCGACCTCTGGGTTATGGGCCCAGCACGCTTCCGCTGCGCCACTCTGCTCAAACATACCCCAGATGGGACTCGAACCCACAATCCCTGGCTTAGGAGTCCAATGCCTTATCCATTATGCCACTGGGGCTCCGTTTGCTGGCCATTCAACAAAAAGAGTAACCACGCATGTATTTGGACACAGTTCAACATAATTACAAAGTTTCTAATTATGTTTTGGCAGATACTGTTGTTCATTAAAATGTGTTAGCAGAGGATGGTTTCGATCCATCGACCTCTGGGTTATGGGCCCAGCACGCTTCCGCTGCGCCACTCTGCTCAAACATACCCCAGATGGGCCTTGAACCCACAACTCCTTGCTTAGGAGGCCAGTGCCTTATCCATTAGGCCACTGGGGCTCCGTTTGCTGGCCATTCATCAACAAGAGTCACCACGAAGGTATTTGGACACAGTTCAACATAATTACAAAGTTTTTAATTATGTTTTCGCTGATACTGTTGTTCATTAAAAGGGGTTAGCAGAGGATGGTTTCGATCCATCGACCTCTGGGTTATGGGCCCAGCACGCTTCCGCTGCGCCACTCTGCTCAAACACACCCCAGATGGGACTCGAACCCACAATTCCTTGCTTAGGAGGTCAGTGCCTTATCCATTAGGTCACTGGGGCTCCGTTGTTTGGCCATTCAACAAAAAGAGTAACCACGCAGGTATTTGGACACAGTTCAATATAATTACAAAGATTTTAATTATGTTTTGGCTGATACTGTTGTTCATTAAAATGGGTTAGCAGAGGATGGTTTCGATCCATCGACCTCTGGGTTATGGGCCCAGCACGCTTCCGCTGCGCCACTCTGCTCAAACACACCCCAGATGGGACTCGAACGGACAACTCCTTGCTTAGGAGGTCAGTGCCTTATCCACTAGGTCACTGGGGCTCCGTTGTTTGGCCATTCAACAAAAAGAGTAACCACGCAGGTATTTGGACACAGTTCAACATAATTACAAAGTTTTTAATTATGTTTTGGCTGATACTGTTGTTCATTAAAAGAGGTTAGCAGAGGATGGTTTCGATACATCGACCTCTGGGTTATGGGCCCAGCACGCTTCCGCTGTGCCACTCTGCTCAAACACACCCCAGATGGGACTCGAACCCACAATTCCTTGCTTAGGAGGTCAGTGCCTTATCCATTAGGTCATTGGGGCTCCGTTGTTTGGCCATTCAACAAAAAGAGTAACCACGCAGGTATTTGGACACAGTTCAACATAATTACAAAGTTTTTAATTATGTTTTGGCTGATACTGTTGTTCATTAAAAGGGGTTAGCAGAGGATGGTTTCGATCCAGCAACCTCTGGGTTATGGGCCCAGCACGCTTCCGCTGCGCCACTCTGCTCAAACACACCCCAGAT
>CM056450.1:2867500-2890000 GCA_029783895.1 Triplophysa bombifrons
AGAGTAACCACGCAGGTATTTGGACACAGTTCAACATAATTACAAAGTTTTTAATTATGTTTTGGCTGATACTGTTGTTCATTAAACGGGGTTAGCAGAGGATGGTTTCGATCCATCGACCTCTGGGTTATGGGCCCAGCACGCTTCCGCTGCGCCACTCTGCTCAAACATACCCCAGATGGGCCTTGAACCCACAACTTCTTGCTTAGGAGGTCAGTGCCTTATCCATTAGGTCACTGGGGCTCTGTTGTTTGGCCATTCAACAAAAAGAGTAACCACGCAGGTATTTGGACACAGTTCAACATAATCACAAAGTTTTTAATTATGTTTTGGCTGATACTGTTGTTCATTAAACGGGGTTAGCAGAGGATGGTTTCGATCCATCGACCTCTGGGTTATGGGCCCAGCACGCTTCCGCTGCGCCACTCTGCTCAAACACACCCCAGATGGGACTCGAACCCACAATCCCTGGCTTAGGAGGCCAGTGCCTTATCCATTATGCCACTGGGGCTCCGTTTGCTGGCCATTCAACAAAAAGAGTAACCACGCATGTATTTGGACACAGTTCAACATAATTACAAAGTTTTTAATTATGTTTTGGCTGATACTGTTGTTCATTAAAAGGGGTTAGCAGAGGATGGTTTCGATCCATCGACCTCTGGGTTATGGGCCCAGCACGCTTCCGCTGCGCCGCTCTGCTCAAACATACCCCAGATGGGCCTCGAACCCACAACTCCTTGCTTAGGAGGTCAGTGCCTTATCCATTAGGTCACTGGGGCTCCGTTGTTTGGCCATTCAACAAAAAGAGTAACCACGCAGGTATTTGGACACAGTTCAACATAATTACAAAGTTTTTAATTATGTTTTGGCTGATACTGTTGTTCATTAAAAGGGGTTAGCAGAGGATGGTTTCGATCCATCGACCTCTGGGTTATGGGCCCAGCACGCTTCCGCTGCGCCACTCTGCTCAAACATACCCCAGATGGGCCTTGAACCCACAACTCCTTGCTTAGGAGGTCAGTGCCTTTTCCATTAGGTCACTGGGGCTCCGTTGTTTGGCCATTCAACAAAAAGAGTAACCACGCAGGTATTTGGACACAGTTCAACATAATTACAAAGTTTTTAATTATGTTTTGGCTGATACTGTTGTTCATTAAACGGGGTTAGCAGAGGATGGTTTCGATCCATCGACCTCTGGGTTATGGGCCCAGCACGCTTCCGCTGCGCCACTCTGCTCAAACATACCCCAGATGGGACTCGAACCCACAATCCCTGGCTTAGGAGTCCAATGCCTTATCCATTATGCCACTGGGGCTCCGTTTGCTGGCCATTCAACAAAAAGAGTAACCACGCATGTATTTGGACACAGTTCAACATAATTACAAAGTTTCTAATTATGTTTTGGCAGATACTGTTGTTCATTAAAATGTGTTAGCAGAGGATGGTTTCGATCCATCGACCTCTGGGTTATGGGCCCAGCACGCTTCCGCTGCGCCACTCTGCTCAAACATACCCCAGATGGGCCTTGAACCCACAACTCCTTGCTTAGGAGGCCAGTGCCTTATCCATTAGGCCACTGGGGCTCCGTTTGCTGGCCATTCATCAACAAGAGTCACCACGAAGGTATTTGGACACAGTTCAACATAATTACAAAGTTTTTAATTATGTTTTCGCTGATACTGTTGTTCATTAAAAGGGGTTAGCAGAGGATGGTTTCGATCCATCGACCTCTGGGTTATGGGCCCAGCACGCTTCCGCTGCGCCACTCTGCTCAAACACACCCCAGATGGGACTCGAACCCACAATTCCTTGCTTAGGAGGTCAGTGCCTTATCCATTAGGTCACTGGGGCTCCGTTGTTTGGCCATTCAACAAAAAGAGTAACCACGCAGGTATTTGGACACAGTTCAATATAATTACAAAGATTTTAATTATGTTTTGGCTGATACTGTTGTTCATTAAATGGGGTTAGCAGAGGATGGTTTCGATCCATCGACCTCTGGGTTATAGGCCCAGCACGCTTCCGCTGCGCCACTCTGCTCAAACACACGCCATATGGGACTCGAACCCACAATCCCTGGCTTAGGAGGCCATTGCCTTATCATTTAGGCCACTGGGGCTCCGTTGTTTGGCCTTTCAACAAAAAGAGTAACCAGGCAGGTATTTGGACACAGTTCAACATATTTTCAAAGTTTTTAATTATGTTTTCGCTGATACTGTTGTTCATTAAAAGGGGTTAGCAGAGGATGGTTTCGATCCATCGACCTCTGGGTTATGGGCCCAGCACGCTTCCGCTGCGCCACTCTGCTCAAACACACGCCATATGGGACTCGAACCCACAATCCCTGGCTTAGGAGGCCATTGCCTTATCATTTAGGCCACTGGGGCTCCGTTGTTTGGCCTTTCAACAAAAAGAGTATCCAGGCAGGTATTTGGACACAGTTCAACATATTTTCAAAGTTTTTAATTATGTTTTCGCTGATACTGTTGTTCATTAAAAGGGGTTAGCAGAGGATGGTTTCGATCCATCGACCTCTGGGTTATGGGCCCAGCACGCTTCCGCTGCGCCACTCTGCTCAAATACACCCCAGATGGGACTCGAATTTACAATCCCTGGCTTAGGAGGCCAGTGCCTTATCCATTAGGTCATTGGGGCTCCGTTGCTTGTCCATTCAACAAAAAGAGTAACCTTACAGGTATTTGGACACAGTTCAACATAATTACAAAGTTTCTAATTATGTTTTGGCTGATACTGTTGTTCATTAAAATGGGTTAGCAGAGGATGGTTTCGATCCATCGACCTCTGGGTTATGGGCCCAGCACGCTTCCGCTGCGCCACTCTGCTCAAACACACCCCAGATGGGACTCGAACGGACAACTCCTTGCTTAGGAGGTCAGTGCCTTATCCACTAGGTCACTGGGGCTCCGTTGTTTGGCCATTCAACAAAAAGAGTAACCACGCAGGTATTTGGACACAGTTCAACATAATTACAAAGTTTTTAATTATGTTTTGGCTGATACTGTTGTTCATTAAAAGAGGTTAGCAGAGGATGGTTTCGATACATCGACCTCTGGGTTATGGGCCCAGCACGCTTCCGCTGCGCCACTCTGCTCAAACACACCCCAGATGGGACTCGAACCCACAATTCCTTGCTTAGGAGGTCAGTGCCTTATCCATTAGGTCATTGGGGCTCCGTTGTTTGGCCATTCAACAAAAAGAGTAACCACGCAGGTATTTGGACACAGTTCAACATAATTACAAAGTTTTTAATTATGTTTTGGCTGATACTGTTGTTCATTAAAAGGGGTTAGCAGAGGATGGTTTCGATCCAGCAACCTCTGGGTTATGGGCCCAGCACGCTTCCGCTGCGCCACTCTGCTCAAACACACCCCAGATGGGACTCGAACCCACAATTCCTTGCTTAGGAGGTCAGTGCCTTATCCATTAGGTCACTGGGGCTACGTTGTTTGGCCGTTCAACAAAAAGAGTAACCACGCAGGTATTTGGACACAGTTCAACATAATTACAAAGTTTCTAATTATGTTTTGGCTGATACTGTTGTTCATTAAAAGAGGTTAGCAGAGGATGGTTTCGATACATCGACCTCTGGGTTATGGGCCCAGCACGCTTCCGCTGCGCCACTCTGCTCAAACACACCCCAGATGGGACTCGAACCCACAATTCCTTGCTTAGGAGGTCAGTGCCTTATCCATTAGGTCACTGGGGCTACGTTGTTTGGCCGTTCAACAAAAAGAGTAACCACGCAGGTATTTGGACACAGTTCAACATAATTACAAAGTTTCTAATTATGTTTTGGCTGATACTGTTGTTCATTAAAATGGGTTAGCAGAGGATAGTTTCGATCCATCGACCTCTGGGTTATGGGCCCAGCACGCATCCGCTGCGCCACTCTGCTCAAACACACCCCAGATGGGACTCGAACCCACAATTCCTTGCTTAGGAGGTCAGTGCCTTATCCATTAGGTCACTGGGGCTCCGTTGTTTGGCCATTCAACAAAAAGAGTAACCACGCAGGTATTTGGACACAGTTCAATATAATTACAAAGATTTTTATTATGTTTTGGCTGATACTGTTGTTCATTAAAAGGGGTTAGCAGAGGATGGTTTCGATCCATCGACCTCTGGGTTATGGGCCCAGCACGCTTCCGCTGCGCCACTCTGCTCAAACACACCCCAGATGGGACTCGAACCCACAATTCCTTGCTTAGGAGGTCAGTGCCTTATCCATTAGGTCACTGGGGCTCCGTTGTTTGGCCATTCAACAAAAAGAGTAACCACGCAGGTATTTGGACACAGTTCAATATAATTACAAAGATTTTAATTATGTTTTGGCTGATACTGTTGTTCATTAAATGGGGTTAGCAGAGGATGGTTTCGATCCATCGACCTCTGGGTAAAGGGCCCAGCACGCTTCCGCTGCGCCACTCTGCTCAAACACACGCCAGATGGGCCTCGAACCCACAACTCCTTGCTTAGGAGGTCAGTGCCTTATCCATTAGGTCACTGAGGCTCCGTTGTTTGGCCTTTCAACAAAAAGAGTAACCAGGCAGGTATTTGGACACAGTTCAATATAATTACAAAGATTTTAATTATGTTTTGGCTGATACTGTTGTTCATTAAATGGGGTTAGCAGAGGATGGTTTCGATCCATCGACCTCTGGGTAAAGGGCCCAGCACGCTTCCGCTGCGCCACTCTGCTCAAACACACGCCAGATGGGCCTCGAACCCACAACTCCTTGCTTAGGAGGTCAGTGCCTTATCCATTAGGTCACTGAGGCTCCGTTGTTTGGCCTTTCAACAAAAAGAGTAACCAGGCAGGTATTTGGACACAGTTCAATATAATTACAAAGATTTTAATTATGTTTTGGCTGATACTGTTGTTCATTAAATGGGGTTAGCAGAGGATGGTTTCGATCCATCGACCTCTGGGTAAAGGGCCCAGCACGCTTCCGCTGCGCCACTCTGCTCAAACACACGCCAGATGGGCCTCGAACCCACAACTCCTTGCTTAGGAGGTCAGTGCCTTATCCATTAGGTCACTGAGGCTCCGTTGTTTGGCCTTTCAACAAAAAGAGTAACCAGGCAGGTATTTGGACACAGTTCAATATAATTACAAAGATTTTAATTATGTTTTGGCTGATACTGTTGTTCATTAAATGGGGTTAGCAGAGGATGGTTTCGATCCATTGACCTCTGGGTAAAGGGCCCAGCACGCTTCCGCTGCGCCACTCTGCTCAAACACACGCCAGATGGGCCTCGAACCCACAACTCCTTGCTTAGGAGGTCAGTGCCTTATCCATTAGGTCACTGAGGCTCCGTTGTTTGGCCTTTCAACAAAAAGAGTAACCAGGCAGGTATTTGGACACAGTTCAACATAATTACAAAGTTTCTAATTATGTTTTGGCTGATACTGTTGTTCATTAAAATGGGTTAGCAGAGGATGGTTTCGATCCATCGACCTCTGGGTTATGGGCCCAGCACGCTTCCGCTGCGCCACTCTGCTCAAACACACCCCAGATGGGACTCGAACGGACAACTCCTTGCTTAGGAGGTCAGTGCCTTATCCATTAGGTCACTGGGGCTCCGTTGTTTGGCCATTCAACAAAAAGAGTAACCACGCAGGTATTTGGACACAGTTCAACATAATTACAAAGTTTTTAATTATGTTTTGGCTGATACTGTTGTTCATTAAACGGGGTTAGCAGAGGATGGTTTCGATCCATCGACCTCTGGGTTATGGGCCCAGCACGCTTCCGCTGCGCCACTCTGCTCAAACATACCCCAGATGGGCCTTGAACCCACAACTCCTTGCTTAGGAGGTAAGTGCCTTATCCATTAGGTCACTGGGGCTCCGTTGTTTGGCCATTCAACAAAAAGAGTAACCACGCAGGTATTTGGACACAGTTCAACATAATTACAAAGTTTTTAATTATGTTTTGGCTGATACTGTTGTTCATTAAAAGGGGTTAGCAGAGGATGGTTTCGATCCATCGACCTCTGGGTTATGGGCCCAGCACGCTTCCGCTGCGCCACTCTGCTCAAACATACCCCAGATGGGCCTTGAACCCACAACTCCTTGCTTAGGAGGTCAGTGCCTTATCCATTAGGTCACTGGGGCTCCGTTGTTTGGCCATTCAACAAAAAGAGTAACCACGCAGGTATTTGGACACAGTTCAACATAATTACAAAGTTTTTAATTATGTTTTGGCTGATACTGTTGTTCATTAAACGGGGTTAGCAGAGGATGGTTTCGATCCATCGACCTCTGGGTTATGGGCCCAGCACGCTTCCGCTGCGCCACTCTGCTCAAACATACCCCAGATGGGACTCGAACCCACAATCCCTGGCTTAGGAGGCCAATGCCTTATCCATTATGCCACTGGGGCTCCGTTTGCTGGCCATTCAACAAAAAGAGTAACCACGCATGTATTTGGACACAGTTCAACATAATTACAAAGTTTCTAATTATGTTTTGGCAGATACTGTTGTTCATTAAAATGTGTTAGCAGAGGATGGTTTCGATCCATCGACCTCTGGGTTATGGGCCCAGCACGCTTCCGCTGCGCCACTCTGCTCAAACATACCCCAGATGGGCCTTGAACCCACAACTCCTTGCTTAGGAGGCCAGTGCCTTATCCATTAGGCCACTGGGGCTCCGTTTGCTGGCCATTCATCAACAAGAGTCACCACGAAGGTATTTGGACACAGTTCAACATAATTACAAAGTTTTTAATTATGTTTTCGCTGATACTGTTGTTCATTAAAAGGGGTTAGCAGAGGATGGTTTCGATCCATCGACCTCTGGGTTATGGGCCCAGCACGCTTCCGCTGCGCCACTCTGCTCAAACATACCCCAGATGGGCCTTGAACCCACAACTCCTTGCTTAGGAGGTCAGTGCCTTATCCATTAGGTCACTGGGGCTCTGTTGTTTGGCCATTCAACAAAAAGAGTAACCACGCAGGTATTTGGACACAGTTCAACATAATCACAAAGTTTTTAATTATGTTTTGGCTGATACTGTTGTTCATTAAACGGGGTTAGCAGAGGATGGTTTCGATCCATCGACCTCTGGGTTATGGGCCCAGCACGCTTCCGCTGCGCCACTCTGCTCAAACATACCCCAGATGGGCCTTGAACCCACAACTCCTTGCTTAGGAGGTCAGTGCCTTATCCATTAGGTCACTGGGGCTCCGTTGTTTGGCCATTCAACAAAAAGAGTAACCACGCAGGTATTTGGACACAGTTCAACATAATTACAAAGTTTTTAATTATGTTTTGGCTGATACTGTTGTTCATTAAACGGGGTTAGCAGAGGATGGTTTCGATCCATCGACCTCTGGGTTATGGGCCCAGCACGCTTCCGCTGCGCCACTCTGCTCAAACATACCCCAGATGGGACTCGAACCCACAATCCCTGGCTTAGGAGGCCAATGCCTTATCCATTATGCCACTGGGGCTCCGTTTGCTGGCCATTCAACAAAAAGAGTAACCACGATGTATTTGGACACAGTTCAACATAATTACAAAGTTTTTAATTATGTTTTGGCTGATACTGTTGTTCATTAAAAGGGGTTAGCAGAGGATGGTTTCGATCCATCGACCTCTGGGTTATGGGCCCAGCACGCTTCCGCTGCGCCGCTCTGCTCAAACATACCCCAGATGGGCCTCGAACCCACAACTCCTTGCTTAGGAGGTCAGTGCCTTATCCATTAGGTCACTGGGGCTCCGTTGTTTGGCCATTCAACAAAAAGAGTAACCACGCAGGTATTTGGACACAGTTCAACATAATTACAAAGTTTTTAATTATGTTTTGGCTGATACTGTTGTTCATTAAACGGGGTTAGCAGAGGATGGTTTCGATCCATCGACCTCTGGGTTATGGGCCCAGCACGCTTCCGCTGCGCCACTCTGCTCAAACATACCCCAGATGGGACTCGAACCCACAATCCCTGGCTTAGGAGGCCAATGCCTTATCCATTATGCCACTGGGGCTCCGTTTGCTGGCCATTCAACAAAAAGAGTAACCACGCATGTATTTGGACACAGTTCAACATAATTACAAAGTTTCTAATTATGTTTTGGCAGATACTGTTGTTCATTAAAATGTGTTAGCAGAGGATGGTTTCGATCCATCGACCTCTGGGTTATGGGCCCAGCACGCTTCCGCTGCGCCACTCTGCTCAAACATACCCCAGATGGGCCTTGAACCCACAACTCCTTGCTTAGGAGGCCAGTGCCTTATCCATTAGGCCACTGGGGCTCCGTTTGCTGGCCATTCATCAACAAGAGTCACCACGAAGGTATTTGGACACAGTTCAACATAATTACAAAGTTTTTAATTATGTTTTCGCTGATACTGTTGTTCATTAAAAGGGGTTAGCAGAGGATGGTTTCGATCCATCGACCTCTGGGTTATGGGCCCAGCAAGCTTCCGCTGCGCCACTCTGCTCAAACATACCCCAGATGGGCCTTGAACCCACAACTCCTTGCTTAGGAGGTCAGTGCCTTATCCATTAGGTCACTGGGGCTCTGTTGTTTGGCCATTCAACAAAAAGAGTAACCACGCAGGTATTTGGACACAGTTCAACATAATCACAAAGTTTTTAATTATGTTTTGGCTGATACTGTTGTTCATTAAACGGGGTTAGCAGAGGATGGTTTCGATCCATCGACCTCTGGGTTATGGGCCCAGCACGCTTCCGCTGCGCCACTCTGCTCAAACACACCCCAGATGGGACTCGAACCCACAATCCCTGGCTTAGGAGGCCAATGCCTTATCCATTATGCCACTGGGGCTCCGTTTGCTGGCCATTCAACAAAAAGAGTAACCACGATGTATTTGGACACAGTTCAACATAATTACAAAGTTTTTAATTATGTTTTGGCTGATACTGTTGTTCATTAAAAGGGGTTAGCAGAGGATGGTTTCGATCCATCGACCTCTGGGTTATGGGCCCAGCACGCTTCCGCTGCGCCGCTCTGCTCAAACATACTCCAGATGGGCCTCGAACCCACAACTCCTTGCTTAGGAGGTCAGTGCCTTATCCATTAGGTCACTGGGGCTCCGTTGTTTGGCCATTCAACAAAAAGAGTAACCACGCAGGTATTTGGACACAGTTCAACATAATTACAAAGTTTTTAATTATGTTTTGGCTGATACTGTTGTTCATTAAAAGGGGTTAGCAGAGGATGGTTTCGATCCATCGACCTCTGGGTTATGGGCCCAGCACGCTTCCGCTGCGCCACTCTGCTCAAACATACCCCAGATGGGCCTTGAACCCACAACTCCTTGCTTAGGAGGTCAGTGCCTTATCCATTAGGTCACTGGGGCTCCGTTGTTTGGCCATTCAACAAAAAGAGTAACCACGCAGGTATTTGGACACAGTTCAACATAATTACAAAGTTTTTAATTATGTTTTGGCTGATACTGTTGTTCATTAAACGGGGTTAGCAGAGGATGGTTTCGATCCATCGACCTCTGGGTTATGGGCCCAGCACGCTTCCGCTGCGCCACTCTGCTCAAACATACCCCAGATGGGACTCGAACCCACAATCCCTGGCTTAGGAGGCCAATGCCTTATCCATTATGCCACTGGGGCTCCGTTTGCTGGCCATTCAACAAAAAGAGTAACCACGCATGTGTTTGGACACAGTTCAACATAATTACAAAGTTTCTAATTATGTTTTGGCAGATACTGTTGTTCATTAAAATGTGTTAGCAGAGGATGGTTTCGATCCATCGACCTCTGGGTTATGGGCCCAGCACGCTTCCGCTGCGCCACTCTGCTCAAACATACCCCAGATGGGCCTTGAACCCACAACTCCTTGCTTAGGAGGTCAGTGCCTTATCCATTAGGTCACTGGGGCTCTGTTGTTTGGCCATTCAACAAAAAGAGTAACCACGCAGGTATTTGGACACAGTTCAACATAATCACAAAGTTTTTAATTATGTTTTGGCTGATACTGTTGTTCATTAAACGGGGTTAGCAGAGGATGGTTTCGATCCATCGACCTCTGGGTTATGGGCCCAGCACGCTTCCGCTGCGCCACTCTGCTCAAACACACCCCAGATGGGACTCGAACCCACAATCCCTGGCTTAGGAGGCCAATGCCTTATCCATTATGCCACTGGGGCTCCGTTTGCTGGCCATTCAACAAAAAGAGTAACCACGATGTATTTGGACACAGTTCAACATAATTACAAAGTTTTTAATTATGTTTTGGCTGATACTGTTGTTCATTAAAAGGGGTTAGCAGAGGATGGTTTCGATCCATCGACCTCTGGGTTATGGGCCCAGCACGCTTCCGCTGCGCCGCTCTGCTCAAACATACCCCAGATGGGCCTCGAACCCACAACTCCTTGCTTAGGAGGTCAGTGCCTTATCCATTAGGTCACTGGGGCTCCGTTGTTTGGCCATTCAACAAAAAGAGTAACCACGCAGGTATTTGGACACAGTTCAACATAATTACAAAGTTTTTAATTATGTTTTGGCTGATACTGTTGTTCATTAAAAGGGGTTAGCAGAGGATGGTTTCGATCCATCGACCTCTGGGTTATGGGCCCAGCACGCTTCCGCTGCGCCACTCTGCTCAAACATACCCCAGATGGGCCTTGAACCCACAACTCCTTGCTTAGGAGGTCAGTGCCTTATCCATTAGGTCACTGGGGCTCCGTTGTTTGGCCATTCAACAAAAAGAGTAACCACGCAGGTATTTGGACACAGTTCAACATAATTACAAAGTTTTTAATTATGTTTTGGCTGATACTGTTGTTCATTAAACGGGGTTAGCAGAGGATGGTTTCGATCCATCGACCTCTGGTTTATGGGCCCAGCACGCTTCCGCTGCGCCACTCTGCTCAAACATACCCCAGATGGGACTCGAACCCACAATCCCTGGCTTAGGAGGCCAATGCCTTATCCATTATGCCACTGGGGCTCCGTTTGCTGGCCATTCAACAAAAAGAGTAACCACGCATGTATTTGGACACAGTTCAACATAATTACAAAGTTTCTAATTATGTTTTGGCAGATACTGTTGTTCATTAAAATGTGTTAGCAGAGGATGGTTTCGATCCATCGACCTCTGGGTTATGGGCCCAGCACGCTTCCGCTGCGCCACTCTGCTCAAACATACCCCAGATGGGCCTTGAACCCACAACTCCTTGCTTAGGAGGCCAGTGCCTTATCCATTAGGCCACTGGGGCTCCGTTTGCTGGCCATTCATCAACAAGAGTCACCACGAAGGTATTTGGACACAGTTCAACATAATTACAAAGTTTTTAATTATGTTTTCGCTGATACTGTTGTTCATTAAAAGGGGTTAGCAGAGGATGGTTTCGATCCATCGACCTCTGGGTTATGGGCCCAGCACGCTTCCGCTGCGCCACTCTGCTCAAATACACCCCAGATGGGACTCGAATTTACAATCCCTGGCTTAGGAGGCCAGTGCCTTATCCATTAGGTCATTGGGGCTCCGTTGCTTGTCCATTCAACAAAAAGAGTAACCTTACAGGTATTTGGACACAGTTCAACATAATTACAAAGTTTCTAATTATGTTTTGGCTGATACTGTTGTTCATTAAAATGGGTTAGCAGAGGATGGTTTCGATCCATCGACCTCTGGGTTATGGGCCCAGCACGCTTCCGCTGCGCCACTCTGCTCAAACACACCCCAGATGGGACTCGAACGGACAACTCCTTGCTTAGGAGGTCAGTGCCGTATCCATTAGGTCACTGGGGCTCCGTTGTTTGGCCATTCAACAAAAAGAGTAACCACGAAGGTATTTGGACACAGTTCAACATAATTACAAAGTTTTTAATTATGTTTTGGCTGATACTGTTGTTCATTAAAAGAGGTTAGCAGAGGATGGTTTCGATACATCGACCTCTGGGTTATGGGCCCAGCACGCTTCCGCTGCGCCACTCTGCTCAAACACACCCCAGATGGGACTCGAACCCACAAATCCTTGCTTAGGAGGTCAGTGCCTTATCCATTAGGTCACTGGGGCTCCGTTGTTTGGCCATTCAACAAAAAGAGTAACCACGCAGGTATTTGGACACAGTTCAATATAATTACAAAGATTTTAATTATGTTTTGGCTGATAATGTTGTTCATTAAATGGGGTTAGCAGAGGATGGTTTCGATCCATCGACCTCTGGGTTATGGGCCCAGCACGCTTCCGCTGCGCCACTCTGCTCAAACATACCCCAGATGGGACTCGAACCCACAATCCCTGGCTTAGGAGGCCAATGCCTTATCCATTATGCCACTGGGGCTCCGTTTGCTGGCCATTCAACAAAAAGAGTAACCACGCATGTATTTGGACACAGTTCAACATAATTACAAAGTTTCTAATTATGTTTTGGCTGATACTGTTGTTCATTAAAATGGGTTAGCAGAGGATGGTTTCGATCCATCGACCTCTGGGTTATGGGCCCAGCACGCTTCCGCTGCGCCACTCTGCTCAAACACACCCCAGATGGGACTCGAACGGACAACTCCTTGCTTAGGAGGTCAGTGCCTTATCCATTAGGTCACTGGGGCTCCGTTGTTTGGCCATTCAACAAAAAGAGTAACCACGCAGGTATTTGGACACAGTTCAACATAATTACAAAGTTTTTAATTATGTTTTGGCTGATACTGTTGTTCATTAAAAGAGGTTAGCAGAGGATGGTTTCGATACATCGACCTCTGGGTTATGGGCCCAGCACGCTTCCGCTGCGCCACTCTGCTCAAACACACCCCAGATGGGACTCGAACCCACAATTACTTGCTTAGGAGGTCAGTGCCTTATCCATTAGGTCACTGGGGCTCCGTTGTTTGGCCATTCAACAAAAAGAGTAACCACGCAGGTATTTGGACACAGTTCAACATAATTACAAAGTTTTTAATTATGTTTTGGCTGATACTGTTGTTCATTAAACGGGGTTAGCAGAGGATGGTTTCGATCCATCGACCTCTGGGTTATGGGCCCAGCACGCTTCCGCTGCGCCACTCTGCTCAAACATACCCCAGATGGGACTCGAACCCACAATCCCTGGCTTAGGAGGCCAATGCCTTATCCATTATGCCACTGGGGCTCCGTTTGCTGGCCATTCAACAAAAAGAGTAACCACGCATGTATTTGGACACAGTTCAACATAATTACAAAGTTTCTAATTATGTTTTGGCAGATACTGTTGTTCATTAAAATGTGTTAGCAGAGGATGGTTTCGATCCATCGACCTCTGGGTTATGGGCCCAGCACGCTTCCGCTGCGCCACTCTGCTCAAACATACCCCAGATGGGCCTTGAACCCACAACTCCTTGCTTAGGAGGCCAGTGCCTTATCCATTAGGCCACTGGGGCTCCGTTTGCTGGCCATTCATCAACAAGAGTCACCACGAAGGTATTTGGACACAGTTCAACATAATTACAAAGTTTTTAATTATGTTTTCGCTGATACTGTTGTTCATTAAAAGGGGTTAGCAGAGGATGGTTTCGATCCATCGACCTCTGGGTTATAGGCCCAGCACGCTTCCGCTGCGCCACTCTGCTCAAACACACGCCATATGGGACTCGAACCCACAATCCCTGGCTTAGGAGGCCATTGCCTTATCATTTAGGCCACTGGGGCTCCGTTGTTTGGCCTTTCAACAAAAAGAGTAACCAGGCAGGTATTTGGACACAGTTCAACATATTTTCAAAGTTTTTAATTATGTTTTCGCTGATACTGTTGTTCATTAAAAGGGGTTAGCAGAGGATGGTTTCGATCCATCGACCTCTGGGTTATGGGCCCAGCACGCTTCCGCTGCGCCACTCTGCTCAAATACACCCCAGATGGGACTCGAATTTACAATCCCTGGCTTAGGAGGCCAGTGCCTTATCCATTAGGTCATTGGGGCTCCGTTGCTTGTCCATTCAACAAAAAGAGTAACCTTACAGGTATTTGGACACAGTTCAACATAATTACAAAGTTTCTAATTATGTTTTGGCTGATACTGTTGTTCATTAAAATGGGTTAGCAGAGGATGGTTTCGATCCATCGACCTCTGGGTTATGGGCCCAGCACGCTTCCGCTGCGCCACTCTGCTCAAACACACCCCAGATGGGACTCGATCGGACAACTCCTTGCTTAGGAGGTCAGTGCCTTATCCATTAGGTCACTGGGGCTCCGTTGTTTGGCCATTCAACAAAAAGAGTAACCACGCAGGTATTTGGACACAGTTCAACATAATTACAAAGTTTTTAATTATGTTTTGGCTGATACTGTTGTTCATTAAAAGAGGTTAGCAGAGGATGGTTTCGATACATCGACCTCTGGGTTATGGGCCCAGCACGCTTCCGCTGCGCCACTCTGCTCAAACACACCCCAGATGGGACTCGAACCCACAATTCCTTGCTTAGGAGGTCAGTGCCTTATCCATTAGGTCATTGGGGCTCCGTTGTTTGGCCATTCAACAAAAAGAGTAACCACGCAGGTATTTGGACACAGTTCAACATAATTACAAAGTTTTTAATTATGTTTTGGCTGATACTGTTGTTCATTAAAAGAGGTTAGCAGAGGATGGTTTCGATACATCGACCTCTGGGTTATGGGCCCAGCACGCTTCCGCTGCGCCACTCTGCTCAAACACACCCCAGATGGGACTCGAACCCACAAATCCTTGCTTAGGAGGTCAGTGCCTTATCCATTAGGTCACTGGGGCTCCGTTGTTTGGCCATTCAACAAAAAGAGTAACCACGCAGGTATTTGGACACAGTTCAATATAATTACAAAGATTTTAATTATGTTTTGGCTGATAATGTTGTTCATTAAATGGGGTTAGCAGAGGATGGTTTCGATCCATCGACCTCTGGGTTATGGGCCCAGCACGCTTCCGCTGCGCCACTCTGCTCAAACATACCCCAGATGGGACTCGAACCCACAATCCCTGGCTTAGGAGGCCAATGCCTTATCCATTATGCCACTGGGGCTCCGTTTGCTGGCCATTCAACAAAAAGAGTAACCACGCATGTATTTGGACACAGTTCAACATAATTACAAAGTTTCTAATTATGTTTTGGCTGATACTGTTGTTCATTAAAATGGGTTAGCAGAGGATGGTTTCGATCCATCGACCTCTGGGTTATGGGCCCAGCACGCTTCCGCTGCGCCACTCTGCTCAAACACACCCCAGATGGGACTCGAACGGACAACTCCTTGCTTAGGAGGTCAGTGCCTTATCCATTAGGTCACTGGGGCTCCGTTGTTTGGCCATTCAACAAAAAGAGTAACCACGCAGGTATTTGGACACAGTTCAACATAATTACAAAGTTTTTAATTATGTTTTGGCTGATACTGTTGTTCATTAAAAGAGGTTAGCAGAGGATGGTTTCGATACATCGACCTCTGGGTTATGGGCCCAGCACGCTTCCGCTGCGCCACTCTGCTCAAACACACCCCAGATGGGACTCGAACCCACAACTCCTTGCTTAGGAGGTCAGTGCATTATCCATTAGGTCACTGGGGCTCCGTTGTTTGGCCATTCAACAAAAAGAGTAACCACGCAGGTATTTGGACACAGTTCAATATAATTACAAAGATTTTAATTATGTTTTGGCTGATACTGTTGTTCATTAAATGGGGTTAGCAGAGGATGGTTTCGATCCATCGACCTCTGGGTTATAGGCCCAGCACGCTTCCGCTGCGCCACTCTGCTCAAACACACGCCATATGGGACTCGAACCCACAATCCCTGGCTTAGGAGGCCATTGCCTTATCATTTAGGCCACTGGGGCTCCGTTGTTTGGCCTTTCAACAAAAAGAGTAACCAGGCAGGTATTTGGACACAGTTCAACATATTTTCAAAGTTTTTAATTATGTTTTCGCTGATACTGTTGTTCATTAAAAGGGGTTAGCAGAGGATGGTTTCGATCCATCGACCTCTGGGTTATGGGCCCAGCACGCTTCCGCTGCGCCACTCTGCTCAAATACACCCCAGATGGGACTCGAATTTACAATCCCTGGCTTAGGAGGCCAGTGCCTTATCCATTAGGTCATTGGGGCTCCGTTGCTTGTCCATTCAACAAAAAGAGTAACCTTACAGGTATTTGGACACAGTTCAACATAATTACAAAGTTTCTAATTATGTTTTGGCTGATACTGTTGTTCATTAAAATGGGTTAGCAGAGGATGGTTTCGATCCATCGACCTCTGGGTTATGGGCCCAGCACGCTTCCGCTGCGCCACTCTGCTCAAACACACCCCAGATGGGACTCGATCGGACAACTCCTTGCTTAGGAGGTCAGTGCCTTATCCATTAGGTCACTGGGGCTCCGTTGTTTGGCCATTCAACAAAAAGAGTAACCACGCAGGTATTTGGACACAGTTCAACATAATTACAAAGTTTTTAATTATGTTTTGGCTGATACTGTTGTTCATTAAAAGAGGTTAGCAGAGGATGGTTTCGATACATCGACCTCTGGGTTATGGGCCCAGCACGCTTCCGCTGCGCCACTCTGCTCAAACACACCCCAGATGGGACTCGAACCCACAATTCCTTGCTTAGGAGGTCAGTGCCTTATCCATTAGGTCATTGGGGCTCCGTTGTTTGGCCATTCAACAAAAAGAGTAACCACGCAGGTATTTGGACACAGTTCAACATAATTACAAAGTTTTTAATTATGTTTTGGCTGATACTGTTGTTCATTAAAAGGGGTTAGCAGAGGATGGTTTCGATCCAGCAACCTCTGGGTTATGGGCCCAGCACGCTTCCGCTGCGCCACTCTGCTCAAACACACCCCAGATGGGACTCGAACCCACAATTCCTTGCTTAGGAGGTCAGTGCCTTATCCATTAGGTCACTGGGGCTACGTTGTTTGGCCGTTCAACAAAAAGAGTAACCACGCAGGTATTTGGACACAGTTCAACATAATTACAAAGTTTCTAATTATGTTTTGGCTGATACTGTTGTTCATTAAAATGGGTTAGCAGAGGATGGTTTCGATCCATCGACGTCTGGGTTATGGGCCCAGCACGCTTCCGCTGCGCCACTCTGCTCAAACACACCCCAGATGGGACTCGAACCCACAATTCCTTGCTTAGGAGGTCAGTGCCTTATCCATTAGGTCATTGGGGCTCCGTTGTTTGGCCATTCAACAAAAAGAGTAACCACGCAGGTATTTGGACACAGTTCAACATAATTACAAAGTTTTTAATTATGTTTTGGCTGATACTGTTGTTCATTAAAAGAGGTTAGCAGAGGATGGTTTCGATACATCGACCTCTGGGTTATGGGCCCAGCACGCTTCCGCTGCGCCACTCTGCTCAAACACACCCCAGATGGGACTCGAACCCACAAATCCTTGCTTAGGAGGTCAGTGCCTTATCCATTAGGTCACTGGGGCTCCGTTGTTTGGCCATTCAACAAAAAGAGTAACCACGCAGGTATTTGGACACAGTTCAATATAATTACAAAGATTTTAATTATGTTTTGGCTGATAATGTTGTTCATTAAATGGGGTTAGCAGAGGATGGTTTCGATCCATCGACCTCTGGGTTATGGGCCCAGCACGCTTCCGCTGCGCCACTCTGCTCAAACATACCCCAGATGGGACTCGAACCCACAATCCCTGGCTTAGGAGGCCAATGCCTTATCCATTATGCCACTGGGGCTCCGTTTGCTGGCCATTCAACAAAAAGAGTAACCACGCATGTATTTGGACACAGTTCAACATAATTACAAAGTTTCTAATTATGTTTTGGCTGATACTGTTGTTCATTAAAATGGGTTAGCAGAGGATGGTTTCGATCCATCGACCTCTGGGTTATGGGCCCAGCACGCTTCCGCTGCGCCACTCTGCTCAAACACACCCCAGATGGGACTCGAACGGACAACTCCTTGCTTAGGAGGTCAGTGCCTTATCCATTAGGTCACTGGGGCTCCGTTGTTTGGCCATTCAACAAAAAGAGTAACCACGCAGGTATTTGGACACAGTTCAACATAATTACAAAGTTTTTAATTATGTTTTGGCTGATACTGTTGTTCATTAAAAGAGGTTAGCAGAGGATGGTTTCGATACATCGACCTCTGGGTTATGGGCCCAGCACGCTTCCGCTGCGCCACTCTGCTCAAACACACCCCAGATGGGACTCGAACCCACAACTCCTTGCTTAGGAGGTCAGTGCATTATCCATTAGGTCACTGGGGCTCCGTTGTTTGGCCATTCAACAAAAAGAGTAACCACGCAGGTATTTGGACACAGTTCAATATAATTACAAAGATTTTAATTATGTTTTGGCTGATACTGTTGTTCATTAAATGGGGTTAGCAGAGGATGGTTTCGATCCATCGACCTCTGGGTTATAGGCCCAGCACGCTTCCGCTGCGCCACTCTGCTCAAACACACGCCATATGGGACTCGAACCCACAATCCCTGGCTTAGGAGGCCATTGCCTTATCATTTAGGCCACTGGGGCTCCGTTGTTTGGCCTTTCAACAAAAAGAGTAACCAGGCAGGTATTTGGACACAGTTCAACATATTTTCAAAGTTTTTAATTATGTTTTCGCTGATACTGTTGTTCATTAAAAGGGGTTAGCAGAGGATGGTTTCGATCCATCGACCTCTGGGTTATGGGCCCAGCACGCTTCCGCTGCGCCACTCTGCTCAAATACACCCCAGATGGGACTCGAATTTACAATCCCTGGCTTAGGAGGCCAGTGCCTTATCCATTAGGTCATTGGGGCTCCGTTGCTTGTCCATTCAACAAAAAGAGTAACCTTACAGGTATTTGGACACAGTTCAACATAATTACAAAGTTTCTAATTATGTTTTGGCTGATACTGTTGTTCATTAAAATTGGTTAGCAGAGGATGGTTTCGATCCATCGACCTCTGGGTTATGGGCCCAGCACGCTTCCGCTGCGCCACTCTGCTCAAACACACCCCAGATGGGACTCGATCGGACAACTCCTTGCTTAGGAGGTCAGTGCCTTATCCATTAGGTCACTGGGGCTCCGTTGTTTGGCCATTCAACAAAAAGAGTAACCACGCAGGTATTTGGACACAGTTCAACATAATTACAAAGTTTTTAATTATGTTTTGGCTGATACTGTTGTTCATTAAAAGAGGTTAGCAGAGGATGGTTTCGATACATCGACCTCTGGGTTATGGGCCCAGCACGCTTCCGCTGCGCCACTCTGCTCAAACACACCCCAGATGGGACTCGAACCCACAATTCCTTGCTTAGGAGGTCAGTGCCTTATCCATTAGGTCATTGGGGCTCCGTTGTTTGGCCATTCAACAAAAAGAGTAACCACGCAGGTATTTGGACACAGTTCAACATAATTACAAAGTTTTTAATTATGTTTTGGCTGATACTGTTGTTCATTAAAAGGGGTTAGCAGAGGATGGTTTCGATCCAGCAACCTCTGGGTTATGGGCCCAGCACGCTTCCGCTGCGCCACTCTGCTCAAACACACCCCAGATGGGACTCGAACCCACAATTCCTTGCTTAGGAGGTCAGTGCCTTATCCATTAGGTCACTGGGGCTACGTTGTTTGGCCGTTCAACAAAAAGAGTAACCACGCAGGTATTTGGACACAGTTCAACATAATTACAAAGTTTCTAATTATGTTTTGGCTGATACTGTTGTTCATTAAAATGGGTTAGCAGAGGATGGTTTCGATCCATCGACCTCTGGGTTATGGGCCCAGCACGCTTCCGCTGCGCCACTCTGCTCAAACACACCCCAGAAGGGACTCGAACGGACAACTCCTTGCTTAGGAGGTCAGTGCCTCATCCATTAGGTCACTGGGGCTCCGTTGTTTGGCCATTCAACAAAAAGAGTAACCACGCAGGTATTTGGACACAGTTCAACATACTTTCAAAGTTTTTAATTATGTTTTGGCTGATACTGTTGTTCATTAAAAGGGGTTAGCAGAGGATGGTTTCGATCCATCGACCTCTGGGTTATGGGCCCAGCACGCTTCCGCTGCGCCACTCTGCTCAAACACACCCCAGATGGGACTCGAACCCACAATCCCTGGCTTAGGAGGCCAGTGCCTTATCCATTAGGCCACTGGGGCTCCGTTTGCTGGCCATTCATCAACAAGAGTCACCACGAAGGTATTTGGACACAGTTCAACATAATTACAAAGTTTTTAATTATGTTTTCGCTGATACTGTTGTTCATTAAAAGGGGTTAGCAGAGGATGGTTTCGATCCATCGACCTCTGGGTTATGGGCCCAGCACGCTTCCGCTGCACCACTCTGCTCAAACATATCCCAGATGGGCCTCGAACACACAACTCCTTGCTTAGGAGGTCAGTGCCTTATCCATTAGGTCACTGGGGCTCCGTTGTTTGGCCTTTCAACAAAAAGAGTAACCAGGCAGGTATTTGGACACAGTTCAACATATTTTCAAAGTTTTTAATTGTTTTCGCTGATACTGTTGTTCATTAAAAGGGGTTAGCAGAGGATGGTTTCGATCCAGCGACCTCTGGGTTATGGGCCCAGCACGCTTCCGCTGCGCCACTCTGCTCAAACACACCCCAGATGGGACTCGAACCCACAATTCCTTGCTTAGGAGGTCAGTGCCTTATCCATTAGGTCACTGGGGCTCCGTTGTTTGGCCATTCAACAAAAAGAGTAACCACGCAGGTATTTGGACACAGTTCAACATAATTACAAAGTTTCTAATTATGTTTTGGCTGATACTGTTGTTCATTAAAATGGGTTAGCAGAGGATGGTTTCGATCCATCGACCTCTGGGTTATGGGCCCAGCACGCTTCCGCTGCGCCACTCTGCTCAAACACACCCCAGAAGGGACTCGAACGGAAATCTCCTTGCTTAGGAGGTCAGTGCCTCATCCATTAGGTCACTGGGGCTCCGTTGTTTGGCCATTCAACAAAAAGAGTAACCACGCAGGTATTTGGACACAGTTCAACATAATTACAAAGTTTTTAATTATGTTTTGGCTGATACTGTTGTTCATTAAAACGGGTTAGCAGAGGATGGTTTCGATCCATCGACCTCTGGGTTATGGGCCCAGCACGCTTCCGCTGCGCCACTCTGCTCAAACACACCCCAGATGGGACTCGAACCCACAATCCCTGGCTTAGGAGGCCAGTGCCTTATCCATTAGGCCACTGGGGCTCCGTTTGCTGGCCATTCATCAACAAGAGTCACCACGAAGGTATTTGGACACAGTTCAACATAATTACAAAGTTTTTAATTATGTTTTGGCTGATACTGTTGTTCATTAAAAGGGGTTAGCAGAGGATGGTTTCGATCCATCGACCTCTGGGTTATGGGCCCAGCACGCTTCCGCTGCGCCACTCTGCTCAAACACACCCCAGATGGGACTCGAACCCACAATTCCTTGCTTAGGAGGTCAGTGCCTTATCCATTAGGTCACTGGGGCTCCGTTGTTTGGCCATTCAACAAAAAGAGTAACCACGCAGGTATTTGGACACAGTTCAATATAATTACAAAGATTTTAATTATGTTTTGGCTGATACTGTTGTTCATTAAATGGGGTTAGCAGAGGATGGTTTCGATCCATCGACCTCTGGGTTATGGGCCCAGCACGCTTCCGCTGCGCCACTCTGCTCAAACACACGCCAGATGGGCCTCGAACCCACAACTCCTTGCTTAGGAGGTCAGTGCCTTATCCATTAGGTCACTGAGGCTCCGTTGTTTGGCCTTTCAACAAAAAGAGTAACCAGGCAGGTATTTGGACACAGTTCAACACACTTTCAAAGTTTTTAATTATGTTTTGGCTGATACTGTTGTTCATTAAAAGGGGTTAGCAGAGGATGGTTTCGATCCATTGACCTCTGGGTTATGGGCCCAGCACGCTTCCGCTGCGCCACTCTGCTCAAACACACCCCAGATGGGACTCGAACCCACAATTCCTTGCTTAGGAGGTCAGTGCCTTATCCATTAGGTCACTGGGGCTCCGTTGTTTGGCCTTTCAACAAAAAGAGTAACCAGGCAGGTATTTGGACACAGTTCAACATACTTTCAAAGTTTTTAATTATGTTTTGGCTGATACTGTTGTTCATTAAAAGGGGTTAGCAGAGGATGGTTTCGATCCATCGACCTCTGGGTTATGGGCCCAGCACGCTTCCGCTGCGCCACTCTGCTCAAACACACGCCAGATGGGCCTCGAACCCACAACTCCTTGCTTAGGAGGTCAGTGCCTTATCCATTAGGTCACTGAGGCTCCGTTGTTTGGCCTTTCAACAAAAAGAGTAACCAGGCAGGTATTTGGACACAGTTCAACACACTTTCAAAGTTTTTAATTATGTTTTGGCTGATACTGTTGTTCATTAAAAGGGGTTAGCAGAGGATGGTTTCGATCCATTGACCTCTGGGTTATGGGCCCAGCACGCTTCCGCTGCGCCACTCTGCTCAAACACACCCCAGATGGGACTCGAACCCACAATTCCTTGCTTAGGAGGTCAGTGCCTTATCCATTAGGTCACTGGGGCTCCGTTGTTTGGCCTTTC
>CM056450.1:4695000-5045000 GCA_029783895.1 Triplophysa bombifrons
GGATCGGTGAAAAGATGTTCGATTGTCTTGGCTGAGATTAAAAAAGTATATCTGTCATCTTGGGGTGGGGAGAAGAACGTGCAGTCACGGTATAGATGACACGAGAAGTGCTGTCCGTTTAGATAAGATTTGTATACAGAGTTGGAATAGACGAGAGCACACATCTTTACGAAATTCGAAGTGTGAAATTCACACGGCTTATCAGCCGCCTAGCACAGAAGTCTGGACGGTTAAAGAATATTTTACCATACCGTCTCCTGCCCTATCACAGAACACCAGAGCATATATGAATGAGAGAGAGAGAGAGAGAGAGAGAGACACTAACAGTGAACACATTATTCATTCACTGTCTCACTCTTGATTTCTTTTTTACTCTCTTTAATATCTCAATAATTTCTCTTAGAGATCAATGAGATTAAAAAGAGAGCAAATGTAAATGTTTGCTCTAGTCTCGTCCGTGTCCGTGAGAAAAAGAGTAAAAAAATCTGATGTCTCTTTCATTAGAGTTTCAGAAGAGATGTCAAAATGTGTCAAACTGAGCTAAGATTTGTCAAGTCTGCAAACAAAATCATTGAAGATCTCGATATTATCTCAAACATTTCTCATCAAATACACTCAAATCCAGATTTTTTTACCTCTTCAATCTACATAACTGTTACACCTCCGTACTCTTCATGGTTTCAATTTGTTTCTATTTTTATGTTTCCTATGCAGTTTTAGGAGAAACATCTGGGCCATAAAGTTTTCCCCTTACTCTCTCCTCTAAGTCAATGTTTCTTAATCTTTTTCATTGTTTCAAAGTCCTTTGTGTCAATTGCATCGCTTTGAGGCCCCACAAAAATAAAGACTAAATGATCCTAAACTTAGAATTTAATTAAACCAAAAACACATCCAGCTATACAATGCTGGAACATCAATTCTTTTCGCTGGTGGTCTTACTTTTTTTTGTTTTTCTTTTCCCTTCTTCTTTTCAGACTGATAAAAATTAAAACTAAAAAAGGTTGTATAACAATGCACAGTCATGCACATCACCCACTGAATTAAACATGGATTGTAGTGCAAGTCATTGATGTTCTGGGCTGCAATAGAATGTGTGTGTGCATGTCTCTATGAGCGCCAGTATGGTCACTCTACTTCTGTTTTCAAGACCAAGAGCTTTTGACTCATCTATAATTCAGATCTGTTCACTCCAATGTTTTAACAGCGGCCTGCTCTCTAACATCATCACTTGCTCTTTTCATCCTTTCTTCCTCCTTAATATTCATTTCTTTTATTTTTCAACCCCAAGTCCCGGCATGAGGGAGATTACTGGCCTAAATTAACCATCAGGAGTTATAGACAGCAAACCAGTGAAACTATTGCCATTTAAAAAGAAGTATGAGGTCCAAATTAAGATCTAATTGTGTACTATAAGCTGTAGAACTATAATGTCTAACCAGGAATAAGATTTATAAATTCTCTGCAGGGTGTTGTTGATTCTGTTTTCCGTCTTCAGTTTGGTACTTTGAGCCGGAAAGAAACCGTAATTAATCTCGCTTTGGGAATTATCCGGATGTCAACACAAGTCATTCTGGAAATGCGTTTTAAAAAGGGCATGTTTAATGACTTATATGTTTCTCAAATACTCTCTGTCATTCAGGAGACGTCTGACTGAGGCCACACTGCAGTTTCAACTTTATTTCTATACTAGAGTTTTTCCTTTGCAAAAGTTTAGATGGCAGAGTCAATGACATCACTGTTAATGTTGTGTTTTTTCTCTCCCTCTGCAGAACGACACGTGGACTGAGTTGTATTCGTTCGCCGTTTTCAAAGCCATGAGTCACATGTTGTGTATAGGTTACGGTCGACAGGCTCCGGAGAGCCTCTCTGATATCTGGTTGACGATGCTCAGTATGATTGTCGGGGCAACCTGCTACGCTGTCTTCATCGGACATGCTACGGCCCTCATCCAATCCCTGGACTCATCGCGACGTCAATATCAGGAGAAGGTAAAATGAATGTCTGTTTGTGTGTGACCACATGAGAACGAAACGCTTTGCCATACAAAAAGTACCCAGGTTGATTACCATTTGCGTAACCAAGGTTACCGTAGTAAAACCAAGGTTCATTTTCTTGAAGGTTGTTGCTTTACTGATGTAAAGTAGATATTACTATCCAAATATTTTCTGCACTTCTTCTATGCAGTAAAAGTTCCGCGTGTACTTGGCTGGTGAAGGGAATGTACAAACGTTGGAGTGTGTAATGAGATAAGGCGATCGATCGCCTCACATAATAACTTTGACTTTTCGTTACATTCACTGCACTGAGACCTGCGCTAAATCACTTACCGAACCTGAATATGTTCAATCCAATCTTACTATTCATTTTATATCCAGCTAAAATATCTGAACCAGGTTACTTTCGATTGTTGTCTGGCCGAGGATCTCAGCTGACTTGATGTACAGTACCTTTCTGTAAATCACTGTTTCCATGGCGATGAGTTTGGAGTCCCATAGTTACATTTGCATTTGGTACATCCTTTTAGCCAAAGTGATTATCAAGGTATGTTGTTAGTGTGACAGCAGCCACATAACCTGGAATAAAAGTTTGCCGAAAAATAAAAATAAGGGAAAGTAATTTACTCACTTTCACGCCATCCCAGATGTATATGTCTTCTTTTCTTCATCTGAATACAAAAATATCCATCAATTTACGTCCGTAAAGTCAGGCTAATTCTATCATATGTTGCTTTTTTAATTTATCAGTACAGATTAAACACGAATATTATGTTGCTTAAACATGAATATGATATCATCGTTGTCCTTCCGAAACCTTTAAAGTCCAAGGAAATTGAAAAAACAGTACTTTTTAAATTATTAAATACTATGTTGTCAAATTTCAAAAAGCACTTTTTAATAGATTTAAATATACTTTTGCAAAACACAGTAACGAACATAAATAGTGACTAATAATATTGATTTATGGCAACAACAAAAAAATCACGAAATATGGAGATACAAGGTTTCAGACAGGACAGCAGTGATATTCAAGATTTGCAAACATAGTTTTTGTTATTTTGTCCAGTTTGTAATTCCTTTGCAAAGAATCATGTACATACAAAATTTAACTTGGACTTAGGGAGAAATGTTGTCACCGGTTCAAAGAATGATAGCAGAATAATAATCAATAAACTTTATTTTACGTAATTTTGTCTAGAAGTAGTTAACTATATAACTAAAAATATAACGGGGGTAATTCGTTTCTTGCGGCTGTATAATTCCCAAAATGTTGAAGCTTTAAAAAGCACATACATTATCATTAAAGTAATCCAGTCGACTCCAGCAGGTTAACGCTGGATTCACACGGGGCATCAACGCTTGACGGAGGGCGTGTCTGAAGCATGGCCGACATGATCGTCATATTGACAACAGCCAATCAAATTGTTCTCCGGTCTTGCATCAACGCAATTGGCTAGCACCTGCACTAGGTTATTTGCATACGGCGATCTGATTGGCTGACACCTGCGTTGGTGGTTGAAAAGTTGAGAAATGTCCAACTTCTTGCCGGAATTAATGCTAGTGAAGCGACGCTGACGGACCCACAATTCAGTTCAACAAGGTGTCACCCATTCAAAGTAAATGAAAAGCGTTGAGGCTGACGCCACGTGTGAATCCAGAATTACAAATATGTTTGTAAAAGAAAAATATGATAATTTTTTAGCTGATTTAATGAAAAGCGCTAAATTCAAATATGGAGGCAGACGTCATATTTTATTTGATTGATTTCATTAATTTAATGTATGTTTATTCACAAGAAACCTATTATTTTACTTTTCTAGACATGTTTAACTCAATGGAGTCAATTGGATTACTATTAGTGATACGAGTATGTGCTTTTAGGATGGCATGAGGATGAGTAAAATTTGAGAGAATTTTCATTTTTGGGCGAACTGTTCCTTTAAGCCAAGTCAACTCAAAGTACTTAATAATGCACAATGTACTTTTGTACTCTCCTGCATCACTTTACATTCATTAAAGCGGTTAATGTTCCATCTGCGTGCTTCTAATGTTTGTACAGCTGTTTAGTTTGTTTGTCTCTGGTTGTGTTGTGTGTTGTTTTGATTGGATAATCACTGCTAATGCCACAGAAATGTGTTTGTTTTTCTGACTCTGTGTTTGTTTACCCCGCGAGCTCTTTTAGTTAGCATCGGCTAGTGTACTACATAACACAGTGTAGACCTGGTTGCTGCTGTCATATTTCTGCTCTTGGTGTTCGTAACAATAGATAAGACCTGGCGTGTCTATCAGGGTTTCTATGCCGGTGAGCTCGACCAATGGTTTTTCACTTCTGTTACCATGCAGAAAGCTTTGTGTAGAAAATGGAGCCCCCGATTGGTCGCTTTGAAAGAATGGGTTCGCCCTGTTTCAGAGGTTGTGTATTTAATTTATGTGTGCGTGCACAATTTTACGATGCTAGAATTGATGAGGCAGCAGATTAGCGTCCTGCCAGGGTCCTTGTGAAGTTGACATACAGTAGATATGCATGTGATGTGATTCTGTCCTTGAGACGCTGTAATGAAATGATGAGGAGGGGTGGTTGGATAGGTGGGGGAAGAGACGGCATCGAGGGGGAGGGAGAAAAGACCTGTAGGGGTCAGGGACGAATGACCTGTTTCTATACACGGTGTGCTGCACTCATTTTGGAAGATACTTCAGATTTAAAGAGACACTTCACCTAAAAATAAAAATTATGTCATTTTTTGCACCTGTTTTGCTGCAAACACATACTGTACGATGGGGTCCTAAATCAAGTTTTTAGTTCACGTTTGGTACAGATTTACAAGCCATAAATGTTGGGTAACCTTCATTGATCTCAACCTCATATACAGGGAGATCCTCTTAACACACCTATACATTGTGGTTGTGTTCTTTATACTTTATTTGTCTTCATGTGAAGAATATTCCACATACAGATGTGCATCTCTACAGGTTTTTTCTACAATTATTTAATATTTTATACTTAAATATATAGACATTTTCTATGCTTGGCGTGTGTGGATATGCCAGATTTTCTTTTATCTAGACACATAGTTTTATTCATATATACTACGAATATACATAAATGATCTGATTAGCGAATTGGACAGATTATGATCCGAAGGTAAATTTGCGAAAATTCTGTTTAAATTAATGTATTTTAATTTTCCTATTTTATTTAATTGTTCTAGTTCTCCTTATCCTTATTCTAGCTAAAAATATATTTATTTATTTAAAATGTTAAAAATTATTTATAATAATTTATTTTAATTTTCGTATTTTTATGTATTTTTTAATTATTCTATACAGTTTTTTCTCATGTTTCTAATGCTATAAATGTTCTTATGTTTCTGAATTGTTTAAAGCAATAATGCAAACTTGCGAAAGGTGCTATAGAAATACAGTGGAATCGAATAGAATATTGTCAAAATAACTTTATAGTAAATAAATCAAACCTTTTTTCCAACGACATGAGAATGAGCAGAGAGATTAAACAGCAGGAAAGACTTTCATTTACACCTAAATCTGACCTGAATTATGACGTTTAACACATTACAGTGGACAGAAAAGATTATTCGCAAACATAGCAGATAAAAAGTCCCTCGATGTATGAGTTGGTCTTTTAAAAGAATGAAAGCGTGTGGATGGTACCTTGTGTCCCTCTAAACGCTTCTAGCTGAAACTTCACAGGATTGTGAGAATTGATCAGTGCTTTTTGAAGGAGTGAACAGGTAGAGAGAGAGAGAGAGAGAGCTCCGTTCATCATCTGTTATCTCTGCTCTGTCCTCAGGCATGTTTAGAACAAAAAGTCTTCTGAACTTGTATATAATGTATAGGAGGGATATTCAATTAAAGTTCCAAGATGTCCTGTCCTTATGTTTTCTTCCAAACGGAGGTCCGGACAATATGTTTTTTGAAAATAAATAAATATTTAATCAATTTGGCCCGGTTGGATATTTATATGAGAGCATAAATGATCTTTTATCAGGCCATTTATCTTATATTTTGATATACACAATATACTGTATATGTATGTATGTATTTATGTAATGTAGGCTCTGTGGCTTTAGGGGAATGCCCTTTTAATAGAAGTCTGATAATTAATATTTGTAAAAGAAAAAATCTATTGAGAACATCAAACATCAATGTAATGCAATTAAAATGCTTTATCATAAACAGAAAACAAATTTACTGACTTTATTAGCCTTTCAATGCCATTCATACCAGACCTTTCTTATATCTTTAAATATATCTCATTCACAACTCCTTCATGGTGGAACATTCTTCCTAACTCGGTCCGGTCAACCACATATCTCACAACATTCAAAAAACTACTAAAACCCATTTCTTCTGCGAATACTTGACAGAAAACAAAAAAAAAACACTAATCCTTTCTCTCAACAGGTAGTGGTCTAGCTTTTGTTGAAATCAGTAACTTTGTATTGGCAACTATTGTATTATTGCGACTGTATGTCATATCGCTTATTGCCGATATGACCACCTAAACTCTTTGTAAGTCGCTTTGGATAAAAGCGTCTGCTAAATGACTGAAAGTAAATGTAAATAATTTCCTAGTAAGATCATTGTTCATTACAAAATGTGACCCGCTTGTGAAAACCAAGCAAAAGTCTTTTTATTGTTTTCTACACAAAACCATCCTACAGAACATTCTGTGAAATTGACTTAATATTGGCATTGAAATCTTAGTGAATTTAATGCTTGAAAATAATCTTTGATGCTTGTTATCTAATAATGAATAAGATGATGACTCTTTAGCCTGGGTTTTCAAAGGGTCACACATTTGTACATGCTGATCAATAATGCTAATGCTAAAAGTGGATAAAAACTATGGTGATAACTTTATGGTTCATAAAATATCACAAATCTGGTTGAAATGTTGGAGACATAGAAAACACTAAACAGACTGACAGATACACATACTTTAAAATTGCTGCATTTTGTTTTACCGCTGTGTGTCCATTTACCTGCTCTGCGTGTCTGCACTCCTGTTGTGAAAATAAGCACATGTCTTCTGCTCTTCATTTACTTTGGCAGGAGAGAAGCAAGTGTTAAAATGGTGTGCGTTCGGCGCTAGATGAAGATATTAGTGGATATAGCAGCAAAAGATCAATTACATAAGTGTTCCTGAGAGCACGTGTGATGTGATTCTCTATTGTGTAGACACGTGGCTCAATTAAAAAAACAAAATAGTTGAATGTTTTATATGGTTTATAAGGCTATGTCTCGAGGTCTGAATGAAACTAAGCAAAGGTCTGGATCCGGCCCACGGTCAGCCAATTGAGGATGAATGCTGTAAAGAGCTTTTTAATCGACGTCATGCCAGGTTGAATGTTGCGCCATCTTGGGAGGATGGCTGCTAGTGTGTTCAATGCAGTGTTTTTTTATATAACTGTTGGTCTCGTTGTGTTAAAAACTGCAAAAGCATTACGCAGAGTCGTTCAGGAAAAGCCCCTTTTGATTTCTCCATATATCAAACATAACAAGTAATGATACATATCAAAACAATAATAGCAGTGAAGTATTATCCTCCCAAGATGGCGGCGCCACCGCAACATGCAATATAGGGTGTAACGTCAGCTTCACATTCTCTATAGTCACACACGCACATGAAGTTTGACACATACATTTATAACGTTTCAGTGCCCTTGCACATATGGGACATTAAACTGTGAGGTTTGATTTAGTCATTCAGCGCAGCTGATACAGAACGGTTTGTGAGTGTTTGCTAGCATTACTTATTTTTATCGCTGCTGTAGAAGCTCGTCGACTGTGTGAAACATCTGGAAGGCTGGAAAGCAGTCCGCATACTAAAAGAGATTGACAGTGCTGGTCGGATAAAAACATGTGGAAACGATACGGTTTGATATCCTAACATAGAAGGAGAATAGAAGCTTTCTCCCTTCTTATCAATTTTAATATTTATTCATATACTGTATATTTTTCATTTTTAGTATTTAAATATTTTTTGTGTTTTTTAGTTTAAAAGTGGTAGAAACAGCCCAACATATCGCAATATAAACATGTGTAGTATTGCTTTGGCAATGTATTTAACACTTAGTGACCTGTGTCAAAACAGGGTATAATGTTTCATTTAGAATTTTTTTTACATTTTTATGCATTTGGCAGACGCTTTTATCCAAAGCGACACATACATAGGCAGGGCCGCATTAAGAGCTCACTGGGCCCCGGGGCTATGAGTTACTGCAGGGCCCCCCCACCACTTTAGGTCACCAACTACAGAGAAAGAGAAAAAAAACCTGCTTTTTTCTAAAAAATTTCGATGTTTCATGTTTCTGGTGATCTGGTTAGGATAAGCATGAACCACATTTTTACACATGCTGTTAGATTAACACTAACCTGTCAACATGTCTTCTTGCTAATAGCGAATATATAGGGGTGGGCGATGAGCTAAATGTTAGCCTATATCATCATACGGAGTCATTTTATCGAACAATATACTTCATAGTCAAGTTATATTAATTTTAATACGATTTTTATAATTTCAAAAGTTAATGGCACTAAAATTTCATAATTATTGTGATAATTTTCAATATCACAAAAAATAATAGTAGCTTAAGAAATGGATATCAAGCTTACTGATGACAAGAATCACAAATAATAATAGAAAAAAGGCACATAAGAAATCGACCTACTTGAAAAACCTTAAGCACTGAATAATATTGTATAAAGTAATCAAATATTCAATACATAGCTCTCAATATAAATTCAAAATCCATTCTTATTCATTTCACTAAAGTGATTCAGTCAAGGACAGTAAATTACTTTCTTTCTAGTGTTTGATTAACATTATTGACACAATGGAGACAGCAGCTTTATTAGCAGCTTCTGTCACTTTAAGACCAAGTGCGCTGTGCAGAACCGTCTCAAGTTCACCATGGAATCAAAACGAGCATTTACAAAATGAATCCTCTCCTGCTGTTTATTGTGCCTGAGCAGTTTAAAATAATTTGTATCTATACCACAATGCTTAAATACGTGTTTAAATTATAAACTTACATCATGATGATGGCGCAGCACAATTGACATATTTCTACCGGACACATTAGCACTATCGCCACAGCCAGCCCTTTAGGCGAATAGTTTGATCAAACACAAAAAGCAATATCATACATCCATCAAGTTAATAATCAAACTTAACAGTTAATTGGTGGAGTCGATGATGACGCTGTGTCTTTATCATCCACCACTCCGTGATCATCAGCTTTAGGAAAATAACCCGATAGTTTTGGGATTTTACTGATCAGCTCATGTTTCCTCTGCTGTTTAGCTTTTAAAAATATCATTTTTTGAGCCCCACTCGCACGTTTTTTTTTTAAGATGAAATTTTTAGCAGTCGAAGACGAAGACTGTTTTTTGCGTGACAATTTTAAGAATAGTCTAGAATGAAGTGAAGAGTGGAGGCGATTGATTGGTTGATGCGTAGGCCATCGCCTGATGGGCCTAAGCTGAATTGTTGTATATAAAATAAATGCATTTGATTTGGTATATCAAATTCAAACGTGACGTTTCAATTCACCGTGCCCTGCTGCCCACGGGGGTTTGATTGACATGCGACCTGACCAATCATAACGCGAATGCGCAATTTTGTTAATAATATTAATAAGAATGATTCCATGATAATGCATGGAATATACGGCAAAGCGCTCCGAAATAACAGGGCTAATTTGTGGGGGGCGTGGTAAGGCTTTGGCAATCAGATGGCTAGTAGTAATCAATCTGCTACACAGACAATCACGGGCCCACTCCTTGCTCGGGCCCCGGGGCTTTAGCCCCGCCTAGCCCTATTGTTAATGCGGCCGTGTACATAGGTATGTGCAATCCCCTGTGATCAAACCCACAACCTTGCGTTGTTAACGCAATGCTCTTACCACTGAGCTACAGGAAAGCTGTTTTATTAAGTTTTATTCTGAACTTTTCTTAATTCCTTTTTATGTTTTATTTTTTGTGTTTTTGATCAATTGGCATTTTTTATTCATTACTTTTAATGATTATAAAATATGGCTGAATCATGATTCACCGCATCCAGAATAAAAGTTTGTGTTTACATGATATATGTTTTTGTACTGAGCATATTAATTTTGTATTCATAAACAAAAAGAAAACATACACATAAATATATGTTTATTAAGGAAATATTTAGATGTATTTATTTATATTCAGCAATAATTGAAAATACAAACGTTTATTCATTTTGTTTATCATTGCATTGAATCGTCAATTAAATGTATCTTTACACCCCTAGTCTACACATACTTACTCATTTCTTAACAGCTGACCTCAACCAACATTGTCACGCAGTTGTTTGATTTAAGATTTTTTGATTTGTCATGAGACATTTTGCATATAGGTCAGATAGTTTCTTTCCGTCTAGGTGGTTGCTCCTTTCAAACCGAAAGAATCGCTCCGTTTTGTAGACCTGTTGTACCAGTTCTCGCAGACAGGCCAAACATATTTCATAAAAAAAAAGTAAAGAATTTCAAACCCGATGGCCTTTGTCATGAAATGTGTTGTTTCAAGAACAATGTCTGTCAGGCGTCTCTCCTGCAGTCAGCGGATGCTCCCGCCTGAGAACCACACCAAACCGTGTCCCTCGGGTTTCTCCACGACGTCTCACCGCCCGCTGCGGCTCTAAACAGCCTGAGGAAACGGGCGTGACGAATAAATCTAGATCTTCTCTCTCTCCTTCTCCACCATGCTCTAAATCGTTTATCTTCTCCTCGTAGAACCTCCTTATCATCTGCGTTTCTTCCATCAGATCCATTACTTTCGGCTCAAAATACACTAACATCTGCGGCTGGCTAAACACTGAGACTCCTATATTACTGCTGCACTTCATCAACTGTGTCCTCCCTGAGCATCACTGACGTTAGAATGATACCAACATAATGAGAAACTCCTTATCTTACCAGGTATCACAGCTGCAAGCTTATAATAATTATCTTTAAGTTGAGCTGCCAGGTACGGTTTTGCACAAAATATGACTAAAGCAACATTAAATTTAACGTTTCAAACCGAGATGCTGATGAAGAGACCAAAGGATTTGTAGCATTAAGCTGGTTTCAGTGTCTTAATACGCAGTGAGTCATTTTGGTGCGTAACAGTGACGAGTTTTCTACAAAAGTTCAGACAGTGGCACTGGAGGCCAGTCTGGCTGTGGTTGGCTCACTGTACCCGCAGGTAGAAATGTGCTTTGTGTCGTAATGAGGTGATTTATTCTAGAATCAGTGCAGTGAATAATACATCCCTGATATGAAACCTGAAATTAGACTTCTCCATCTTTATTTTCATCAAGAGTACGCCAGGACAACATAGCGCACACACACACACACACAAAACACACTCACACGCTTCCTTTTATTTGAGGTGGGAATGAGTGAGGAGGGATTTGTTTGCTTTTACTAGAAAATCTTTAGAAGGGAATCAATAGGGTGTCCCGCTATTCTCATGCTGTTTATAAAACTGTCATTTAGTTCATTTGAGCCGTTTCTAAACACTCTAGCTCTTTTCATTCTCTTCTCTCATTCTCTCCTTTTCTATCATTGGTTTTATTCTTTCATTCTTTTTTCTTCTTTTATTTTCTTTCTCTTGCTCTTCTTCCATTCTGTCATCTTATTCTCTCCTTTCATCTTTCACTGTATCTTTTCTTTCTCTCCTTTTTTCTCTTTACTCGCTTACTTTATTTTTTTCTTATTCCGCTTTTTATTCTTTAAAGCAGCACTTCAGCCCTGAATCAATATTTCCCCATGTTTTACTCACCCTCAGGTGAACTGAATTTTTTTTTTCTTGAAGAATAATGAGTTATAATACACGTATCATTTTTCTTCCAAGCAGTAGAATGGAAGTGAATGGGTGTCGACTTTTTGAAGCTCCGAAAAGTGCATCCATTGATCAAAAAACTGCTTGACACGGCAAGGTCTTCAGAAGGGAAACGATGCGTTTGTTTAAGAGAAATATCCATATTCTAACATCCGTTATCCCTCAGATCCAGATGAACGGGAGGCTTGTTTTTCTGGCAAATGACGCAGCATTTATCATAAGTCATAAGTGACGAACACATAGTTTTTAGTTTTCAGCCAATAGGACACCGCGCTTTCGTCACTGTCATTTTCCAGCAAACCAAGCCTCTCGTTCAAAATATCCCTTTTATCATCTTCTTTTCTCTCCTTTATTCTCCCTGTTTCCCTCCTTTCATTCTCTGCATTTGTTCTCATTCTCTCCTTTCTCACCCTTTATTGTCTCTTTCGATTCTATTCAATGTTTTCTCCTTTCATTTTCTTTTCCCCTCTTTCTCACCTTTTATGCTCTCCTTTCATTCCTTCATTTGATTCTTTATCTTCCTTTATTCTCTTCTTTTCTCTCCTTACATTTTCATTTTCCCTTTTTTCATCTTTCATTCTCTGTTTCAATTACCTACATTTCACTCATTCTCTTATTTTCTCTCCTTTCATTTTCTTTCTCCCTCTTTCTCACCTCTTCATTCTTTCTCTTAATTATTCTCTTATTTTCTCTCCTTTCATTTTCTTTCTCCCTCTTTCTCTCCTCTTCATTCTTTCTCTTAATTATTCTCTTCTTTTCACTCCTTTCATTTTCTTTTCGCTCTATCTGTCCTTTGATTCCTCCTTTTCGTCTTTTCTTCTCCTCTTTTCCCTCTTTTCACTCTCTCATTTCATTCTCTTCTTTTGTCTCCTTTTATTTTTCCCTTTCTCTTCTTTTATTCTCCCCATTTCTCTCTCTTTATGTCTTTTAGTTCTTCTTTTCTCTTTTCTGTTCGCTCATTCTCTCATTTTCATATTTCATTCTCTCCCCGTTCTCTCTCGTTTCTCTTCTATCATTCTCTCGTTTTCTCACTTTTATTCTCCCCCCTTTTCCTTCCTTCCTTTCTCTCTTTTCTCTTCCTCTGTTCTCAAACCGCTCATTCTCTTCTCACAATTTCTCGTTTTCTCTCATTTCATTCTAACCTCGTTTTTTACTTTTTACTTTAATTCTCTACTTTTCTCTTTAATTATCTCTTTCAATTCAACTCCTCTTTTCTTCTATTAATGCAGCAACTATCTCCACGTAATGAATATTTCTGAAAAGACTACAATACTCTGTGAGCCGACTCACCAGAAATGCACCTCTCCTAAAAATTCAAAACTACACCACAAAGTCTAAAACCCTCTCTGCCTTCCTAAAAGGAATAGCAAAGAGAGAGAGAGTGTATATTTATAAACAGGCTTTCAGTAAGACATGCTCTAAATCTGCACCAGCCTACCGAGTCTTTCTGACTGCTGCTGTCTGCCCGTCTGTTCTCTGCACATCTCAGTCTTACATTTGAGTGACAGGACGGTGACCAACCTCTCACCACCATAAACAGCACATCAATCATATTCAACATACTCGGGTTTGGAACATGCAAATAATCTTGAGCACACCCTCTGTTTGGGAAACAACTATTTTCAGTCTGTCTTTCAATGACACATGATATCAAACTATTTGGAACCGTTTTAGTGGATCTATATCCTAACATTCTATTGGTCCGTGCACATCTCTCAGTTAGTTTGTTAAAGAAGCAGTTGTGTTGATCTGAGTAATTCACTGATGGCCTGATGAAGAGAATTGTATTTAATGGTTGGGCTGATACTCCTGCGCGTGCCGTCATCGCTCAAAATTGCATCCTTTATTGCTTCATTTAAAGCCAAATGAAATAATTTAAATAATGAGTGCGAGACGTGCGAGGAGTCTCATCTGTGTAGGAAATGAGTGCCTGGGTTACTAACAGTGACGTCTTAGAATGATTATTGGGAGGTTAAGATCAGAATGAAATGATCATCCTTAAGAAATACAATCAGAGATGTGATCTCTTTAATATCTCAGTTATTTCCTCTAGATGTCAGTGAGATTTAATGGGGAGCAAATGGACATTTTTGCAAAGTCTCATTTGTGTTTCAAATGTTTCCCCTGAAATAAGAACCCAAAATATATTTTATTTTTAATTTCAATTCAGTTATTTCATGTAATGTAATGTAATTCATTTCATTATTTTATGGCCTAAACAGGCACAAATATTTCTTGCAGATTGCAATCCAGTAAAACCCATGGATAGTGCCAAAATAGTTGCCTAAAATGAAGCAGCTCAATCTAGTTAATATTTTCGAACTCAATATTTGTGTTTTTACTGTATTTAGTGTATATATTATATGATATTTTATTAGTGCATTGCATTTTTCATTCACCATTACATGCGTCTTGCAGACTCTTTTTTTCCAAAGGATTTTACAGTACATTCAAGGTAAACACTTTAATCAGTGCACTTGATTCAGATCAGTCACTTATGATGTACCACTTCAGTCAGCAAGCTTGCTTTGTAGTCAGCAAAGAAGCTCACTAGGTTTTGGACCGGAGTCAGAGAATGTTTTTATGAAGTACATCAAACTCTATATTTATTTTTCACATCAAAGTATCAAAAAAGTTCGATTTTTCATGACCCATTTAAAAGAATCTTTGAACACTGTTGACTTCGAGCAAATGCTGAGAGCTGCAGCCCACTTCCAGGGATAAGAGTTATTGTGAGACCTTTATAAAGTCCTACATGTTGATAATTATTCTCACAAGTGGTTCACAGACCTTCACAGGTGTTACAGAAACACTGTTGTCAGCACATGCAGCTGAGCAACAGGGAATGCACAGAGCTGCAATGCTAATGTATCACAGTCTGACCTGTTTTCTGTAAATCTTTCCATCATTGTCGTTCTCTTTCTGTCTCCACAAATAACTCTGTTTGTCTTGTTAACAATAACTAATAGATAAAACTGAAAGTTTCTACCACACAGACACAAACTGTGTCTTAATTAAGTGTTTACGTAGAAATTGTCTGATGTTTTTTGTTAAATGATGTATGGTGGAGGACATTTTATTTATTTATGTTTATTTATGTATTTTACACATTAGATTAGTTTTAGGGCTTCCAAGCAACAAATCACGATTAATCGCATCCATAAGAATAGGTTTTTGTTTACATAATATATGTCTGTGCACTGTGCATATTAATTTTGTATTTATAAAAAACATACACGTACATTAAATATATTTAGGAAATATTTCCATGTATTAATTTATTTGTTTAAATTTAACAAGAATTTATATGATTCATACATTTTTATTAATATTTATAGTTTTCGTGAATAAATACATGTGTTTTATAAATATAAAATTAATTTGTACAGTACACAGACATATATTTTGTAAACACAAACTTTTATTCTTAAAGAAATTAATCAGGATTAATCGTTTCACAACCCTAAATCTTATTTTAAGAATGGTTCTTCAAATGTATGCATTTTATGATATATTGTCATATTTTACAATGTAAAAACCTTACCATTGGTCTCAGGACTTTTAAACTTAAATATGAAACTCATCAAAACAGTTTAAGGTTGTAAGGTTAAACCTTGGCTTTTAGGATAACAAAAAATCCAGCCCGGGACATAAAAGTGCCAGATGTCGAAGAAAATGCTGTATATTTCATGAAAATGTCTTTCTCTCTGCAGTACAAACAAGTGGAACAATACATGTCCTTCCACAAACTTCCATCAGATTTCCGACAGAAAATCCACGATTATTATGAGCACCGCTACCAGGGCAAGATGTTTGATGAGGAAAGTATCCTTGAGGAACTAAATGAGCCGCTCAGAGAGGTGAGTATGTGTGTGTGTGTGTTTGCAATGGTTTGTCTGTGTCTGTAAACATCTATGGAAAAATCTCCCAGAAGACCTTGTAGTTGTCTGAGATTTCCAGCTCAACAAATAGCTAAATCCTTTCTGTTTATAAAGTCCTGCTTTTACTACAGTGTTGTTTTAACAGAACACAACGATCCAAACCAACACTGTTTGTGTATAGATTGTCTTATATTTGAGTGAGTCTCATAAAGAAATGTCTGGGTCACGTTACACAACAAAACTATTTTTTATATATTTTAAATACAGTATACAGTCAAATGTTTACAGTATATAATAGTGAATAGTGCTATAGAAATGCATTTGAAAAGAAGTAAAATATGAGTGAGATTCATTCTAAGGTAGTTTTTGTGTATATACAATTTGTAGCATTTCTAATTTAATCTCTGTTTGTATCATGTCACAGGAAATAGTGAATTTTAACTGCCGGAAGCTGGTGGCCTCTATGCCTCTATTTGCCAATGCTGAACCCAACTTTGTGACAGCCATGCTAACAAAGCTGCGCTTTGAGGTCTTCCAACCGGCCGACTACATCATCCGCGAGGGAACCATCGGCAAGAAGATGTACTTCATCCAACACGGTGTCGTCAATGTTATTACCAAAGGATCTTCTGGCATGAAACTTTCCGATGGCTCCTATTTTGGAGGTATAAAACCACTCATATTATTCTTGTTATATTTTCCACATAAATTAGATGGAACCACCAATTTCTTTATTTAAAGTACTTAAATCCTATCTGCTAACCCCATAACACCTGAAGATATTTTAAGGTGGATATTATTATTATTATAATATTTCCATTGTAGCATTCTATGTAACATTATTGCATTTATGATAAATTAATTTAACTTTGACTGGACATGCACGGTATAAATTGAATTCTGGTTAAAATCTGGTTACATCTGGTTCAATTTCATCATTCACTCAATTTCATGTCCAACATTCAAAACCTTAATGACTTAAATAATTTACCTTAAAAAAATGATACCCCAAGTATTAATACAAAAACACTGCTGGTAACCAAACAACATTGTATCTCAAAAATTCTATGAATCTACGGGAATTATGCAAAGCAAAACGTTCAAATCAATTATGGAGTCTATTTGTTGGCAGAGAAACCCAAAAGGTGGCTGAATTGTAGACGCTGTGTGTGGTGAGATGTGTTTGTGGAATATAATCTCTCTGCAGCCCCAAATGTGCATGAGTCAGACGTTTCTTTAGCCAGAGGGGGCAGGAGGGTTTGGAAGAGCTCTCAGCGCATGACCTTGGAAAGGTCAGAGATAAACTATAACGACTTGTGTAGCCTGAGATGGTAAATAAGAGAGAGGCCATCCGATATACTACACATCAGTCTCAGAAAGGTCTGTGTCTCAGTATAACACAGAGAAAAATGTCATTGCTGTTTTGAACTCATCCATGTTTCATTTAGAGACTAAATGTTCTGGTAAAGTGCAAAGGGGCTTAATTATCTCACTTTTCCTTGACATCAGTAAGATTTAATGGAGCAAATGGCAGCCTTTGCTTAGGTCTCAGCCTAAGTTAATTCTTCAGAGAAAAGGAGGCACAAATCTCAAGAGAAGAGATATCAATAATGTGTAAAACTAAGCTCAAGGTTTGTCAAGTCTGCAATCAAAACTCAATATTATTGAAGATCTCAATATGAACATTTCTCATCAAAATTACTCAAATCCTGGGGCGAAATTTACGAAACATTCTTAAACGGATACTTCACCCACAAATGTAAATTCTGTCATCATTTACTCACCTTAGAGTTGTTCCAAATATTTACACATTTCTTTGTTCTGATGAATACAGAGAAAGATATTAGGACGAATGCTTGTAACCAAACAGATCTAGACCCCCATTGACTACCATAGTAGGAAAAAATACAATAGTCAAAAGTGCACCAGAACTGTTTGCTGTCCTACAAATATATAAAGTAATTGGTCCCTCTATGGCAGTCAATGGGGGTCGATGTCTTTTTGGTTATAAGCATTCTTCCAAATATCTTTCTCTGTGTTTATCAGAACATAGAATTGTATACAGATTTGGAACAACTCAAAGGTGACTAAATGATGACCGAATTAGATTTTTCTGTTTTCCTTAAGAAGAAGATTCTTCTTAATTGCTATATTTTTTGTTAAATTCTAATTTAAGATAAAAGTTAAAAATGTTATGTACTACCGAAGAAAAAAACGTTTTAAGACAGTTCTTATATATTTTTCTCAAGATTGATCTTTGTGAATTTTTTTTGAAGATTCCAAATTCTAGACACAAAAGCTTTCATAAAAATCCTCTTAAAATGAAGAAAGCCACACGGTTGTTTTAAATCTCAAAAGGTACGAATGTTTAATGCTGCATGTATTTGGTTGTTTCACATATGAGTTGTATTGTGTTGAGCCAGAATTTTTATCTATACCTATAAATGTTAAACGTTATTAAAAACTGAGTGCTTTTTACATTTACTCTGTGACAAAGCGAAACAGTCACAAATATAATAGCGTAATAACACACAGAAAGTATTATAATAAATTTAATTTTGTAACGCTTGCTAACAATTTAGCTAACATGCTATTGTAAATGCCATTTAACGCATCACATGCTAATTTATATACATAAGGTGTGTTGGTGTGCACTGTATGTGTGTATAGTGAAAGGTTACGGTCAGAAAAAGGACAAATTAGATGCAAATTAAGTGTAGAGCATGTGTGTACATCCACAAAAAATGTGTGTGTCCAATACTTTTAACTTCGATCGTGGTTTGATTCACAATCTTTTGGTTTGACGAATGGTGCTGTGATGACGATCTTCTTTCAAATTAGCCAGGGCTTCCAAGGTTGCGTATTGGATTTTGTGGATTGATTTGGGGAGCCGACAGGGAAATGGAGCAAAGACAGGATCCTGACGGATGGGTCAGGATTTAATACAGAGGTTGTAGCACAACACGTAGGATGAATGATGTTTATTATCTACAGAGACTCTTACGGGACATTTCTCTCCCATCCGGAAGAGCGAGAGGTTTCATACTCCTGCTCCAATATTGTGTGAGGTATATTAAATCTTGGAGAACCTAAATATAGAAAATAACCTTGAACGTTCACTACGAATGCCTGGTGAGGTGGGTTTGGCGGTATGCTGGAAAGCATTCTCATCAAATATACTCCATCTGCAGTTTGGATTATAAAAAAATTGTGTGTTTGTAAGCCAAAGAAGTTATTTCTGAGGCGGCACAAGTTCATGCATTTTGTTAAAATATTGTAAAGATATTTCATTTTCAGGAATGTGTAATGCAATCAGGTGGCTTTCTTTTGCTCTAAAGTTTGAAGGCACGCAGCACGATAAAGTTCCACACCTACATTTTATTAATGTTAATAACAAGTATTCACATCACATTCTCTGGAATGAGGTCTGATTCAATTTAATTACTTTCTGCAGGCGGATATTCAAATTCCATGCCTCTTCTCTGTTAAACTATTCAGAGTTTTAGTTTTCAAGCAATTTAAAAGCACTTGCTGTCAAGAAAAGGTCATAAAGTCCCCGTTTGCTGTTGAACAGCAATATCAGAATGTTTTAGACTACTCTTCTGCTCCAGTCTTATCTTATGTATACACATTTATATACTGAAATCATGTGAATAATTTTGTACAAATGCACTGAGATTTCATCTTCCACAATGAGATATGTTGTGTTGAACAATGTGTGAGTTTCTTTGGTTATTCTCTATGTTAGAGATATGTCTGCTGACCAGAGGTCGTCGTACGGCGAGCGTGCGAGCAGAGACCTACTGTCGCCTGTACTCTCTCTCCGTGGACAACTTTAATGAGGTGTTGGAGGAATACCCCATGATGAGGAGAGCATTTGAGACAGTGGCCATTGATCGGCTGGATCGCTTAGGTAAGAAAAAACAGATCCGGCTTCTGGTTATTTAGAAGAGCAGTTATGTGAGCAGTAATGGGAACTCTTACAATTACAGATAAAGATGGTAAAAGATTATTAAGGGTTAAAAAAGCTCAAGGGTTTATCGACAGCATTGCTATCATGCTGTCAGTTATCACAGCATGATATTGACTCGAAAATGTGTTTACAGTAATGCACTTGCAATGTACGTCAATAGGTTGAGTGAAGCAAAATTGCTCAGATTTGAAACGACAATTACTTCTTTCCCTGATGCTTTTTATTTGGGCTGTAAACTTGTCCAAAGCCTCTTTTAACAAGCCAAATTAAAATATTTTGAAATTAGTATGATCAACTTAGTTAAAAATCACCAATAACACTACATCTCCTTGTCACAGGAAAGAAAAATTCCACCCTGATAAACAAAGTCCAGCACGACTTAAACTCTGGAATCTTCAACAACCACGAGAACGAGATGATCCAAGAGATTGTGAAGTATGACCGCGAGATGGTGAAACGGATAGATCTTCAGCGACCACGTGCCATGTCCATGACGCCCTCCATCCCCGGCGGGATCTTCGCTCACCCCGGCCAATCACAGGGGAGCTCTGCCATTGCGACACTCCAGCAGGCAGTTGCAATGAGCTTCTGTCCACAGTTTGGAGGCCCTATGGTAGGGCCGAGCACCATGCAGTCACCTAGGATGGTACGACGGTTCCAGGTGGTGAAAAACCTCTCCAGCCCAGTCGGCGTGTCTCCTCAGCAGTCGCAGCCATCGAGTTCGGTACCACTCGGGGCATTCACCGCCTTAGCAATGGCCAGTACGCCGATGCAAAGCCCGCTAATGGCGCCAGGTGGCCGGACATTTCAGTACGGTAGCGGCCCGATGGTTGGCCGGTCCGGCTCTCAGCTGTCACTCATCCAACAGCATGTCCCCAGTCCCACACGTCCAACCCTGCTCAAGGGTGCCAACCCTTTGCACCAAACGGGCATGTTGACCCAGGACGCCAGAGCTATGTCTGCATCCCAACCTTCTCTGCCCCAAGATGGAGCGCCACCCAGCCCTCCGCCTTCAAACAAGGCTTCCTCGACATCGATCGGCCCACCCCAAGCCCCTCACCCCGCCATCCCTGGGACCTCAGGGGTCATAAGGGCCGTGCCTCAGAGAATAGTCCCGTCCCATCAAGCAGCAGCAGTTGGAAATTACCCTTCAACACCGCCTCCGACGGGCACTTCACCTGGCTTGGTCGGACCAGCACCTTTGGACTCTGCTATACGCAAGAAAGATTCCATAGTCAGCCTTCCCGAAACGGACTACACAGCTCGATCAAGGCTATCGTCCAACCTCTGACAAGAACTTTGACTCTTCTAAATACTTTTGGGAGTCACGGTTTATTCTTATTGCCCGAGTTCTGTACTCGTATGGGCCATATCTAGCGAAGGTAAGGTCGTGGCTTTTTGTAAGAAAAGTTGGAGGACAGTCGGACAGAATTATCGCTACTAGATTTAAAGTCTCTGCTACAAGTAGATCGGCGAGGTTGGATGCCTCTTTTCTACTTGCTCGTGTAGTTTGCTCTGACCCCTGTACAGCTTTCGACGCCTCTTAATATAATTGTCTTTATCATCCCGAATGAAGGAGAGAACTTTTTATCTGTTGCGTGGTGTGATTCATAGAGTTCATGTGATGCAGTGGGATTGGCTTGGGTGACATGAAAGTCAGGAACTTGAGATGACAATTATGAAATTCACTGCTTCGCAAAAGTGTTTGGAAACGCCTTCATTCTTTGTGCATAAGCTCTCTATGTAGCAATCTAAATAACTGTCTTTCACACTGTTGTACGATATTATCAAAAAAAGTATTAAGGACCGCTGGTCGATCTTATATCCACATGTAAATAAGGAGGTAAAAAAGGGAAAAAGGTTATAATAGCAAAACAACAATTGTATGTACTCGAAAACCAAAGTTGAGCTCGAACACAAATTTTGAATGTGTCTGTGTCAACTGAGCAAAAGAAGTCCAATGGAAACGTCCTCTATTTAACTGCCTTGATTCGAAGTTTAGAAGCCATATACATGGTTTGTGTGCGTGCGTGGGTGTATTAGTTTGCGCGCTTGATCACATATGCTTTTTATACGTTTAATGTATAAATCCGTTTTAGCCAAATGGAGCGGTGCTCACTCAGTGGAATAGTTGTATTTTTAGGTGGTTTTGTCGGGCAAGTCGAGTGAATTTGTTAACTGGGGCAAAAAAGACTTTCGTGTCGGGTTTTCAGTGCAAAACCTGTTCAATTAGCTGGCAGAAAATGAACAAAACCAAAAGATTCATATTTATGCGACTCGTGCTGTTTTTGTGATCCACACATGCAATATAATTCTGCAATATTCTTGCTCTGCCTTTTTATATAAACGTCAAATCGCAGTGTAAGCAATGAAATCAGCGTTTTTTAAAGAATGTTGAAGTCCTCGTGTGGATGAGGTCATGCAGATCTTGGAAGATTTTACGATATCATTTTCAAGCGTTTAACCATTTATTCATGTCCGGATGGATCTTTTCAGAATATTTTTTTTTTTTTTTAAATGTAAAACCATTTTCTGTGTGTAGTTTTTTTCCATATTGTTTGACATCACAATAAAAAATCTATAATTGAAAAAGATTATATATATAAATATATAATATTTACTTTGAACGAAATAATAGAATATAATATAATTTAAAAGCAGACCAATGTTGTAAAATCTTCTATATCTATCTATTTATTCTATATTTTACAGTTAATTAATTACTTTTTTATGATGTTGCGTGCTCTACTGTCGTCGTAAAAATAGATCATAATTTGCACAAACGAATATCTAAAACATGCTGCATTTAAATGACGTGTAAATTTAAAGCAGAGTTTGTCAGTGGCTGAATGGTTGGGTTGTTGATCCATGAATCTTTTTCTTTATAAGAATGTAGATGTTTGTTTCATTGTCAACTGCTGCAGTTTTTTTTCACTTGAACTTTAAGACTGTAAATATGATGCTGTAAATTATTGTATGTGCGAGGCTGGGCAGTGTGATGGATCCGGAAATGAATTTTGGTGCAAAAAGGAGTTTTGAATGTACGTGAAATGGAATCTGAATATTAATAACTGCCATGTAAATAGATAAGAAACAATGCAGAATGAGTCTGTGTGTTTGTAGTAGTCCCATCAGAAAAACCTGGAGATGTCTAGGATGCTTTTATTTTTCTAAATCTCGCTTCGGTGCCAGTGATTCTTGTGGTCGTACTATTAGTCTGAACCTGATTTTTATACCACAAAGCACACGGTGTCCCCGTTAGCGCTGTCTAGAGCACACAAAAATCATCACAAATCACCACATTCCCAAAGGTCAAATGCTTTCTGAACGGATTGTGCGATTAAAATGGGCAGCTCATTCAACTATAGAAAACAAAAGCATTCATTACAAAAAATCTTCATGAATTTAAAAAAAATCTCACATTGGTGTCATGGAATCTAAAAAATGTAATATTCTAAGACCATTTTTGCATGTAAGTTTTTTCTGTTAAGGTTATTATCGCCAAAATCAACTACATTTTTTTTTTGCATCGCTATTGATATATATTTTTGTTATTTATTGCTCTAAACAGACATGGGCGATATGCAAAACAGGATTTTCCTACTCTGAATTTCTGTCTGGATGTTTTAAGAATACTGTAAACTCATTTATTTACTTAGTAAGCCATTCAAGATTCAAGAGTTTGTCGATTTATGAAATCTTAAAATTACAATTTGGCGTAATTCACGTACACTTTTCTTACACCAATGGCAAATATTTTAATTGTGAAAATTTTTTCATAAGCAAGTTTTATGCTGCGTCCCAATTCGCCTACTTATATTATGCCTTAAATTATGTACTGTTTTTGTTATGGAAAAGTATATTCATTTTTGTGTGTAGCAAAACGGATGGGAAATGGAAGTGATCGTTTTTTCCTAGGCGACACTTTGGTCCTTAACTCTCACGAACATCAAAATACAGCTCTTCCTTGCATTTAAGTATTAATTTATTTATTATTATGTATTTAATGTTAACTGTATACCACAGTATATTTTTTAATTTAGCAAATCATTATTTCTTTAACTTTATCAATGCAGTGTAGTGTCACTAAAGTCCGGTCCCCTTCCGGGTAATATCAGCCGTTAAGTGTCCATGGATTCATACTTCGAATTTTCACCGGAAACAGTAGACCATCTGCGTACTTTGAGACTACTCATTTCAGCATACTATGATTTGGGACATACTAATTATATTTTCGAATACTATTCAAAATGGATAGTATGCGAATTGCAACGCAGGGTTCATGTCTTCAGTTGATTTTGCTTCTCAAATAAATGCATCTTTAAAGTCCCTGTGAACCGGAAGTTGCGATCATTTTTCTTTCTGTATTCTGACACATTTCTGAGTGAAACTGAATTTCGAATGAGGAGAAAACTGTGGCCGTGACCTGTTTTTTCTCTGCGCTTTGATTGAATGTAAAATAACAGCACCCGACTGACAGTTGAAAGGGGAGGAGTTAACGGTTGCTAAGCCCAAGCCGTCTAATTTACGTCATTTGAGATAGATAGTTACTACAGGGACAGATTTTAACTGAACATTATGAGGGCGAATGAATTTAAAAAACTGAATGAGCCACATTGATAAGCTACTTACAATAAACACTGTTGATTTCATGAAAGAACAGGAATTGTAATTTTTTATTTCACTGGGACTTTAAAAGAGTAAGGAAAAATACAGAGTAGGAAAATTATTTTTGCATTGTCGACTCATGTTCGGCTATGTTTTACGAATTAGTTGATTCATAGAGCACACCTGTTATAATCCACACAGAAGTTTTGTCTTGTTTTCATCATGAAGAACATCAAGCCATTGTGGTCTTATGTGGACCTGAAATAATGGCACAATTTCAACCGGGCCCGATAGAATCATCAAAACCTCCAAACACCCCCGTGTATCTCCTGTAACATAAGAATTTGATCATATTAATCCAGGAAAGAAAATGACAGTCTGTCCATGCCAAATGGGTCGATGTTACTGTATGTCTCATTTGCAATGTAATCTCTCTCATTGAGTTTCTTGGTGAGGGCACACTCAGTTCTGTTTCCTGATGTGTAGTATAAACCCTTCTCACCTCGCTCAAGGACACAAACTGTCTCTATTTCTCTCCAATATGTCATGTACCACATTAGTTTTTTGTCCACTGGGTATGACAGAAAATGCACGCAAATATATGGACTCTTTTTCTTTACATTTGTTTTTCCATTTGCATATGTCATGGATTTAGCCCTGACTAAGCTGCTGTCTGATTGTTGGAATGGAGATGGCTGGCCATGTGACTATTTTAACATCCTTTCAAAGCGGACTCATACAGTACCCGCTCACTGCAGCCCTGCTGTAGGTCATCCGTCTGGAAAATCTCACCGTTTTATTCGGCTTTGACGTGATGGGGACAAGCCCTTGAAGGAAAGATCATACAGATTCCCTCGAGTTTCCCAGCATCACATGTAAAGCAGGGTACTTTGTTTCTTTTCTGTTTTAACAAAGCACGATGTACTGTAAATACCTAGTGCCTAGTATATCTAGTTTCCAAATAGTCTCCTTTAGTGGTGTGCGTGTTTGTGTGGCTCTACGAAAGACAAAATGCAACATTTATGTGTCCTTTTTTGAAGGAATAGTTAAGCCTGAAAAGGAGAAATCTGTCATTATTTAGTCTACTCCCCCTCATCCCAGAGGAAAATGTTGATGGTCCTAGATGATTCTCCTAAAGTTGTTTAGGAGAAATTAAAGCAAGAATTGTTAAAATACATGAACAGATGTAAACAAATCCAGATTGTGGATGTAAAATAATCTGGATTTGGGTAAATTTGATGAGAAATGTTTGAGTACACATCGAGATCTTCAATAATGTTGACTTTTGATTGCAGACTTGACAAATCTGAGCTCAGTTTGAAACATTGTTGACATCTCTTCTCAAACTCCAATGACAGATACATTAGTCAGATTTCTGTCTCTTTTTCTCAGGATTTTTTTTTTTTAATCTCATTCAAGAGAAATAATTGAGAATTTAAAAAGATATCATCTGTCACTTTTATGGGATGTTGTTTCTAACAGTGTCCTGTTTTGTGAGAAAGGAAGATGGGTAAATAATGACATGAATCTTATTTTCAGATGACCTGTTCCTTTAACCTTGCAATATGTGTACAGTAGCTGCTAAAAGTGTTAGCGAAACAATTAACCCAGCATAACCCCCATGCGGGGTGAGATGAATTGCACATTTCTGTTTGTTTGGAACCCCGAGTCGCATGTCTGTGTACGATACACTGAGCGAGTCGTTGTTAAGGATCAACCCAACGTCAGCATAGGTCCAGTGGGAGGATTTTTCTTTTTTTGTAGCAGATCAAAGACATCACAGCGGAATGACAAACAGCTGCAGACTTTTTCGCACACGTAAGAAAGACTTCTCAGGTTGTCTTGTTAGCCATTTATAGAGCCTTTTTAAAGCATGACCTAACAACGTGTAGCTAATACAAACAACACATATCAACCACTGTTACTGATTATATTGTATAGTGAGTACTAACGTAGGATCACTTGATAAAGTTATTTGTTAAACACACATTTTGAAGTCAACATGAAATGCGTTTTACTTCTGTAGTCTTTGTTTTTGAGGACATCGAATTGATCAAGAAATGCGGCCAATGAAGCTAAAAGCGTATTGATGTCAAGTACTGACAAACAACTTTAAGTGTTTTTTAATCAGTATGTGGAGGTCAACAGTCAAACTCACCCTCCAGATCATCTACGTATGTCCCGATTCAAACCTCAAAATATTTTCTATCATTCATGTAAATTCAGTTACATTAACTTCGGTAACTATTTGTAAGATAAAAAAAACGATGTTATGGCTAATGGGTCACATTAACCAGTAGCCCACACAGCTTGAGGCCAATGAAAAAGTCATTTCGAAAATAGAGCGAGGAAGTTTAATGCATTTTAAACAAAGTTCATTGCGCAGAAACAATGATAAATCTTGCTTGGAAAAGTAGATATAGGTTCAGTTTGGATTTCATGTTGACTTTGATAAACAAACATAAAAACACCTACAACAATAATTGAAGAAGGACATGGAAAGATCAAAGTGGCCATTATAATAAATACTTCAGACTATAGTGGAGGGGTCAGAATCGTTTTTGTATAAACTCTGTCAGCAGGGAGAACAGCAGCAAAGCTTTGTTTAGTTTCATCTCTGTCATATACAGCCATCCATCTCTTCAGAGACACGATCTTGAAATTCCTTAAAAACAAACTAACGTTGGTAGGACAGTTTTTTCTGTCGTACTATATTATTTGTCTCGCTTCTCAAAATGGTCATACTACCTTCTTCTCATGCGTCTCTGTGTCGTTTCCCTTCATCACACACAAGCCATCCAATTAAATCCGATTCAATGAAACGTCAGATTAGGCATTTGACTCCGCCGCTCTAGACTAAATGGATCCTGATTTATTTCTATTTTTGCTGACCCGAACCCAGCCTCTGATGTGCTGCTACGTCCCCTGGGTGCTGGTTTGGGTTTTCAGATTTAACTGCATCGACTCTTCCAGAAATGATAATGGCAACCAGTTTCTCATCCTCACGTTGGTTCATACCTGTATAACATTTTTTTAAATGCAAAAGTCATATGGGTTTGTAATAGAGATGCACCGATATATCGACCAATAATCAGTATCAACCGATAAAAGCAAATATTCACACTCGTTTTTTGGGGGATAGCCGATATAGCCTGCCAATCAAAAGAGGACAGGAAAACGCAGTGAATTTTTGCTCTGTATATATAAAATGTTAAGAGACATCACCAGTTTGATGTTCAATAATAACACTCGTATATGAATTTTAAACATTCAGAAATCTGTATCGATATCAACAAATATCACTCTGAAAAATCCGCCTATGGATTTTGGGATGAGAAATTTAGTATCGGTTCTGTATCAATCTAGTTTGTAAAGGTTCAATACAATTTATATAATGGTTTTCACAATGTGCATTTTTCCAAAGCAGCTTTACATATAAGCTTATAAGAAAAACATAAAAACACAGAAAGGTAAAACACCGCAGAGTGCATGGTGTTTGTAGTCCGAACAAGATAATTCTAATAAAAAATATCTAATAAATAAATGAATGAATGCAGTCTCCCGGGGAGCAAGCCAACACTGCCCTGCTGAGGCAAGGAACCCAAACTCCAATGATGAATGAATGGAGAAAAAAAACTTGGGAGAAACCAGTCTCAGCCGGTAGGGCCAGATCTCCTCTGACGTGTCATAGCTGCACTCAGTGACTCCGACCAAAAGCCACCGAGCAAACCGCCACGAAGAACAGAGAGAGTCTACCAGCCGCGACCCAGGAAGCCCCACCAGCCGAAAGCATGGTGTCAGGTCCAACCAAGTCCCATTCCGCAATGGACACAAGACAACAGGAACAATAAGGGAAAAAAAATAATGGCATAATTTAACTTTATTCCTCTGCTGTCTGACATCGACCACAAAACAAACCAGACCCACACAGTCCCAACAAATGAAACCCCCCAAACCATAACCAACAAGCTTAGAGGGTAACATTATTGGGGCAAGTGAAAGATGACAGAATTTTAAAGTGTACTGTTCCTTTAAGAAGTGATATTTGTCTTTTTTGAAACCATAATATTTTTCAATGTTTGCAGTACACTGAAGTACTTCATTAAAAATATGATATTCCCATCACCGTAGTGTCCAAAAGTATTTTCATGGTACTTGCTGCTTTGCTGCCGTTCCCCCTACTGATGGTGAGACTAAAGGTGCTCTCTGCAAGAGCCCTAAGCCTTAATCACTGTTGGCTGTGTGTGTGTGTGTGTGTGATGTTCTCCGTTGTGTAGATATTAGTCAGCTGTCCCCTCTAAAGGTCACATGTGGTGCGCTGGGCTAGAACAGTTTTGGTCCAGTTGGCAGCAGACTCATTCGCTGGCACAGTCTTCTTCACTAACCGGGCCAGAATCGTTTTTGCCCCCTCAACATTAAGCTGTAATGGTTCCACGTCTCCTTCTTGTAACCTTTGTGTCATTCCGTAGGTAGTGATGGGCTCATTCTGACGACCACATGCTGTTTCAGTTCTTTCAAAAAATGGAGGAGAAAAAATATCAAAAGTCTCCTAATAGCTCCTGATCTTGTGTCAGGTCAAATCCCCATGCTTGGGGTAGCAGTTTCTAATGCCGGATTAAAAAGTCTATGGTTTATAGTTTAAGTATGTTTGTATTGACAAAAATGAGCAACAAGAGAATAACCACCATAGATACTGTATGATTATATAAATGCCTAATTTGACAGCTCTAAACACGTTGCTATGTCCTCCATTTTGGAACGGTCCATCACATTTCAGTCACTCACAATAAAAATCTATTAATTTTCCAAAGTACAATCAAGCCACGGCACTGGTTGTCAAAGACTTTTTAAACCAATGTTACTTTTAAATGTTGTGTTAGTTAATGCCTTTGTCTTGTATTGTGTCAGTTTAGCAATTTTAATGTTTGTCTACACAACACCATGATCATAACTACGGATGTAGACGCACAGTCAACTACCACTTGAGTGTTCACGGACCAACTTTGACTGTTCCAATATGGTGGACCATAGAAACAGCTGCTAATGAGGCATCTGTTTATAAATCTCTATGCGTTTGCCTCTTGCAGCATGATCGGAGGATAGAGTGATTTTTTTATTGCTTCAATGGTGTTTTGGGGACTTGTTGGTGATACATCAAGCTGGGAGACCTTATAAATCCAGCTAGGACCAGCAAACCAGCTTATGCTGGTTTACAATGAACAATGAGCGCACAAAGGTCTATGAATAATAACTTAGGATGTAAAGACTTTGGCTGTGTACGCAACGAGGTATATTTGTTGACTATTTGTTTGGTTCATGGTTTTCAAAAAACAACAAATGACCCATATTAATCGTTGAGTGTGCGGTTCAACAAGTTACATTTAAGGAAATGTTAACTGGCAGTGAAATGAATAATGTCCCCAAAATTTCATTTTGGGTTGAATTTGTCAAGAAACTTTATTTAGTACACTAATGTGTCCAATGTCAGAATGAGAATCTGATTTTCTCTGTACCCGATATTTATCCTCTGAATTCAACAGTTAAATGGCTCTGTTAGCTGATGTCTGTGGCTCTGATACGCTACGACTCCTACTAAATATTACCCATGTCTTTTTCAGTGATCTGATTCATCGGTGACAATGTTGTTAAAGCGTTCCTTACAAATGATGACTTGTTGTGCAATAAAAAGATAACATTGGCATACAAAAGCTTCCTGTCTTGTTTTCTTTATACATTGAATACCTCACGGCCAGTGTATGACACACGCTTTACCACCCACCCCACAGTCACACAAACAGAGTTCAAGATTGGGTCATGCTGACGTGTCGCCCCCGCAGAAACGTTTATTCAAAGTGCACTTCTGACCTGATAAACCAAACCCAGGTTTGCTAATCAGGATCCATCTCTCTCAGAGAGCTTTGTGTTCACCGGTTTCAGATAACCCTCCGTCCCCACACACTAACAAACAGCACCGAAGAGGAACATTTGGACCACAAATTCAGTTATTTGGAGGTAAACCAACACTGCTCCTCTCTCTGTCTCGGTTCTAAAATCGAGTGAGCTGTCTTTTAAGGGAATGTTGTGAAGATACTGCCTACCTGTTACAAGAGCTTATGCGTCAGGAGTTTATCTGGAAAGCTTGAACGCTTCATATGTATGCAGCTCACTGGGTTTTGGAACAGAGCTCTCTCTCTCTCCCTCTGTCTCTCTGTCTCTCTCTCTCTCTCTGTCTATCTATCTGTTTCTCTCTCTCTCTCTCTCTCTCTCTCTCTCTCTCTCTCTCTCTCTCGCTCTCTCTCTCTCTCTCTCTCTCTCTCTCTCTCTCTCTCTCTCTCTCTCTCTCTCTCTCTCTCTCTCTCTCTCTCTCTCTCTCTCTCTCTCTCTCACTCTGTAGACAGTGGCTGTGCTGCATCACTGATGAGGTGTCTGTGTCTCAAATCCTCCCAGTGGAACATGTCGGTTCTGAGGTCAGCCCAAGGACTCCAATCGCATGACCACCCATGTACACGACTTTGAACAATAACAGTAACACCGGCTTTGTTCGAAATAGCATACTAGCATACTACACTAGTAATGCAGTATGTGTGCAGTGCATAGAACGCACATTTTTGTGTGTTATGATGAGCTGCTGTACCATTTCTTTTCTTGACTTATAGTTCAATTACATTGAAACTTAAGTTTTCAAGTTTTATGATTTGTGGTTTTTAGTCCAGCCAGCTGTGGGCTAGCGTACTTATTACAGTGACAAAATTAAACTTTAACAAATTTCTCCTTTAGGAAAAGGTCATGTGATATATAATGAGATGTGACATAAATTGGTCATCATTGTTAATCGTGTGCCATAATGCATGCCGTCACACGCTGTAAAAATAGTAGACAGTGTGCAGTGTGCCTAAGTCTAGTGTGCACACACATGTAGACGGATGCAGGATTGCATCAGTGGTCCCGTGAAACCGTGTGTTAGTCATAGAAATGCGTAACAGAAAAACTAGGTCATTATTTACATCTTGGACAGCGTGATGAATTTGAGATATGATGTTTATCGTGGAGGAAATGAGGGCTAATTTATCGGCTGGGATTTATGGCGTCTTTCTTGCAGAAAGCAAACGCTCCGCCCTGATCTCTGAAGCACTAAAGCATTTTCTGGTTGTTTTCCTGGTATCCCTTTGGCCTATTTCCATAAATCAAGTCACTCTTCCTCTTTTTGTTCAGCCCAAAGTCTTCTTCCTCTCTGCAGCTTCTCTGCGATAAATAACCGAAAGATTTCCTGAGAGATTCAAACGTTGCAGCGTTACGCTTGGACGGGACCCGGGTCATTTATCACGGGACTGCATCAATACCGGCTTGAGTTCAACCCAATTCTGAATGTCAAAATTTGCATTTCATCACTTGGCCTCCGAAATAATCGGAGATGAAGCAGAGAGGACAAAGAAACTGCACAGTCTGACAGTATGCACGCTTTACAGTAGGGATATAAAACCCCATTATTTATCTTAAAATGTGCTTTAAATTTCATCACAAACAGTTCTCTGGTCGCATACTGTTGCATATTTTGGACCTCTGCATATTTACTGTATATGGAAAATGTGCATACTGTTCATCATTTCACAGACCTTTAAGTCATTTAACAAACATTTTTCTTCAGACACACCTATAGTTGTGTTGTCTTTGATGGAGCTTTTGTGATGTTTACTTATATTAAGGAGGAAGTACACTACACAACATTTTCTTTCGACGGATTTCAGAGAAAATTGTGTAATGTATGAGGGGTGCAGACGGAAATATTCTCGTCTTAGACCATGATTTAGCCAGAGGGTATCAAAACATGTTTGATATTTTGATGTGATTTTAGAACACATATCACGTCTACCCATCCTGATGTGCATGGGGTTTTTATTTTGTGACTCAGCTCACATAATCACTACATCAAATACTGCAGTCACCTCCTGCTCATCTATGTTTGATTCATCTTGCATGCATCTCAAGCAATTGTGTGTGTTTGTTGTTTTACTGTGTGTGTTTGATGTGACTCAGTGTAAGTTTTGTGATTCTTTGTGTGTATGTTATGTCTATGTGTGTGTTTGTTGTGCTTCTGTGGGTTTGAAGTTTTTTTTTGTTGTTTGTGATGTTACCGTTTGTGTGCAAGTCCCCAGTACCAAGAAGCATGACTCTGTGTGAAGTTTTTTTTGTGTGTTTGTTTTGTTACTGTGTCTGTTTTTTGTGTCTCTGTGTAAGTTTGTTGTGCTTCTATGTCTGTTTGTTGTGTCTCGGTGTAAGTTTGTTGTGTTTCTCTGTGAGTCTGCAGTGTTTTTTTGTGTTTGTTTTGTTAGTATGTGTGTTTGTTGTGTTTTTGTTGTGTTTCTGTGTAAGTCTCCAGCAACAAGGAACATTAATCTTTGTATGTTTGTTGTGATTTTTTGTGTGTTTGTTGCGTAACTGTGCGTGTTTTTTATTGCATGCATCTGTGTGAGTTTGTTATGTTTCTGTGTGTGTTCGTTGTGATTCTTTGTGAGTCTATTGCAACAAGGCATGTTTCTTTGCGAGTATGTGTCTCTGTGTCAGTGTGTTTGTTTTGTTTCTTTGTGGGTTTATTGTGTTTTTTTGTGTGTTTGTTGGGTTACTGTGTGTGTTTTTTGCGTTTCAGTACAAGTCTCTAGTAACAATGAGCATTAATAAAGTGTTAGTTGTGATTATGTGTGTGTTTGTTGTGATTGCTGTGATTCTTTGTGTGTTTGTTATGTAATTTATGTGTTTGTTGTATTTCTTTGTGAGTTTGTTGTATTTTTTGTGTTACTGTGATTGTGTTTTTATTGCATGCATCTGTGTGAGTTTGTTGTGTTTCTGTGTGGGTTCGTTGTGATTCTTTGTGAGTCTATAGCAACAAACCATGTTTCTATGAGAGTATGTTGTGTCTCGGTGTTAGTGTGTTCACAGTGTGTTTGTAATGTCTATGTGTAAGTTTGTTGTGATTCTGTGTGAGTTTGTTCTGATTCTGTGTGTGTTTGTTATGTTTCTGTGTTATTCTCCAACTCAGTCTCACAGCAGTTTGTGAGATAGTCAAAAAAAATTGAATCTTTTGATTTGTGTTCATGTATAGAAATTGCCCACATTTTTCAAGTCAGTCAGCACGATTTCAATATATTTATTGTTTATATATTTATTTCTTCATATCTGGGACTGTTGTTCACATTTTACGAGGTGGCTGCAGGTCACCACCTTAACACCAACCCCTAAAATCACAGGTGCAAAGGCTAATTTTGCTAAAACGCTCATATTTTATGAGGTGGCAAAGCAACAAAAAAGTAATTGTATTCAAAATTATTTGAATACCAGAATACACTTATGCATTTGCCAGGTGATTTTATACAAAGCAACAGTGCATTTCAGCTATACATTTGATTCTGGGAATTGAACACACAACCTCCTCATCGCTAAAACAATGCACTATCAAATGAGCTAAAAGAACACAGAAGAAATAAGAAACCCACGTCCAGCAAAAATGTGATATATAAAGCTCAGTTCAGAATTACTGGCTCATTACAGCACGTACAGACCCAGCAGTCATTTCATTACAGTAATCAAAACAAAACATCATTCAACACAAGTGCTTCAATTCATAACAAAGCTGGCGGCCGGGCCAATTTCTATAGATCAGACCTTTATCTCATCTGCTCTATACAGAAGCACTGGCAGTTTTACTGTTCGTTAATGTAACGGGTAAAAGAAGTTAATGAATTGTGCCAAAAAAGAAAAAATAGTTGGGAATACCTGATGCAGTTCTCTGATAACAAACCAGGGTTGGGTGAACTTGGCTATAAGGCTGACAATCATGCTGGAAACGGGAGAAATTATATGCCTCCTGATGTGCATAGTACTGTCCCTCTTACCTCAACTACAAAGCCATTTAATGTAGAACGTTCTAGCGATCAAGACATCAGTGAACTCTAGTGCTTTAGTTAAAGACTTGGGACGACAAATTGGTGACTCAGTCACAGCCAACCTTTTGTCAGGGGGTGAATTTGCCAGAACCAATAATGGTAATAACGCCACAGGCTCTCAATGTGCTAATCTTGATTTGTCACAGTTGAATGTCATTCTAAAATCTGATGCAACCCAGCGCTTGATTGCACAAAACACCCTGAGGTTATATACAGCATACTTAAGCAACACTTCAGTGAAGTGTCCTGTTCTAGCATGCCACTCGCGGAATTTTACAGCACATTACCCAAGCACGGTGAAAATCCTGTTGACTACTGGCTTCGTCTGAATAAAGAAGCTGATATATGTTTAAGCCGACGATTGTTTGAAAGGGCAAGGCAGAAGAATGGACAATCTAAATTGGTACAGTCAAACTTCAACATTCAGTTACACTTGCGCCTGGCCAAGAACATCTAGTATGGGGTAAGCTTCCCATTAAGTCTTGCAACCAACCAGGCAGTACAGTTATGGTGGAACCATTCAAACTCCGTTCTGCCTCCAGGAAGGTTTTGGTGTGTCGTGTAATCACAATTCCACTTAAATTGATCAACCCTAGCGATAAGCCAGTAACTCTGAAGCAAAACACCAAAGTGGCCGATGTTTATCCCTGTATTGCATAGGAAGATGTGTACGAAACTAAGCCCGAGCTTCCAATTCGATCAAGCGTTCAGCAGTCAACGGCTGAGTCAGATCAGTCAAATACGTTGACCGACAGACTCCGTTCACAGCTTGAACGGATAATAATCCCTTGACGCATATCTTGACCAAACCTAGGCGTGATGCCTGTGAGCAATGATGGATGGCCAAACTTGCTGCCTTTGAGTTTGACATCAAATATGTTCCAGGGCCGCAGAACACCATTGCTGATGCTTTGAGCAGACAGCCTTTTTGTCAACAGTCGCGTCAGTCACCGCATAGTAAGAAAACCCTATGACAAGCTGCTCGCGGAGTCAAGTAACCATACCTATGATGCTATCCAAGATGTCTTCCGGTTGTCCAACGCCAGAAATCAAGTGCTTGACAGTACAGAGGCCCTAGTGAGTGCTTGTGAGCGGTTAGCAGTAAAATCGGACACGGACGTGCCTGGGAGCTATTCGAGTGATGAATTGGCTGCTGTTTTTTCTAATCACCTTTCTTGGAACGAAGGAACACAAACATGGGCCACTCCTCTGGCTGGATTCATCCAAAAGATCGTAGATGTTGGGTTTGATGTCCTTCCTTCGTTTTCTCGTCAAAAGTTGAGAGACAAACAGCTGGAGGATGAACATTTGCGGAGGGCGATGTTCTACGTTGATCGAAAACGCAGGACTTCGAGACGTGAGCGTATGGGGGACCCCAGCGCTGTAACGAAGATTGTGAAGCAGTGGGAGAAGCTATTATTGAATGACGGTGTCTTGAATCGTCTATCGAGAGACCCATTGTCACGTCACAAAAGATTTCAGTACATGGTACCCTCTTCCTTGTAATCTCAAGTACTAAAAGGATGTCACGATGAGGCCGGACACCAAGGCCAATATCGCACTCTTCAATTGTCTCGACAACGCTTCTATCGTGATTATGTGAAGATGTGTAGTCGTTGTGTGCTTTCCAAGACACCAGAGCCAGAGGGCCGAGCTCTATTGGAGAGTATCAAGACCTCTGCTCCACTTGAATTAGTCTGCATTGATTTCTGGACGGCGGAAGATTCACAGAACAGGCAGTTGATGTTTTAGTGGTCACTGACCATTTTACAAAGCTGGCTCATGCCTTTCGCTGCCGGGACCAGACAGCTAAGTCAGTCGCACAGAAGCTCTGGGATGACTACTTTTGCTACTATGGGTTCCCGGAACGAATCCATTCTGATCAGGGGGCCAGTTTCTGTAGTGAGCTTATTAGGCATTTGCTTGATTTTTCTGGTGTTACAAAGTCACAGACGACACAGCGTCACAGAAAGATTTAATCGAACCTTGGGAAACATGATCAGAGCCCTTGAACCGCGACCCAAGCAGGATTGGCCTCGGATGCTCCATACATTGACATTCGTATACAACTGCACGGTGCACGAGACTACAGGGTACCCTCCCTTCTATCTAATGTTCGGTCGCACTCCGAGACTGCCTATTGATGTCGTTTTCAAGAGTGTGCTGAGGACTGATTCGAATGACTCTCTTCCCAAGTATGTAGAGTCTCTGTGTAAGGATTTGGAGGATGCTTTTGCTGTTGCAGGGTCTAACACTTCGAAAGAACAGTCTCGCCAAGCCCACCTGTACAATCGGAAAACCAAGGGTGTGACAATTAAAGTTGGTGACAGGGTCCTCTTAGCAAATAAAAGTGAACGTGGCAAGCACAAATCACTAAAATGTGGTATATACTGTGGTTGATCTGGATCCCAATACTCACATTTACAAGATTAAACACCCTGTGTCTTGTCAGTTGAAAGTGGTACACAGAAACCTTCTTTTGTGTGTAAATTTCCTCCATTTGGGTGACATTGGGGAACAAAACGATGACGAGAGTGTACTTTCTGTGAAAGAATACATATGATGATATTCTTGATAACTGTTCTGTTTCCTCTGTTAATTCTGTACCTGCTAAGAAACGTCTGAAAACACGTTAATGTGATCTGTTCTAACTCTATTTTCTTCTCTACTTAAAAAATATGAATGAATGAATGAATGGTTCTGTATACTGTGTTAGGTTATATGAGACCAGTCCTCTTTTTTTTATTGTACTTATGCTTTTGTTGTACTTATGCTGTCCCAATTGCTTCTATTGCCTACCCCACCTGTAAGTCGCTTTGGATAAAAGCGTTTTGCTAAATGACTAAATGTAAATGTTAAATGTAAATGCTATTGATGGCCCCGTAGTAGCTGAGGGTGAACTGCAGACTGTTGCGTCAGGTAATGTTCACGACCCAGCTGCATAGTTGATGTTCCATCGCAAAGTGTGGTTTCTGGAAATATCTCTCCACATCACTTGGTCTGTCAAGAAAGTTCTGAAGACAGTAATGTCTGTAATTCTGATCTTGCTGTTGATCGTACTGAGTTACCGGGTCGTAGGTCAAAGTTTGGAAGATTGTTGAAACCGGTGAATCGTCTTATTTCTTCCACGAATCAACACTCTTTGTTTCAAAGCAGAAAGCAAACTCTGGGTAAATAATCTATTTCAGTTCTTAGTCTGAAGTATTGAAGTGTTAAATTCAGTGTATGATGTCAATATGTGTGTATAGCAATTGCTGAAATGAAGTGTAAAAGGCACTTCATTTGGGTCATGATTAAGGAGGAGTGATCTGTTCTTTATGAGTTGTTACAGTTGTTACTAACGAAAGCATTATGCTAAGAATGGCAATTACAGTATGTGTTTTTCGAGGGTAAAAGCAGAGATTGTTTTTTGTTTGTGTTTTATGTTTATCTCATTTTTGGCAAATTCAGTTGGGGAGAATGTAACGGGTAAAAGAAGTTAATGAATTGTGCCAAAAAAGAAAAAAAAGTTTGTTCATCTTGCTGGAACATTCACTGAAATTGTATTTGATAAATGCATCAGGAAGAAGGGAATATGAGGACACCTACAGGTGTCTAATGAAAACTTTAAAGCAGAGTCCGCCATATTCTCCTCAGTCACATGTAAACTGCTGAGGTGAATGGTAAGTGTAGAATCTCACTCCGGTCGTATGGAGGTAAAATGTTGTTAGACATTAGCATTAGTGGCATTGAAGGCATTCTGTGTATCTTGAAATATGGAACAAAATGCTTGAACAAGCCTAGGGTGCTTCATCATCTGTAAACTCCGGTCTGCCGGGATAGAGCAGCTAAACGCTCGCCCGAGCCTCCCTGAGGAGACATTACTCCACTAAACAAATCTGAATACAGCTCTCGCTGGCTGCGTGCCCCTTGAAGAAAAAACATACACTGTATACACCACCGTTCAAGAGTTTAAGGTCACTAACTTTTTATTTTTATTTGTTTTTTCCAACAGTTTAGAATAATAGTAAACAAATGGAATAATACAAGAATTCTTAATAAATCTATTTAATTGAACTTTACTCTAAATTGAAACACTTTAACTTTTGAGATTCAAAATGAGCAAGAAGAGACTGGCATTAGTACAGCAACACTGCAAAAAATGACATTCTTCAGATGCAATTTTGTTTTGTTTTCTAGTATTTTTTTTTTAAACTTCTTAAATTAGAATACATTTACGTAACAAGAAAACTAAGTTTTTTAGTCTTGTTTTGTGAAAGAAGATATAAGAACTAGGTTAGTTCATATTTAAAACAAATCTACAGTAAGTTACCGGCACAGTTACCGGTTACAGCGAGTTTTACAGTGTATGCTAATCATCAAAAGTTCCATTTTTATGTTGGTTCATGCAGAATGAAATAAACAATTGAAATGCAATTGACTAACAAGAACATAAAGATTTAAAAAAGCTAAAAAAAGAATCATGTCAGCTAATGCATTTACCAATATTAACAAATACATACATATTATAGAGGATTACTGGTACTTTTTGTACATTTGTTACTCAAATAATTGATATACATTGAGAATGGGAATGTAAATGTGACATAAGTGCAGATTCCCACCCATTATCAGCACCATTTCAGTGTAAAGTGATAATTGAGTGCGGGAATGCTGTGTGAAAAGTCTGTAGATGTCGTAAACGTCTGAGCGTGACCTAGAGGAAGATCACTGTACTGTAATGTAGTGTCACTCTAATTTCTCGCCACACTTCCACAAGAGATGCACTTAATGAGAAAGAGAGAGCGTTGCCATTTTCCCCAGGGTTTGTCTTTAAAGGCTCAGCTTCACAAAGTCCACTGACAATGCACTAAACGTCTGAATAAATCATGCATTCTTACAGAATCCAACCCCTCTTACCCTCAGAGAGAGAGAGAGAGGTGTCAGCCTTCACTGTCTGTTCAGAGATGTGAGTGATGCTTTTTCCTGGACTAATTACTCTGAAACAAAACACAGCTTTGAAGTGTGTGTGAGTGAGAAAATAAATGTGTGTGCGGTTGACGGGTGTTTTAGCTCACAGCCTTTTGGAACGAGCTGTCAAATGTTTAGCACGAAGGTCTTGACGTCAGCCGTGAGTCAGGCATCACTTGGCCACATGAAATGAATCTACGATCCACCTGATGTCCTTGATGTTCTGTCTCTCATCCCTCAAAGACATGTTTCACGGAGGTATTCGCACAAACCACATTAAAGTGACAGGAAGTCTTATTTTCACGGCATGAGTGATGAGCCTTTAAATAAAGCAATATTGAAACCGCACAAGTTTTCATTTATGAGGTAAAGTTGTGCTTCACGGACAGTGTGAGTTATTTTCTACACACACCTTTTACGTTTACTCCAGGTCTACATCCCATCCCGACATCTTCAGTCCGGAAATGAGCGACGCCTGGTTGTTCCATCACTGCGAGGCACCAAATCGCTTGCAAAAACCTTTACTCATTCGTATCCCCTGTGGTTCCCGAACTGCAGCGTCCTTCACAACTTTAAAAAAACAGCTCAAAATATACCATATATCTAGGGTATAGGGACATTTTTTTTATCAAAATACCTTCCTATGTGTCAGACAGATGAATAAGGCAAAAGGTATGGTGCCAAAAAGTGGTTTATTTACTAAAATGTTTAAGATTCACATGGATGGGGAAAAGCAAAGAAGGGACGTGAGCGGTCCTAAATCAATGAAATACACAAAACAAGTCTAATTAACACAAAGTCCCTCTAAACTACCTAACCCACACCCAAACGAAAAATGGAAAACAAAAGGATCTTCAACGTCAGAGACGTCTTAAACTGTGCTATCTATCCAAAAAGACTAAACGAAAACTTACAATTGATGGCCCCCGCTCCATACCTAGTGGAATTATACAATGAAGATATAGTATCCTACGTGTTTGCAAAATGTAGGTCAAGAGAATTTTTTCCTATCCAGTTCTCTCCAAGGTATACACAAGATTAACATGTGTACACGACAGGATTCACCGAAGAAACATGCGAATAACAAACGGTGAATCAAACAACATGGCTTCAACAGACAAAGATCACCTTTCTCACAACGCAACTCCAGTGGATAATCAAAAAGGTTCTCTAATATAGTTGAGTGATCGTCGATTGGAGGACAAGGTGATCAATCACGGGCCAATGACAACATCTGTGAGAATAAGAACACAAAGAACAACTCACGGACGTAACACTAACCAATAACTGTCTTGTGTCCAAAATAAAAACGAAAAATAAATCTTGTTGTTCTTTCTCTACCTTGCTTACTCAAGCTTTAATCCTCCTAGTAGCATGGCCTTTGTAAACTAACAGAACTGTTTAGCGTGTTGACAAACTGTTCATATGCTTTCCTACTTGTTATTCGCTGTGGATAAAAGCGTCTGCCAAATGAATAAATGTAAAAGTACAAGTATAGTAAAAAACACCCAACTAAACTGAAAAAAAATGAGTCAACACAATCTCACGTGAATTCATTGGGTGGCTAATTCTCTGATTAAGCATCATTGATGAACAGGCTTATTCAGTTATACTAAAGCAGAGAATTAGCCACCAAATGAATTCAAGTGAGATTGTGTTGACTCGTTTGTTTAGTTGGGTGTTTTCAACTACTGTACTTTTGCATTTACATTTATTCATATGTGGGTGGGGCTATTTTATAGTAATTTTCTTATAATCGCATGCTTTTGTACAACTTGCATCCAAATTAGCCACCTCGTAAAATAGTTCCTGTGAGATCAAACTGAAATTAAAATATTTGCGTTGTGCTGCCTGATGAACTTTAACCTTTTTTGGTTGTAACCAGTGTTGGGTGTAACTAGTTACTAAGTTATTAGTTACAGTAATCACAATAAAAGTAATACAGTGGCATCACTCTTAACTTTTCTGTAATTTAATTACAGTTACTTATATAATATATGTGTGTGCAATATAGTGGAATTGACATAAAAATTCAAAATCTAACTTTAAAATGCATGCTTGAATGTATAATTCTCACATTTGTAATACTTTGGTCAGTTAATAAGAAACTACTTCATGTAGTTTATATTATTTATTTCAATGAATTAATAGAGCTGTTTCATGTCTATCCTTGAAACACTTACTGTAACCAATCAAGGTTGATGTGAGAATATAGAACGTTTAGTAATAAGTAATTTTATAAATTGGGGAGAGTAATTTGAACAGTAATCTGATTACACTATTGAATATGTAATTAGTTGTAATTAATTACTTTTTCGGAGTAACTTGCCCAATACTGGTTGAAACCCATGAAAAATATTGTGGTATACTTTAGTGTTTAGTAAATACAATAAAAAATATGTAATTTTGAACCTTTCCATCTTTATTTACTACAGAACAAAGTTTAGTAATTTTTCCAATATACCACAGTGTAATCTATTGTAACGGTTTTTGTTTCATGTGGGTGTCGATGGATAAATTACTGCTGACAAACCACTGATGAAATGATTATAAAGAATTTACTACAGGCTGCTAAGAACATCTGCCGTAGTATTATTTTTAATGTCTCATTCTTTAATTTTATAGATTACATTTTAATATTTTACACTTACAATTTAATGTTTCTGTGAGTTGATGAGAAATGATTTCTGGATGAGTTTGTCAGAAATTTTTAGCATTTAGAGTCAGTTTGATTTATGTGTTGGTCTGAAAACACATCATTAGAATATTTGTTTTGTTTCATTATTCAAACATCTTTTACACAACATAAATGTACTCGGGAGGCAAAATCTAAAGTTAATGAGGTTTGTGGAAAACAAACTAGATATTTGGCAAGTGAAAAAATAAAGACACACAAAAAAGAAACTTTGAAGATATGTTTTGTAGAAACAAGCAGTAATGCTGTATCATATGCAATTATCCTTTCATGCTCATTTAATTTAAAAGGAGGTTTATTTTTTATCTTATGTGTGATGTAACTTACGCAGAAACCTTTTCTTTTGCAGAATTTTTAGTGGCAAGAAAATTGTATCCTTTCCAAAATACACTGACAACTTATTTTACCAGCATTACATCGCATCTGTGATCATATATGTATAATCCAAAGAAGAATTTTATGGCTCAAATGTTTGCTCTTGTATAGCTCAGATGTGATGGGGTTTTCAGTTTTTTATTTTATTTAAATATCATCTTCGTCATTTCTCTTAAACTTGCTTTAGAAAAAATGAAACACTTGTTGAAACAAATTAGGAGTGTGGAGGGTTAAACTGAACGTATATTGTAGAGGTCAAATAATGTGGATTCGGGTAAATTTGATGAAAAATGTTTGAGATCTGAGCTCAGTTTGAGACATGGTTGACATCTCTTCTCAAACCCTAATGGAGACATTTGTCAGATTTGAGATTTTCTTGTAAAAGGAATTTTAAATCTAAATGTGCTTTCCCTGGCACAATAACGGTTATAATAATAATAATAAACAATAATTTCTGACCTTCTCAGGAGAAATATCTAAGACGCACATAAGACCTGCAACAGATTTGCTCTCCATTTAATCTGAATTATGTCTAAAGAAATAGAAAATAGATTAAAATATAAAAGAGATCTTGTGATTTAGTCTTTTTTATGTGATGGTTACAGATGAGCAGCCTAACGCCTAAACTCGTCTAGAGAGCGCGTGCCGCTTGTCACTGATGCATAATACATAAGCTGCACTAAAAGAGCTTTTCAACAAACTGCCCAACATTTTATGTTTTCGGGTTTTTTAAATCTGTTTATTGGTGAGAATACTGTGTTTGTATGTTTACCAATAATCTTCAAGCAATCTGTAGATGTCAGGCAAATTGATCTTTCCAAGGACCTTTAATTGCAAGTGTCACTTTATGATTTTGTTTTACTGTAGAAATATTTCATAGACAAGTTACTTCAATGTATTAACACTTTTTAGGAAGTTTAACTTTTGCATTTGAAGTAAAACTTAAAAAACATAAGCCACTATAGTTTACCTATGGTATTTGTTGGAAAATAATCTCACCATATTAACTATAGTTTAACCATGAAATATATCCTTAATTTTACATTACCTAAATAAACTTTTTTTTTTTAGCGTCCGAACCTCTAGTAAATGATGTATTATCATTCAGAACCGTAAAAGAACCGCAATCTCTATTTGAAACAAAAGAATTGTGATTCTCAATTTATCCAGAATCGTGCAGTTCTACTAAAAACGACTATTAAGACCAAGCAAACAGGCACTTGATGATCCTCCCTTAACAGTCAGCAACAGTAATGCCGATGAGGATGTCGCCCTCACAAATCGTCTCACAGTGACGTCTTTTCCATACTAATCACTCCCTCCAGAATTCCATTTGCATACATTGGTCCCAATACGTGGCGCTTCGAAAATTTTATATTCAAATTGCAGCTTGATGCATATTCACTGCAATGCTTGACATTACGGCAACTTCGGACAAAGGTAGTTAACGTTTTGTTGATAGACTGAAAACTTTTCCAACAATTCTTCATTTTTAAACCTTAAAGTTAAATACATGGCAGCCTATAGAAACAACTGCTAACGAGGCATGCAGATACATCTATGTGTCCAAACTCCAATGCTGGATCACCTTTCCAGTCAGGCCTACTCTTGTTTTTGAATACATCATCTTCAGTTTTACAAAGCAGATTAGATGTTTTATGCTTATTTTCTGGCTCATGTGATGTCTGCAACTATTTCAGCTGAAAACAACATGACTAACACCCCTGCAATAGCTGCGATTTGAGGTTGACAAGATGTAACGTTTTGTATTCAAGGTTTTCTCTCTCTCTCTGTGCGCTTCTCCGTGTTGATGCGATATTGCATTTCATATTCACAGCTGAGTTCCTTGTTTTTTTCTCTGTCTCGAGTTAATGAGGTTTGGGACAGGGTTTTGGCCCTGGATTCATCTAATTTATTTTGCTGAATCAAGCTTTGTGTTCCCGACATTGGCTCTGTTTACCCGAGACAGATCCGCCCTCCCTCTAGTCTCCACATGCAGACTAGATCATCTGATGAATATTCAACAGAATTAACCAGCGACGATCTGATTGGCTTCCGGAGGAAAACATGCTCAGAGGTGGCTCTTTCAAAGCTCAGGAGATTTGATGGAGCTCTTTAAGTAGTCTCAGATGTTTCTCTTAAAATTGCTGAAGGCTTTGAAGAGAATTATCTGGATACTAAACTTTTTTTATGTGCTGCTGTATTATTTCTTCTAGACATATTTTTTGGTGTTCACACTTAAAAATAAAACCCTTTTTGCCTCGTCAAAAACAGGTCTGCTCACAGCATCCCGTTTTGGTGCATGTCTCTTTAAATGATAATGAGTTACAGCACGCACCACCCCCCTTCCGTCCGGCGTGTCAACACAACACACGTGTAGAACTGCCATGTCAATGGTTTAGCTAAATTATGTTTGCTGAACTCCTCTGCGGTTTGTTTCGTTTTAAACGTCTCCTACATTCACAGCAAAGAGCACATCTTGTGCGTGTACGCATGCCTAATAAGGCACATCAAAACAAACTTACTGGGATCTTGTTTTTCACATTTTCTGGGTTGCTAGATGCGCTGGGAAACTGTTTATAGCACTTAAACAGAAAATTTGGAAATTTAATCCGATGACTCCTTTATAGATAATAATAGGAGAAAGCTACCAGCAATCATTGCATTCATTCTTGTATTTTTATTTTCCTCTGCCAACATGTCACAATGTATGATTATTTTAGGATAAGCATCCTCACATCATTTTCTGACCACCAGACAATCTGACCAGAATAACCCAGCGCCTGTGAGCTCTGTGCTCATCATTCCCCAGAGAATAACCAGAAGTGGAAGATGAAAGCCGAGCATCAGAAAGCCGGACGAGAACATAATACAAACACAGGCCTTTAGATACAGTCTGCTGCAGTGTTCATCTCTCTGTGCTTTTGTTCTCTTGCTGTGGTGTTGGATCTCATGAACCCAGCTGATTCATTCATTTCCACAATCCCACTGAGAGAACATTCATCCTAGAAATGAGCTAGAATCCAAACCTCTTCGTAATTCTGCAAAAGATTGTCGATCCTCAGCAAAAAGGTTTTTTAAGCTACAACTACTTGCAGTTTTCTTTTGTATTTTCAGAAATACATTCAATTACCTATATCAGATTAAATTTAAGTATACTTGATATACTAACAGAAGAGTGTATTTAGTTTGTACTTGTACTCAATCATTTAATGGAGATATACTTAAAAGTATAATGACGTATATTAAGTATGCTTATTAAAGGTATAGATCACTTATGTCATCGGTCACTCACCCTCAGGTTGTTCCAAATCTGCATACATTTCTTTGTTCTACTGAACGCAAAGGATAGTATTTGGAGGATCTGTTTGGTTGCTGACATTCTGCCAAATATCTTCTTTTGTGTTCGTCAGAACTACATTTACATTTAGTCATTTAGCAGACGCTTGTATCCAAAGTGACTTACAGGTGGGTTAGGCGATGGAAGCAAATGGGACAGCATAAGTACAACAAAAGCATAAGTGCAATCAAAAAATAAGACTCGTCTTATATAACCTAACACAGTATACATTTAATGAGTAACAGAACAGATCATTTAGATGTTGACAGAAGAGATGTGTTTTCAGACGTTTCTTAAAGATGGCTACAGAATCTGCAGATCTTGTAGCAGCGGGCAGATCATTCCACATAGGTGGAACAGATCCGGAGAAGGTGCGCATGAGAGATTCTTTACCTTTTTGGGATGGCACCACAAGACGCTGTTCGTTTGCAGAGTGTAGGGATCTGGCAGGTACATATGTCTGAATTAGCGAGTGAAGATAATGTGGTGCCGAACCAGTGGTGGTCTTGTAGGCCAGGAGCAGAGTCTTGAATTTGATGCGAGCGACTATAGCGACCAATGTAGCTTAATGAATAGTGGAGTGATGTGTGCTCTCTTCGGTTCATTGAAGATAACTCTTGCCGCGGCATTCTGGATCATCTGTAGAGGTTTGGTTGTGCAAGCTGGAAGAACCCAGTAGCGCATTGCAGTAGTCCAGTCTGGACAGGACCAGAGCATGTACTAGGACTTGCGTAGCATGCTCTGATAAGAAGTGTCTAATTTTCCTAATATTGTAGAGGATGAATCTACAGGACCGGGAGGTGCTGGCAACTTGATCTGTGAAGTTGAGCTGATCATCGATCACTTCCAGGTTTCTTGCCTTTCTGGAAGATATGATGGTTGATGAGCCAAGTTGAATGGAGAGGTTGTGATGAGTCTTTATATCGGCCGGGATTACAAGCAGTTCTGTTTTTGAAAGGTTCAGCTGCAGGTGATGGTCATTCATTCAGAGCGAGATGTCGGCTAGGCAAGCTAAACAGACAATTACACAGGTTTGAAACCATCTGATGGTGAATAAATGCTGACAGAGTTTTCATTTTCAAATGTCTGTTTGTTTATTTGTAAAGTGAATAAAATTCTTAGTTGTTGACATGTGATTCATGTTGAGGTGTCTTTGAATAATTAAAAGAAGCTTGTTACCATTCAAATGGCATAACTCATGTTTATTTCAAATCTATTTCCTGTTCTCTCAGGTGAGCTTTACATCTGGTCTGGAGAAAAAACAAATTAATAAAGCAATTCATTGGCAGGTATAGTGTCTTTTGCATTAGCATTCTGAACATCTCCGTCCTTCACAGAACAAAACAACATAACAACAGGAAAATGACGGCTTTATGTCAGTATGTCCAGTGGATTAACAGAATCTAAACCGGTTACCTGCTGTTCCTTCCTATGAAGTTTCTGATTTTTTATTGTGTCGTGAGGTGGTTGCTAAAGTTTTTACAGTCAGCATTTCTTAATGCTGTTGCTAGGGTGTTGTGAGAGTTTAAGCACATTGCTAAACAGTACCTAAGGTGTCCTAAGTGGTTGATATGGCTTGTGACCCCCCTTCAATGTAAGCCTGAAGGATTTTATCATCGTGCAGGGCAGGTGATAACAACGTAGGCTGTGTTGTGCTGTGCTGGCACACGGGCTGTTTAAAGTTGTGTGTCTCTCTGTGCCATTTGTTTTGATAAACATGACATTTTCCGTCCACTGGTTTCATAACATTTACATAGAGCTGACTGATGCTGCACTATGACAGAGATCCCCATATCACTTTAGTGTCCGCTGTGGTGCACACTACAAACGCTGCACCCTCTGGACGTCTATTTTTAGTGCTGCTTTGTTCCGGCTCGGGGGAGCTGCTGTTCATTGTGTGATGTCATTATGAGCCTCGATGTGGTTTTCAATTGTTCTAGACATCAGGAGGGATTCATGACACTAAATGAAAACCGTTTGTCATTCTTCAATGAAAGTATCAATGAAAGGATGTGCTTAACCTTTAAAATGTGTCTTGTTGAACCTTTTTATATATTTATAAAATATAGACATATTGACAGTGTATAAAGTAATGTTTAAATAAAATTAAATAATTTTGATAGTTTTTTTCAGGTATGTATATTTATGTATATTATTAATGCCAGGGGTAGGATTTTGTGATGTAGCAGCTTTAGCGTATTATTATGATTTCTTGTTTTTAGTATTCTTTCAAGTTATAAGATAACAATATTTGTTGTGATCTGTTTTATGATCTGTCTTTTGCTTTTGCTTGTAAAGAACTTTGGTTCTTTGGTTAACACCCGTGTTGTTTTAAGGTGCTATAACTAAACCTTGACCTTGACCTTGACCCTTTAAAAATGTTTTTTTGAAAACAAAAAATGAAACAAATGAAATAATATATAAAATATATATACAAATAAAATAACAAAGTTAATAAAGTTCTCAAAAGGTTACTTGGTAGGTTGTATGCTAAGGAACATCTCTGTTTCCCAAAAAAATCTTTGTAGTGGAAAATTTCTAAAGACTATAAAAATATGGTTACTTAAAGTGTTAGCTTTAATAACCTCGGACTAAAGGTTAACATTCTTTAGCACCTTTATTTGTAGGAGATGGCCTTTAATATAGTGTTAGTTCACAAAGTTACAAAGACTGTTATTTTGTTGAATGTTTGAGGGTGATTTTCAGATTTTCAAGTAATCTGCTTTGTGGGTAAATGTGTTTTGGGAGATCAAACCCAAAAACTTGCGGTGTCCAGTGGCATGCTCCACCTCTTGTCTTTTATTGTTCTAGAATCTATCAATGGTTTACGGTCCTAAATGAGAGACAGAAATAGTTGCCGTGATGTTTGCGCTACTGCTGGAACAGACTGTTTCATTTTAAACCCAAAGTGCAGCGCTGTCGTTTGCTGTTTTTAGCAATCTGCTCTCTGTGGAGGAATGAAGTATGTTACTTCACCTTTGACGTCAGTAATACATCAGTGCCTCTATGGCTGAATCATAAGTCTTTGTTTTGATTACACTGTTCTTTCTGGCTCTCTCTCTCACACAAACACACACACATGGCTTGACCTTGTCGTTGTAGAATGAGACTTGCTTTGTTTGCGATCGGTCAGCCATGTTAAATGGATGATGCCGGCTATGCGACAGCAGCCTCTATCAAATAAAGTGTGACATCCATTCAAATTAAACATAAAACCATCAGCTGATGAAGAATTACAAACGTGACACCGAAAGCAATCCGCATTCTCAGTGAATAACCGTCGGCAATTTGCATTGTGGCAGATGGCCTTGTGTTTATATGAGCTTTAGCTGAGAGAGTGAGAAATATGTAAGCAAATGTGTGTTTGTGAGTATATACAGTCAGTTTTGCTAAATGTGATCCAGACAAAGAGAAACAGAAGTCATTCTGTCTAATACATAATTTCCTGTCCCAGCAGGTGAATTAAGGTTTCCTTAGCAACTGTTGCCACATCGTTAGATAAGATTTTGATATTTTTGAACGTACGACTATAGGCGTTGAGTGTGTTTGGTGTCACCTGAATATCACATTCACTATTTTCTTTTTTTTAGAGTGTACATAATAAAAAACAACACCAGAAACAAATATTTGTATGTTGACTTCGCTTAATATACATCACAAATCACATGATATCGGCCAAAAAGAGAGAAATAAAGTTCTAATTTCTCCTGATCTAACAAAATAAATGTTCAGTGTTTGTAGAATGAAAACTACTGTAAAAAATCAAGCCTTTCTTTTTCCAACCGATTGAACTTGATGCTGATGCTACAAGAAACATTGTGTTTCAAAATGGTCTGTTTGTTTGTACATTTCTGAAAGAGGGTTTATCAATTCAAATGTAAAGCTGAGTTGTTGGTTCCAGGATTTCAGAGGAAAATAAAATAATTTATGTTATAAAATGTATGTTTTAATGGGATTCAATTGTTTCTAGGTTATATAATGAATACATTGCAATGCTTCTTATTATTCTTTATTGTAAGTCTTATTATTGTTTCTTAACCTTTTTTTGTTCCACATAAACGTTTCCATTGAACCCATAGATGTTATCACACATATTTGGTTAAGAACTCAATATATCAACATTTAAAACTGGCTAAAGACACATTTCAGCCAAGACATATGGTTTCATGGTTTTGTGACTTTGTTTACTGGCATGTCCTCTAAACAGCTGGCATCGTCCACATGTGACTGATGATTTGTGTCATGGCCTATGAGTTTCCCAGGAAGGAAAACGAGTTCTTCAGATCAGAGAGGTGTTCCTGCTCGTGCTGTAAAACACAGGAGTCACAACCCTCAGAATCAATCCCAGGGAAAATACGGCGACACAGATGTGTCTGTGTGAAAACAGCTGGCCTGAGTCTGACCCACTACCCTCATGTACGAGAACGAGTAGGGAAGTCCTCCACTTGTGAATTTGTCCGGCTGAACTTTTTGAATGAATGAAAGAGGCATTTATATATCGCTTTATTGTGTACCCAGAGAGCTTTACAATCACATGAGGGGGGTCTCTCCTCAACCATAACCAGTGTTCAGCATCCACTTCCATGATGAGATGGCAGCCACAGTACAACGGCACCAGTGCACTCACCACACACCTGCATTAGGTGAACTAAAGGTTTAAGAAACTATTGCTGCATCCGAAATCGCATACTATTACAGTACTCACTGATACAAACGAAGTACCTATCTATCGACTGTTAAAACAGTTCCATTGTGTCCATTGTCCAACAGTGTCAATTGTTCAGCTCCAGTTGCATCATGGGATAGAGAAGTGTCCATCTAATGCACATTCAAAAATCTCGGCGGAAGCAGTAGACCGTACGGGTTTTTCTAGCCTACTGCTGTCTGTACATACTAATCATTGTCATGTCATTTTCGCATGTAGAAGCGAAGTGGGCGATTTCGGAAGCACGGAATGTAAAAAACCTTCACAAACCAATTTCTGCTGGTTTATGTGTTTTTAATGGACTGCACGTGCAGCAGGATGGTTCTGCTTGAAATGCTTCAAAAGTGACACTCAAGTACTGCCCTCTACTGCTAGACAATCTCTCTCTCCCCCCTCTCTCTCTCAATTTCAATCTAATATTCAATTTAAGTGTGCTTTATTGGCATGACAAAATGGCCAAAGCATTAGCAGCTGGGCTGCGTACAAATAGTGCAAGTATGTAAAAAAACAAAGATAATAATAGTAATCAAATATAATAGAATAAAATAAAGAGTTTATAATAAATGAAAATATATAAAAACATAAAGAAAGTATACCTAAAACAAAGATTTACAGATGGAAATATACATTTAAGTAGCAGAATAAAAGAAGAAAGTAATAAACAGTAATATAATGTTATATATTGGAAAAATGGGACCTGTTTCAATAAGGAGGTTCAACCAACACCGAGTTAAAATGTGAACTCTGAGGTGATTTACACCGAGATGAAAAACTTTGACTTTTCGGTTTCAGAACAGCTGATTTGAGTTAGTTCAATCAACTCTGGGTAGACTTACCTTGAGTTAAGCACTTGCACCACAACCACGACAAGCCATCATCAATGGAGCTCTGATAGCCTGATTCACCATGGCAACAGCACCAGCAACATGGCGGCAGAAAACGCTTGAAAGCGATGCACACTTTCCAATCTGCATACAGTGGATTTACTAATGTGTTGAAAATGACTGAAGTTTAAATGAATAAATAGATAAATGTACCAATAAACAAACAAATTAAACAGTAAATTAATTAATAAATGAATGAAACAACTGAAATAAAATAGAAACATTTAAAAAATGTATGTGCTCTAGTGATGAGTGTGAGACGTCATGGAATATAGGACACTCGTTGTCAGTAGTTTTAAATCATCGGTTTGAACTGTGCTCGTAGAAGATTTGGGTAGGAATGTCTGCACGTCTAAATTAATGTTTATTACCTTTATCGTTTCATTTCTGCATTTATGTCTGTCTTTATTCATTTCTTTATTCGTGCACTTTATTTATACACTTTATCAATCAAATCTCATCAAATGTAAAGGAAAGAATCTGCTCTGATTCAATACACGGCCACGATGGCTGATGTTTTTGATGTAAGGATGGACAATGTGTTTTGATATATCTACTTCACTGTAAAGAAAAATGGTTTTAATAACAAACAGTTTTAATAAATATGCAAAATTCCACTTGGGTCCTAAATTCTTCTCCTGAAATCAAAGTACATCCCCTTGAATTATTGCAGCCTCTTCACATACAGGATCCTCTATAAAAGCACATTTTAGTCACTGTGATCAAAATGTTTGCAATGCAAAGCTTTCCTGTAGCTCAGTGGTAAAAGCATTGCGTTAACAATGCAAGGTTGTGGGATCAATCCCAGGGGATTGCACATATCTATGTATAAATGTATAGGATAATGCAATGTAATTCGCATTGAATAAAAGCATCTGCCAAATGCATAAATGCAATGAATTACTATCAAATGACTGAATGAATTAGTTACACCACCTGCGCTTTAAATTGGGGATGGAAAAAAACTCTGGGTTTACCAAAGAAAACCTGCTCCATACCAGGTTAGGTTCACAGAGTAAGTTACTATGGTTACTGACTCTGAGTATACTGTAAATTACCTCTTTTAGAAAACGTCTTTCTCGGGTTTGACATGCCTCGCATTCTGAAACGGAAAACCCAGAGTTTCCCTCATTTCAGGGTTAATATGCTAAGAGATAAACTAAACCTCGTTTCTGAAACGGGCCCCAGGTCAGTGCTGATTCATTGTTTTCTCTGTTGTTCTGACAGACATATATTGTGCAGCTTACACACTGCAGTCATTATGTTCTCCGAACAGATACGGCAGTATCTCATCGTTTGACAGTCTTTCAAACGGCTGCTGTTTGGACTTGATTTTTCCATAAATCATTGTCCGTATATCCGTGTATTTTGTGCATTCTGTTAGGAAGTGGAGTTCCATCTCAATTTTGTTGAGATGACAGTGTGGACACAGTCTCTGGTCCTGTGGCAGCCATGTTTGTCTGTGCCTGCCCGGCTCTATAATGAGTTTGTGTCCACTGAGTCGGTAACTTATCAACGTGGCTCTCAGTTTTTTCCTCTGTCATTGTGTACGGATAATCCTCCATCATGTATTCCAGGCCCGGTTCCTGCCAGGTGCAAAAGGGTGAGCAGATATCCTGGGTGGGCATTTACCACACACAGTGTATAGCTGCAAGAAAAATGAAGAGACCTTTTTTTAGTTTTTTTCTGATAAGAATATGTTTTGGTAAAATTATAAATTTTGTATATTATCTGTGAACTTTTTACAACATTTCCCCCAAATTTCATATATTTTTTTATTTTTTGCAGAAAAGAGGACAAAACGGGTCAAAACAACAGAAAGACGATCTTTTTAACACAGAAACATCGCAAAAAAACTAAACAAGTTCATATTTAGTCTTAAGCAACACAAAAAGTATAACCCTGATTATTTATTTTTTAATGCTGACTGTCACTTTGTTGTTGGAATCCAACAAACACTGCAATATATGACTGCAATACATGGAGGATTTCAACCCGGCCTCATCAATTACGTAAAAATAACACGCTGTTGCATTATCGTGTAATATGTACGCCAAAGTTCAACTTTGCGTCCATATGATACGTCTCGTCTGTGTTTCCCGCCCTTTCGTCTCGTTATTGCCTGTTAATTAGTTATGTCCCCTTTTGATTAATCTCCCTATTTATTGACCTCGTGTTTCACCCGAGATTCATGACAATAGAAGCCTATAAAGTAAACCCCATCACTGAACGATCACTGACGTTTAATTTGTGAATTTAACTTAATTTAATTTAACTTGTGTTTAATTTTGCAAAAAAACTCTCGTTTTAATGAATGAATCTATTTACACTGCACAATGAACTTTAAGTGAAGGAAAGTGAAAGGGACCATACCCGAAATTTGACCTCTGCTTTTAACCCATCCAGAGAGTAGTGAACACACACACAGCAACATATCTAAACTACGTCATATGCTGTCGCTGTCAGATGCAGAGTTAATTCATGCATTTATGACATCAAGACTAGATTACTGTAATGCACTGTTAGGTGTTTGCCCTGCAGGCTTATTACAAAGACTCCAAATGGTCCAAAACGCGGCCGCTCGAGTTCTTACACGTACAAAAAAGTATGAGCGTATTAGCCCGGTTCTGTCAACCTTGCACTGGTTACCTATTAAGCATCGCATTAAGTTTAAGATCTTGCTTATTACCTTTAAAGCCCTACATGATTTAGCTCCACAGTACTTGAGGGAACTTCTATTGTATTACAGTCCTTCACATGCATTACAGTCTCAGGCATCCTGTCAGTTGGTAATACCTAGAATTTCAAAATTAAGTGCAGGTGGTAGATCCTTTTCTTATCTAGCGCCTAAACTTTGGAATATTCTTCCCTGCACTGTCCGGGAGGCAGACACACTCTGTCAGTTTAAATCAAGACTAAAGACGCATCTTTTTAATCTTGTATACACTACACTTCTATAATATAAATCCTCAGAGGATTTAGGCTGCATTATTTAGATCAACCGGAACCAGGAACACTCCCAACAACAACTGATGTACTTTTTGCATCAAAGAGTGCAGAACAGTACTCTACTCTCAGCCAGTCTTGTCTTCTTGTCACAAGGTTACCGCAGGATGCGGTTCATGCCCAGACCTGATGGCAGTGCGGAGAATGGGAAGCGGTGAACTGACAAGCGCTGAGATGATAGAGCTGGATAAAGGACGCGACGACCTGACACGACTTCACTTCAAAATTTAAAATGCTATTAGATTATTAATGATAATCTTAAAACTATGATTGACATTATTAGTAAGTTTATTAAGCCTTGTTGTGCAAGCACTGTCGAGCTTTGCAGAGGCAGCAGCATTTACCAGGGGGGAACTGGAATCCCCTGGTCGGGCCTGATTTCTCCTGATTTTTTTTCTCGATTGGAGTTATGGGTTCCTCGCCACCATTTGCATACTGTTTTGCACTATTTGCATGGCTGCGGGAGCTGCTTTAGAATTCAGAAGTTTTACATAATAAATATTGCATATAGAAATTTATAGTCTGTTTAATATTTGACCTGTGTTTCTCTCTCCTTTATCTTAAATGTGTGTTTTCACTTGGAGTGTGTGTGTCCATGTGTGTAAATATGTGTGCATATTGTGTGTGTGGAGCATTTGTACGTGGGTCTGTCTTCTGTGTTTTCACCTTTTTCTTGTTTTTACAGGTATATGACTTCAGTTGTTTTGCTTATAGTCAATATGTAATGGAAATTGTAAAAAGCACTGTATGAATAAATTTGAGTTGAGTTGAATTGAATTTGATTGCCCCGTTTTCTATCTTTATGATCAGTGGATATTTGCCTAACTCAGCCCTGCATGTATTGTTTGTTCTATGCCGGTGCACATGTAAGAAGTTCTGTATGCAGGGTCTCAATTGGATGTTTTTTCCATTTAGAAAAATCTTGATTTGGATTTGTTAGTTACCCCACACCTCACTCCAATAGAGGGCAATTGCTTCAATTACTGATTCTAATATTTTCAGCAAAATCTACATGGGATTTGGACATTGACGTTTTATGGTATAGAAGGCACTCTCAGTATTCACTGTAGGATTTAAGTTTTCTGTGGATGTGATTTTTAGATGAAGGTAATTGTAGTGTGATGTGTGTGTGTGTTATGGGTTTGTGACTAATGTAAATGTGTATTTTGTTAGCTTTGATCTGCATCTTTTCTGAAAGGTGATCATTTTAGTATTACCGAGGTTCTCTGTAATGGAATGTACCCAGGAACACAGATGAAGGTTCCAAGGGGGAAACATTGATCGAGACAGAGGGAAACCGATTCCTGGATACTCCGGAGACCAAGGATCAGAGGGCCCGTGGAGGGTGCTGACCCCTCGGGAGGCCTTGTTTCTGCCGGAGGGAGCCCTCCCCAAAATAAAATTCTAGTGAAAACTTGGTAGCCTCTGAAGCCTCGGGAGGGCCCGGTGGGGACTTGGAGGCATATTTATAAAGCTATAGAAGGTGTTGTGTGAGATACCTAGATGTGAAGAGTGAGAGAGTGAGAGAAAGATGGAAAGCTGACAGACACTGAAAGACACAGAGCACAAACAGATGCAGACAATGATTCAGCAAATTTCCTAGAAGTAAATATAATGTTTTGATAAGTGTTAGACACACACACACACATTTCTGGTTTGTTATCTCCGTGGACACACACACATACATACACACACAAACACGCACACACACACACACACACACACACACACACTGCATATTCAACCCGGCCACATCCATTGGACACCCGCATAAATCAAATGAAGAGTATCCGTCATATGAGCCATGAATAAATAATCATTAAAGACATGAATTTTCAGTTTTGGATGAACTGTTTCTTTAAATTAAACTCCCCCCTTTTGATGAGCACATCATTATCTCACACAGTCATTCAGAGACATAAGAAATACTCCCTGTCTTTGCTTAATTAGTTTTCACACATGACTGGATAAACATCCCCAGAGCTTTTGTAACAGGTTGAATTATGTGTATAAAGATGCAGGAGACCAGAAGAGCTCATAATAAACTTAACCACAGGTTCAGATATCCCAAATGAACTTAATTACAAAGAAATCCATCTGTGGATGCATACAGAGTGCCTGCACGTGTGGACCAGTCCATGATCATAATGAGAAATGATTTACAAGTATTTAAACATTTTAACTTTTAATCTCTCTTACAAACACGTTTTTTTGAGTTTACACCTTTCTGCTAGTTGAAATCAAATCAAATATTGCCCTAAAATTATTGAAAAATCTTAAATGAAAATGTTTAATGTTGCCTCAGAAATAAAGTGATTAATTAATTAAGTTTAAGGCATCAATAATTATAATATCAAACAAAAAGTTAAATAAAAATAAATTAACCTAATATGGCTACATAAAAATAAATAATACAATGTAAAAAGCATATAACAAAACCACCAAAAATCTGTTAAAAGTAGAGTTATTATAATTAACCAAAATTAGCTTATACATCTAAAAATAAAAGCTAATTTAAAATAAGAAAAAAACTAAATAAATCTATAAACAAATCTATAATAAATTCTTTTACTAAATATTATATTTGTTTTTATACTAAAATTACTAGAATGTACTTTTTTTTAAATATGTATACTAAATACATATTTAAAGTTTATGCAAAGTTTAGGTTCATTTTAGGCTATTTTATGTAGTACGCTCTAGAAAATACTGGGTTATTTTCAAACAAACATTGGGCCAAAAAGGGGATGGACCCAATCGTTGGATTGTAAATAAGCATATGCAGGGTTTTTTTAAACCCAAAATACTGTAACCCAACAGTTGGGTTTGTCCCTTTTTCCCCCAAAGCTAAAAAGAACCCAGAGTTTTTTAAATGGTAAGTACTAGTAGGTAACTTGCAAGTGTACCATTTTAATTCTACTTGGGACTTAATTTGCCACTTTTTTGCTTATAAAAGTATACTTTTAAGTACACTTTATGTGTAGTAAACGAGTACACTATGGTTTTTTGAAGTAGACTTAAAGCATATGAAGTATAGCACATTTGAATACATTTCTTTTTTTGTAATAATTGTGAGATTTTATCAGACGATATGTGTGGTGTATTTAAAGAACATTAATATTTCTGCTGATAAAAAAAGGCAGAAGATCTTTTGTACTGTAAATTATGACTCGGGCTTCAGAAAATAGCTAGTGTATATCCTACAGCAGTCATCATTATTATTATTATTGCTCATACTTAACCCCTAACCCTGAGGGTTACTTGCTATACGGACGTGAAAGATAACCACAAACTGAGTGCTGTAATATTGAAACGCACCATTTTCTTGTAAATACACAAGGCAAGAAAGCCTTTACTTAACAGAGGTTTATGGAGACCTCAGCCATATCTACAGACCAGACTATGAGAAACTTGGTCATTGTGTAACCACCAAACATCCATGTTGCCTAGCGATCATCCATAACACACGAAGCATTGCAATGGTTTTGCAAGTTTAGCGAAGGCAAGTATAATTATGTTACATATTTTGTATACAAGGTAATTCAAAGTGCTTCACATAAAATTGAGAACATACTGTACATAAAACAGGATGCATTATTGATATTTTGAAACTAAATTATTTTAAAGCACACATACTTAAGAATAAAATATAACAATAAAAAGGAAATAAATTGCTTTAAAGGTCCAGTGTATGAAATTCTCGCATCTAGCGTTTTGGATGCGAATTGAAGCAACGGCTCAATCCACCCCTCCTTTTTCGAAGCACTTTCGGTAGCTGACACAGGACATAGATGTCATCAAGTTTTTGCTCATTTTCTAAGGAGATAACGTATTTACGGAGCGCTCAGTTTATCTGTTTAGGGCTGCTGTATAGTAACAACATGGAGAGTTTCATACAAGGGGACCCGCAGTGTATGTAGATAGAAATAGGTCCTTCTGATTTAACAAAGATATCATGCTTCACAATGTAAGTTCTTTACGCACCTCTGAAGACACAGTTATGTATATTGTATTGCATTTCTGCCAATAGATCCTCCAGTGACAGGACCTTTAAGTTTGTTTAAAAAGTAAAAAAACTGAAAGAAAAAGTTTGCATTCTGTCTTAATTGTATATCTATCATCATGCACGTAACAGATAAGTTTAAAAGAAAACTCTGTTTCAGATGGTGGTCCAAAAGGATCAGAAATCAGAACATGCGCACGTCATGCTGACCGCTTCACTGAGAAGTGTAAGAACATCTACAGAGCCCTGCGAATTACAGACGTGTGAGGAGAAATAACCTCAATTTAGCAACAACACCTACTGTGGGCTGAGAACAGAGAGATAGACACTCTGAAAGTTCATCCAAAGCTTGAGTGTCTGTGGATTTAAGTGTGAAAATGTTATTGAGATTAAAAGGCATTGGAAATAACGATGTCAGTGTGTCAGATATGTAACGGCAGTCTGATTCAAATAAACATTTAGGTTTCCTGCCAAAACAACTATCGTAAATTGAGCTTTTATGTCTGGTTCACAGATTTTAGGCCAAATCCATTTATGATTGCCTACACAAACTATATAATAAAATGGGATTTTTGGTGTGAATCATCCTTCAGCTAGTCAAATAGCTTAGAAAGGTAAAACACACCTTTCCACAACAAGATGCATACTAAGAGGTATCATTCATTAATTTCTTCATATTCTTCATATTTTGTTTCATATGCATTTCAGGGATTTGTTGAATTGTAATTTTTAGTTTTGCCATTACTAGGCCTTTAGCACCCAATCTGATACAATTAGAGCAACAAAAAAAATTAAGAAAGCGTGTAAATTTGCCAAATCATTGCCTTCATGGGATCACGAGTTTTGTATCAAAACGATATTTTCTTGAATTCAGAATTTTATGAAACCATGGGCTCAATGTGGCTTTTTAGTAAAACAGTTTACTGAAAATGAATACAGTTATAAACTATATAATTCTCTGTTTGTATATTGCACATGTTGGCATGTGTCATGATAATCTGGGTATTTCACTGCATACTGAAAAGGTAAATACTGAAAGAGTGTGGTATACTGAACTAAAGCATACTTATTAAAGTGCATGCGTTGCATGATGAAAATGAGTGCATGTAGCTTCATTATGGGTCCAGCCTATCCTTTAATGTGTCCAATTACGTTTTGTTACTCTGGTAAGAAAGAGTAAATGACTGTGTGAATCTAGAATCGGATCTCCAGAGGGAATGTCTCCTCTCCCATCCAATCCATAACACACGCCGTCCTATGCCTCCCAGTTAGAGTGCAGCACTGGGACGACTGGTTTCTCAGCGAGGAAGACAAACACAAGGAGTGTTATATTAGTCATACTGTATGCACACCGACCGGTCACCCGCTGAGCCAGATCCAATTATGAAAGGAGTGTGAGAAGGAGAGGGTGGGCGTCCACAGAGGACCATCCGATGGGAAAACAAATACCCCCTATAACCAGATGAAGGTGGCACAGGAGAGAGAGAGAGTGTGTGTTAAGGGGAATGGTCTATTTCTGTCTGGAGGTTCTCAGGAGATGGGCTCTTCCATCCTTGGATTGAGGAGAGAGAGAATCTGCTAAAAAGAGAAAATGAAACATGGCCACTTCCATAGAATCTGAAATGTATTCTAAAAACTAATTCTCAGAGTGCACTTTAATGCTAGTATTAATAGCTCAAATATTGCGTTGTTTTTAATTTCTTTTAACAAGTCCATCAGTGAGAACGGCCATATGTTATACGATGAACAACCTCAGTCAGCTCTCAGCCAAGCCAGCTGTCGACGGTTTGTAAATAGCTTGCAGTGGGATGCGTTTTCTTTCCCACTGCGGACGTATTTCATGTAAGATTGAGCTTGGTTGGTGCATAATGGCCCGGGGGAACAGGTGTAAGGCGGCATTTTACGGCGCAGATGTCATTTAAAGACGTAGTTTAGTTTTAACACGGTTGCTGTGACAACTGTCTCCACCGTTGCCCTTGAGTTCACAGTAACCCCATGAACCACCAATCGACACTCGACTTTGAGAGAAGTCAGATTATTAAGACAAGCAATAGTAATGAGCAATAAAGGACCAAAGGAAACCAACTGTAACCGCGAGAGGTAAAATTTGAGTTTTGGCCCATATGTGCACACCTGCGACCGCATTTCAGTTGAATTATTAATGTGGCACGTCTACAAATCAGGATTGGATGTCATTGAAAATTGAATATAGAAAGTCCCATTTAGTTTCTGAATTGAAATCGAGGTGGCAAACAGGATTGGTATCATGATACTTGAGTTAAATTAATGCATTAAGTCTTCAAACGAAACATTTGAATTTTCTTCAATTTATTTAGGTTCACAAATTATTACTTAATTTTAGTTACGATGTGTTTGAATTGTGATGGATTGTGGAGCAAAATGCACATTATGCGGATGCTAGTGTTCAGTTGTTGATGAGAAACTTGATGTTTCGCTGCCGGTTGTTTTTGTTCTGTTGGTCCTGAGGATGGTGATAGATCTTGACTTTAAGAATGACCTCAGAAAAAAGCATTTGTTATTTCAGTACTCTTTTACAGTGGAGATGAGGAAAACAGAGTGGAATGAGAGTTTAGTCAGGGCTGTCTGGGGTATTTTTGTGATATGAATTGCACAGGGCCTGTAAACACGTCTGACTCATTCAAGAGCAATAAGACATCCTTCAAATCGCAGCAGAGCTTCTGTCAAAAGGCTGATTCATTGCTCAATTCGAGACCTGGAGTCACAGAAACGAAAATGCGATAATAAGCACTGCAAGAGAGCAAAGAACATTTGTACTGTCAATACACAACTCAGCATGCAATCAAGGTTATTCTCTAAAATATTAATATTCGATTTATCAGATGTTATTTCATTATTGAGATTACTTCGAGATAAAATTATATCATCACAAGATCCTCTTTACTGGTCTATTCTGAGCTGTGATGTCAATGCTTTCATACAGAAATGAAATAAGAAAAAAAACTAACATTTTACAGTATATGCGATATTTTTTTATTAATTGAAATCTTACATCTTAGAGTTATGTGGCCCAAGACACAAGGTCTATTCATTCTCGCCCTGTTTACCATTTCCTAGAAAAGTTGCTTTAAGGGAGCTTGAGAGGGCAGTTGATGTGATTTAAAGCTATTGTTCTTTACAACTAAGGCCTGATCTGAAACAGGTTTACCGGGACAGGTGGTTCTTTAAAGAAACATGACTATGTTGTTATTCTTTGTAGTGCACCTAATTGAAGGGGATTAAACTTCAGATCTTGCCTTTCAGCTGATGCGGGGATGTTCTTGGAAAAATGATTGCAAGATTTCTGTAGCTTAAGTGGTATTGAATGAACCGGTATGCTTTTATCAATGCAAAGGTTGTAAGTTCAGTTTGCAGAGAAAACACTGATAAAAATGGCAATGAAATAAACACATTATAAAAGCCTAATGCATGAATTTAAATGTGAGTCAAAAAATGACTGTCATGCTTTTAAACAATTTAAATGAATAGAGTTTATATGAGTTTTCTCTCAAATGATTAAAATAAACGACATGGGAAAGGATTCATTAAAGTTTGTTAATTATTTATTTATGAGATAGAGAGATAGATAAGATGTTTTTATCTGTTTTCTGTGGAATATTGTTTAGCCATTTAGTCATACCAAACTCTTGGATGGAGATACATCAAGGTTGCTTACAAATCCCGAAAAAACATATTTAATGCGAATAAAAACAATAAAATATACTGATATTGCTTTGGAGAATTTGAATGTGTTGACGTTGGCTGCGAGAATAGACTACTTGTGCCCCCTTGTGGCTTTATTTAATACTGAAGTGGAATACGTAGGCATCCCATCTATTTTATGAAGATGTGGTCGTCAAAAACCTATGGAGATACCACGGTACATTGTTGTATTTTATCTTCATAATATATATATATATATGTAGTTTGTAATTTAAGTATAGTCAGAAACAAAATGTATAATACCATGCAATGTAAATCGCTTTGGATAAAAGCGTCTGCCAAATGCATAAATGCAAATGTAAGTAAATATTTTAGAATATATATAATAAAATGTTACACGACTTATATTTAACATTAAATATAAGCATATTATCACCCTTAAGCTTTTTTAAACACGCGTCGAATAACAAGCTTGCTGGAGACTGAGCAAAAGCCTCTAAAGCTGACCAAAGGAATGACATAAAAACTGATGCATCTTTGTTATTGTAGTTTCGTGTGTGTACCGTAAAGTAAATATTGTACGTATCCCAAACAACATATATAAAAAACATTTGTCTCTGATGTTTGATTCATATTTAGTGTTTTGCTAATACTAGTTTTACCGGCTTTTACTTTCTGATCTACACAATGCTATGACACGGGCACACACACAATACTTACGCCCCTTTCGGAGATGACGTTGCCTCAAAACTACATTTTCCAGAACGCTTAGCGCTCTGTTCGCACTAACCACGCGACAATGCATCCTGGTAGTTGTAGTATTAACCGACCGTGCCTGGTTTTCGTCTGACGAGCGTTATGCATGAGGATTGAGGATCTCCGCAGAGGAAAGTCCACCATAGACATGAACATAGAGGCCAGGTAATCATATTTTTCTGCCGCTATATAGACAAGGTCACAGGCGGACACGATTTTGATTGGTTTTACGATGATGTTAAACGACCAGAAAACCGATTTTGTGGTTGCGCATGAGATACAATCCAGTGTTTTATATCAGCGTCGCTGGTTTTCACGCGAAGCGTCGAAACGAGGCGATATCATGCTTATATGTTGATTTCTCAATATTAATGATTTCTAACAGGTTAGTTATGATGTTAATGTTAAATAGAAGAACATAATCCCTCAGAAACAGGCTGGTTTACATGTAACGTGTAATGTAAAACAAGCCCGGCCTCTAGCCGCAATGTTGTAGCCGTCTCACGTGCTGCGGTAATTTAACTTGACTTTAACGTGACATTTATACGTTCTCTGTATTTTTGATTTAATGTAATTATGCAACACGGACGCTGTTGACATCCGGCAGAGTGATTGACCAATCAAAAGCGAGAGATACGTGTACGACGCTACAAAGTAACAAAACAAAAGACAAAATATGTAACAATGCTGCTGATATCATTGATGTTATATTTTAGCTTGGGATCTTAGTAAAAGCATTTAAATAAAATGTCTGGGTTTTTCTGTAGATTTAACAGCAGCTGTCAGAATCATGTGCTATGTCGTATGTTGACACTTCACCTTTCTGTTGAAAGGAAAGTGGTTTAGGTAGTTGTGTGTGTGTGTGTGTGTGTGTGTGTGTGTGTGTGTGTGTGTGTGTGTGTGTGTGTGTGTGTGTGTGTGTGTGTGTGTGTGTGTAGTGTTTGCTCTTATTGACTGTAATTGTTCTCTGATCTCTCACGTTTTCTCTCTAGGCGTGTTTGAGGTTTTGGAAACATGTCCAAGAAAAGGGGCAGGTGGGTTAAACTTCAGCTATATGTTCACTGTGATGCATTGTTTTCCGTCTACCAAATGACACATCACCTGTGACTGTATCGCATACTGTGAGAAGACTGAATTAGATGAAGTACATACTTATCGAGCATTAACCTTCAATGTAGTACAGTGTATGTGATTGCAGTATAAATTAAATTCCAGGAACCAGACGTACTACATCCTCTGTGTTTTTGTCTCACAATTTGTCTGTGTATGTTTGTTCACTGACATATTAATAGCAACTTTGCTAATTATTTATATGTTGTTAAACATGTACAATAAAAACACAAGGAATATATTTCTTGGTCATGCTCGCACTTAAACAAGCTGCTCACCTTATAAATTTACAGTTTTTAATGTATTCACTTTCTAAATTTATTTCAGCTCCTATTGCCTCATGGAATAGAATAAAATCTGATGCATATTTTTTTTCATATAGATTTTTCATGTGAGCACCATTGCATGCACACTGATTGTCGTGTACTATATAGTATGGAGTAGTCCATTTGAAACTTGAATATTGAAATCTCAAATGTAGGAATATCGGCTTGTTTGGTTGTTTTATGCAGTTATTTTTTTATTTACGAATTACAATAATAAATGTGTCTTGTGCCATCATATGCATACAAACTGCATAATACTGAAAATTGGGCATCCCGCTTACCAGTATTACCAGTTGATCAATGTGATATTATCAATATGCAGTAGATGTGAGAATCTGCTGTGACCTGAAAATAAGGGATTATTTTGATATTCAGTTCAGATTTGTTTTGATAGAGCTTTCTACAGTTTTGCATGATTGCAAAGCAGCTGTATAGAAAACAATTTTTTTTTTCACCAACAGTAAAGACTTAAGATATAAAAAATTCTGGTTCCTGAAATTACGTGATCTTCCCCTCACTCTTTCTCTTTTGTCCTCTTTGGATTTCGTTGCTTTATCGTGTGAATTTGATCCATAACTCATCCTGATTTCGTATTTGGTAGAATAATAACAGAGAGTGCATTGACCTAAATAATCAAATATCCCCAAAATAGTGGTTCAGAGCATGAGAAAATACAGTTGATGGAATATCATGAGGTATAATACTCCAATATTTTGAAATACAATTTCTCTGAAGCTCTGTCTGCATGAAAGATTGACTAAATCTCTTGCACAAGACGGAGCTTCTGGTTAACTTGAACTGAATTCCTAATGCAGTAGGGTTTTAAGACTATGGATTCCATCTCGTCTGCTCAATAGGAAACGCAGCAGCGGAGAGCTGAGCGACAGTCTCACTCCGGATCCCAACAATCTGCTGGGTCGACGGATTCAGCACAGCTGGCGAGAGAAGGGCGCTTTGACCAAGTGGAAGGGCACCGTGCTGGACCGACTCAGCGTCAACACCTCCTTATTCATGGTCAAATACGATGGCTTCGATTGCGTCTATGGCATCGAGCTCTTTAAGGACGAGAGGGTCTCGAACCTGCAAGTCCTCACTGAGAAAGTGGGTGAGTAGGAAACGCTGTCACACTGCACGCAGGAAACAAACCCAACGACAGGAAGTAACACATGTGTGTGAATGAACGGTATATGACGGTTATCGGTGTTAACTCTTTAAGTACAACATGGGCTGGCAAGTGCGACTCCAATTCTGTGTGATGGTTAGCGACGATAATGAAATACATCAACAGTTTATTTAGCTGGAAATTCAACAATAAGATGAATCGTGCCTGTTTTTAATAAAGCAGTCAATGCAAGTTCAAAAAGAAATCGACAAATTCAAATGACTGAATTAGTTTTCTCTTTCCGTGGGGTTGTGGATAGACTCATGTTAACATCATTTGTAACGAATGACAATTCTTACAAAAAAGACCCAGCTGTAAAAATGGTCAGATTGAAGCTAAATCCAGACTGGATGAGCCACATTTATTCCATTTCAAAATGTGCGCGTGTGTGCTAAACAAAAATTGATTTGGACACCGACTCTTGCCGGATAAAGAAAGGCAAGTTTACAGCAAACATGACCTCGTTCTGCAGTTTTGCTTGATCGAAGCTGTGTGCAGCTGAGCACACATCTGTTTTCCAATCATTCTGCTAAAATTGTGACAAATAAAACACCTAATAAATGCCACCGAATTGTGAGACATTTGTTTGGAATAATGTTTTGAAAGGAACGATGAGGTTTAGACACGTGGCATTTGTGATTTTCAAAAATTTCGTTTTCTAAGTTTTACTGTTGATTCTGTGGTCGGATTTTCTATAATAACACTTGGGTGATTCTCACGAAACCACTGAAACATCGTGGCAGTTAAGATTGGAATGATGAAACATACAATTAGGTAACACAAAAATGATCACAATAAAGATATTTGTGTCCTCTATGGACAAAACATAATTTTGACAGGAATAAATTATTTATGTATTTTATTGCTTTTCTGCTGGAACTCCTATAACCGCAGTTCATTATTGTTGTAATTTAAATCGAGTACATTTTAAATATTGTGAAGATAACAATAGGATGTTCATTCACTCTCAAAACAGGAATATTTATGTATAATAAAATTTGGGGCAAGAATTTTTGGTATGAAGGAATATTCCATTACCCTGGAATAAAATGTCAATCGTAAGAGATTTTTCTATTCTGTGTATTCCGCGGAATGTAAATAAATTGGCGTGGTTAACTCACCCTTTCAAGTAGGGCGTTATTCTGAAAAAACTAGTGAATTAATCCACCCTAATAAATTAACGTATCAAATATTCTTTTGACCTTTCCGTCTGTAGTTTAGTGATCTGCTCCAGTCTGGCGCTTTCTCTCTCAGTCCTCGTGCAGGGATCTGCGCGGGCATATAAAAAAGCTCATGCTAACCACGTATTTCAGAAGTGGGATTGCTTTGTGAAGCTGTTAATATTTTTAATAAAGTTTAACTTTAGGTGAGCCAAGGTATACTTGCATTGAACTAGCGATGAGGCTCGCAGCGTTTTGACTTTACGTCCTTGTAATGTCACCAGAGACTCGCATAGCGAAGACAAGCGCCAGAATAAACAAACCTAAAGATGCAAAACACAAAAAATGGGCATCTAATAGAGAGTGAAGAGCGATAAAGACCTACAGTACAGACCTCTTGAACATCTGTTTATAACACCAGTCATTTACTGTACTCTTATTGTTTGTGCATATATTCATACTTCATTGTTATACTTGTTGTCCATCTTCCTTCTGTATAAATATGTTAAAGCCAGAAGATAAATATACATAAGCAGTTAATCTTATTATCAGAACTTGATCTGATATCTTCAGTACATTTTCATAACTTGCCTGTTTTAACTATGGTGAGCATTTAAATGAACTGTAATAAAAAATAATGGAAATCAATCTAAGAAAAATTAGGTTTATGATAAATAATTATAATGGGAGATTATTACCGCGAAATATATCGTTACCGTGAAATGAAATGACTCATAACTTGAAATAGATTTTTGGCCATTCCGCCCACGTCTTATAAAAATCAAGAAAAAGTGGAAGAAAGAAGTGTCCATGACTGATATTCTCATCCTCAGTTACTTTTTTTTAACGACTCCTCAAACACACACATAGATTTTTACATGAAGTTTGTTTTTATGTGAAGAAACACATCAACTTGTACATTTTAAATGGCTAACAAGTTAAAAAATTACTTAAACTAGTTAAATTATGTTTTATTAACAAAGTTCGGGAGGAACCTAAGCATATAATCAGCCCGAGCATGTGACCTCATCACAAACACCACCCATCTCCAGAAGCATCAAGGCACAGATTTTAGCAGGTGCGGACACAGAACTTTATTATCTCCTCTCACCTCTATCACCTCCGTCAAGCGAGCGGCAGATCACCTACTGCGATCTCTCCTTCACTTTAAAAAACGCATCACCCCATCACTTCCGCACGCTGACATTTCCAGAATACACTGTAGCTTTCTCCCGCTACAGCGAAGTCATATGTTCCGTGTTCCCTCATAGGAGATCTACATTTAGTCATTTGGCAGACGCTTACGCTTAAGCGACTTACAGTGCACTTATTACAGTGACAATCCCCCTGGAGCAACATGGAGTAAAGTTTCTTGCTCAAGGACACACAGGTGGTGGCTGCTGGGAACGAACCAGCAACCTTTTGATTTACCAGTTCAGTGGTTTAACCCACTAGACCACGATCTCCACGAGCTAAACGATTACATAGCCATCGTGGCAGAGCTCGCTGTCTCCTATGGGGTACACACTTCTACACGTACCACAAGCTTTTCGCCGCCAAATGTGCCTTTCGCGTAGCTCAGTGGAACCAGTGCCCTTACTGGGGAGCACTGGACAATGAGCTGCATAGTAGAGTGTTTTTGGGCATACACAACATCTCATGTGCAGTCTGCCGCTCAGTGGTTCACAACACCAGCTACTGCCCCTTGTCACTCCCTCTCTTCCCTCATTCCCATCTCCGCCTCACCAGTCCACTTCGTCAGTTCTGCGCCTTCAAAAATCGCCCTGCACATCAAAAATCCCGTGCGCACGAAGTGTGCAGAAATTTCAACCAGGGAAGATGCACCAGACAGAGCTGTCGCTTCCTACATGTATGCAGCTTCTGCAGCGGTGCCCTTGCTCGCATAGTTTGCTCAGCCATGCAACGCTCAAATAAAACATCAGAAAGTACCTCTCGACTACTGTGAACATTTCTCGTTTGTCATTTGAATTCTCGTCGCACCCCGACATCCAGTACACTGATTATCTCCTGACCGGCCTCTCGATCGGCTTCGACCCAGGAGTTATCAGTGTCCCTTCCCACAACCTAATATGCCCCAACCTCCAGTCTGCGATCGCCGAACCAGGGGTAGTCAATCTCCTCTTAAAAAAGGAGATTGACGCTGAATCTATTATCGGCCCCTACGCGGCTCCTCCTTTCACTGCATTTCGCATCAGCCCCATTGGCATAGCTACAAGAAAATTTTCAGGCAAAAACGTTTAATATTCGACCTCTCGTCACCACACAGCTCTTCCTTTCCACTCAAAGATTTTTCCCTGTACTATCATGACATCGTCCAAACCAACCAACCTGATTAAAAAGGCCGGTTGAGGCGCTTGGTTAGCTAAAGTCGACATAACCTCAGCGTCCAAAGTCATGCCCATTGTGGCGAGGCGCAGGTCCAGGATCAGTATCACCTGGGAAACGGCCCTGCCGGGCATATAAACTGCGGGTTCCCAACACTCTGGGTTCTGGTTACAACACGCCTAATGCGGTGTCTTCTCTTCCCCCGAGTGAGAGCGAGGGAGAGACTAGATGAAGGAAGCACGGAGGACGAGAACGGACCAGCAGATGGCAGCTTACGAGCACCCCGAACATCGTCTTTATATATTGAGTATTGTTTATGTTATAATAAATTCCCCACTGGGGTTGCTCGAATCAGCGCTGTGTGAGTGTCGTGTCTCTTAACCCCGTCACACTGGTGGAGAATGCGGGCGTGGAAGAAAGAGACCGACTCCTGCAAGGGTCTTGCCTACCGTGTTTCCTGAGCCTCGGAGAAGGACGGACATGCTCTCTCTCGCCGTGGTCCAGGAGGGAGAAACCCGAGCACGACGAGGACAAGAGGGAGAGAGATCGACGGCCCCGAAAATAGGGACAATCCCAGTCCCCAGAGACCGCTGCCCAGCCGCCCGACCGAGCAATCCAGCTGCCGGAGAGGGCTGTAAAGCCAACCGAGTGCGCGGCCCAGACGCCAGAGAGCGTGGCCCAGCTGCCAAGGAGTTTGGCCCAGCCGCCGGAGAATGCTGCCCAGCCGACAGAGGTCGCTATCCAGCCGTCCGAGAGTGTGGCCTAGAAGGGAGTCCCACGCATGGAGTTGCCAACGATCCCGTCCATCTTCCAGCCTGTCAGTCCGTCTTCCAGTCAGTATGGCTCGGACTGGCAGGCGACATTTCCCCTCCCACCCCTATCGTTTTCCCGAGCTGTCTGGGAACCAGGTCGACGCTTAGGGGGGGGAATGTGGCGAGGCGCAGGTCCAGAATCAGCGTCGCATGGGAAACGGCCCTGCTGGGCATATAAGCTGCGGGTTCCCAACACTCTGGGTTCTGGTTCCAACACGCCTAATGCACAGTGTCTTCTCTTCCCCCGAGTGAGAGCGAGGGAGAGACTAGATGGAGGAAGCACTGAAGACGAGAACGGACCAGCAGATGGCAGCTTACGAGCACCCCGGACATCGTCTTTATATATTGAGTATTGTTTATGTTATAATAAATTCCCCACTGGGGCTGCTCGAATCAGCACTGTGTGAGTGTCGTGTCTCTTATCCCCATCACACCATCCACCCAGACTACTGGCATGTATTCAGCATACACTGGCGCGACAACTTTTACTTTTCAGTCCGCCTAACTTTTGGCTGCAGAAGCAGCCCTAAAATTTCGACGTATTGTCAGAGGCAATCTGCTGGATTCTCTCTAACAATTATGCAATCCCCTGCTAACTGCTATCCACTTACTGGACGATTTTCTCATTATCTCTCCACCCAACTTTGTGCCAGCCGCGCATCTCGCCACAGTCCAACAAGTATTCGAGAAGGTCAGCATTTCCCTCGCCCAAGACAAAACATCAGGACCAAGCACATCCATCGAATTTCTAGGTGTCAAGTTAGACTCGCTCAAATTCCAGGCTTCTCTGCCAAAAGGAAAAAATCGACAGAACGATTCTGATCACTTCCTCTCTAATATCCGTCCCCCGCTGCTCAAAACGGGAGCTCCTGTCAGTTCTCGTCCATCTAAATTTTGCGATGCGCATTATCCCTCAAGGCCGCCCGTTTGTTTCACACCTCCTCTACCTCGTCTCCTCCGCCCACGCCCTCGAGGACACAGTCTACATATCCAGCTCTTGCAGAGACAAGCTAAGCTTATGGATAAAATTCCTCGGTCAATGGAATGGCTTGTCATTCTTCTGACATGTTCTCCTCTCCCGTCGACATGCGTCTGTTCACAGACGCCGCCCCTTCCGTAGGTTTCGGAGGTTTTTACCAAGGTCGTTGGTTTGCGTCCACTTGGCCCCCCCAGCTCTTGGAACTTCCACAGGCTCTCGCATCGTCAGCCCTTTTTGAGCTATACCCACTGGTCGTCGCAGCATCACTATGGGGAAAAGAGTGGACAGCTTCCAGCATCGTCGTGCACTGCGACAACGAGGCACCCTGCATTGCATTAACAAAGGTTGCTCTCACTCCCCCGCCATAATGCCGTTCCTCAGACACCTCATCTGGACCTAAACCTGTGACCAGTTCATCATAATAGCCAAACACATTCCGGGATCAAAAAACTGATTGCAGACACGCTTTCACGTTTCGCCTTCCAATAGTTCAGGCTGCTGGCGCCCGAAGCGGACCCGATGCCAACACCTGTACCACCCTATTTGGAGTTGATCTTCCCGTTAACCACCCACTGCAAACTCTCCTCAATGCCTCTCTCAATTCCATTACCCAGGCTGTTTCCCATAGGACACTGCAATCATATCTTACGGCGTGTAGAAGGTTCAGATCGTTTCACCAGGCTTTCAGCATTCCCTTCACAGATTTTTTCTCTCCTTACATCACCTCCTACTTCTCCTTCCTCAACACAGCAAAAAGCCTTCAGGCCAGCATTATCAGAGGTCACTTGAGCGAAATCCAGTTCTTCCACAAACTATTCTTCAACTCTCCATCAACAGCCATAACTAGCTCCCAAACATCCATGATCATCACAACACTGGTTCTGTTCTGGTTTCAAAATGCACTTCAAAGCCGTCCTGCTACAATCCGGCATCCCAGCAGACAACTTTTCCAGTCACTCCTTCTGCATAGGAGCAGCCACCACAACCGCCCAAAAGTGCCTCTTTCAGCTGCAAGTCCAAGCACTCGGCCGCTGGTCACCGGAAGCTTTCAGAAGCTACATCCGAACAGACCTCTCACTCATCAGGGAAGCCCATCGAGTCCTAATCAACTCCTCAGTCACCCAACACAAGATCAAACCTAAACCACTTCAGCAGTAAATTTTCTAGCAGGACACCCAACCAGTGCAGCAATCACCTCAGCAATCACCAGCGCTTCAACACGAAGACATGTTGCTCCAGACCGCTTTTGCAGGGGCCAGCACTCGTATCTTGCGCTATGCAGTGACAGACTCCATAGTTGAAGTCAGCTTCGCCATAGAAATAATTCCGAAGAGGCCAGCGATTCCACCTTGACGAAGAAATCACCATCACGAAGCCAGCATCGCCGCAACAACCGCCCCCGCAGGGCCACGTGCTTCCTCCTGTGCTCTGCCGCAGCAGTCACAATCACTATCCCTCCCCCCCCCCGCAGGGGCCCGTGCTTTCAACTAGTACTCCGCAGCAGCAGACACCATCCATCATGAAGCCAGCATCGCAGCAGCGATCATCCCCGCAGGGGCCCATGCTTCCAACTCGTGCCCTGCAGCAGCAGACACCACGAAGCCAGAATCACAGCAGCAATCGCCCCCGCACAGGCCCGTGCTTCCAACTCGCGCTCTGCAGCAGCAGACACCACTCGCCATGAAGCCAGTATTGCAGCAGCAGTAGCAGGGCATTTTTTAGGGGTTATGCGTACTCCGTACTAGGGGTTAAAGCTTTCCAGATTTATCTGCATTTGGGGGGTGTGTTCTGGGCTCGAGCCGGTTCCGAGCCCACCGTACTTGCCCTAACCAGGGTAGAGTACTTCGGGTTCGGATAGACCCGGTGAGCTCGGAGCCCACTCCTAGCACAGCACGCCAAATACGCATAACCTTCATATCCATGCTTTACCAATTCATCCTACAACCTAGCTGCTTATCTGCGAGGTTGAACTCGTGAAAAACTGTTTTAAAAAGATTCTCTTGTCATGCTGTGTACACAACTGTACATGTTTAATATTCTATAAAAATTCTTATCATGTATGATTAATAGAAACTTGCTTAGGCGTCATGGCTTCTCTTGTTTTAAGCAAAACATGCTCTGATGTTTACATGGTTACTGTAATGAATTCTTAAGGCCTTTTTTTGTATTTTTATTGTGTTAAAGCTAGGGATGCACCGAAATGAAATTCTTGGCCGAAGCCGAATAATAATGAAATGCTTGGCCGAAGGCCGAAGGCCGAATACCGAACGCGGTGTTTCGCATTTTTTCCATTTATTTTGCCAATTTTTTCACCATTACAATAATTAAATAGTAAAAATTTGCTTTTTACTATTTTGTGTTGCTTTCAGAGAAATAAATCAAATAACAAAAATATAATTCAAAATATTTATTTAACACTGAACATTTTTTTAACATTCCAGCAGACATTATACAAACAAAGCACAATATAACTTAAAATAAATAAATTAGTAAAATAAAAAATATATTTTTATTTGGCCATCTTTGAAGCCCCCCTTCTTGAATAGCCTATGTTAGGCCTATAACTGACTGCTGAAAGAATGTAACTCTGTATGTCTACAACAACAAATGTGCATTGAATAGTGCAAAAAATGTGGATGAACCCACAACAAATAAATAACTGTCCTAGACATAAGCCTACTTAGCCTACTTCTTCAGGAAAAGTGGCAGGTTCTTCTTTATGAAAAGCTTCTCTGCTTTCTCACATGAAAGTCGGTTCCTCTTCTCATCGATGACATGAGATGCAGCACTAAACAGTCTCTCGCTGTCGGTGCTTGTGCATGGAGCAGACAAGTACCTGCAGAATAGTTGACATTTTTATTGCAGTTTTCTGACAGTTGCTCATTTCAAAACGAAAAATGTCTTCAAGATAATGAAATGGTTGAAACCAAGTGTAGGCCTACTATTTTACTACACTGAAAATAGTAAAATTTTCACAAAATACATAATATAAAATATAGGTAGTAACACTTTACAATGTTTCCTTTTGTTAACATTATTGCTTTAACTAACAATTAGCAATACATTTGTTATGGTATTTATTAATCTTCGTTAATGTAAGATAATAAAAAATATTTAGTTAATGTTAGTATAAGTGCATTAACAATTTTAACAAATAGGCCTACCACTTTTGATACTTTTTAATTCAAAAATTAAAAATGTGATACTTAATTTTAATACTGTATTAGTAAATGTTAACATTAAGATTAATAAATGCTTTTAATAAGAGTTTTTCATTGTTAGTTAATGTTAAAAAAAAATTGAAATATAAAGTGTTACCATAATCCAAAATATAAATAAAATCTTAAATTAATTTCCCATACAAGTAGCCTACCTGCGTGCCATCTGCGTCAGGTCGGGAAAGCGGCCTTGATTGGTCCTCCAGAATTCGAGAGGGTTATTGCTCCTGGGGATGGGGACTTCTGAGAGATAACCATCTAACTGTTGAGCGGTTGAGCTTGTCCTCTGTCTTGCAAATGGGTTATTCTCTTGGAGGATCTCATCGAACATGTCAGACAGCGAGACTGTGCGCGGCTCATCTGTAGTACGAGCGCGTTTACTCTCTGCGCTGTTTTCATCTCCTGCGCTGTGCATCACCTGACCGTCTCCATCACCTAGCGGCTTTCCCAAATCCAACTCGGCCTGGATCATTTCTCGTGTGCGCAGAACAGTGTCTGCAAACGGCCGTTTTTGCCTCTTTCTCTGACACTTTAAAGTGCTTCCACACTGCTGACATGTTTGCTGCATAAAGCGCGCGCCTCTCACTCTACGCGGGTTACTATTTGATCGCGTCATTAAAAACGTCATTGTTCGGCAAAAATTATTCGGACTTTTTACTTATTCGGCCGAATACGAAAGTGCTTTTTTTGGCTATTTTCGGCCGAATAATTTCGGTTGCCGAACATTCGGTGCATCCCTAGTTAAAGCCTTTAAACATGTCATTCCTTGTTTTAAATGAATATAAAGTGTGCATAAAGTGTTTTTATGAATATCATGTTTGACATCTTAAAACCACGATTTTGTGAGAATCACCCACTTAAACATTGTGTCCATTAGTCCCGGTAATACATTTTCACATGCAACCTTATTTTTCAATGGTGCGACTTAAAATTATCAGAGGTCGCACCGGTGCGACCAGCCGTTCGAGGGGAAAAAAGTCTCCGCAACTCTGAAAGTCTTCCTGTGATTCAATAACAAACCAATCAATGATAGTGAAGGGCGGACCCCCCTCTGATTGGCTGTGGTCCAGATATTCCTGCATGTGTGTGTACCAGAGGTCGCGTTAACTGAAAATGCTCTGTCATTAACAGATTTTTTACCCGTGACAGAAAAACCTGAATTTGTAAATCCCCGTTTCCCTTCAGCGTGATATGCTCGCGAAGTGACCTGCGTGTTTTCATCTGTCATTGTTACTGACTAGACATATGATGCGATCTGGGAAAACCCGTCGGATGTCGCGCTGGGACGCGGGAAAGACAGTTCACCTATCAAAGTAAACCACATAACATGAAGAATGAAGGAGTATCACTGCACATTTCCCTCCTGTCCTGTGTAAACTATGTTACGCAAAGTTTTTTTATACAATGTTTTCGTGAGTTGACAGAGCTCCCAGTGTGCAGCACCAGGAGTTATCACCCCTCCGCTGCTCATGCGAGCCGGACCGCGATCGCAAAACATACAAGGGAGGATAAAAAAACCCAGACATGCACATGATAAACAACGTAAATCTTGCTTCACTGCTTATTAGTTGTTGTCCGTAATGTTTGTTAGTTTCCTTGTGTAGTGATAATGACAGAACTCTCGTTCTTTAAAGCTCCAATATGTAATAATTTTGTAATAAAATTTCCGAAAATAACTTGCACAGTGTGATATATTTCCTCCAGTTGTGTACTTACAATATTTCAAAAGTCTCCAAAGATTTTTTATTTCAGAGAAATTCCGATTTTAAATAACTGGCCGTCCCGGAAAAGAAATGTCGCCTCTCAGTGATGCAATGTCCGCTCTATACTTTGTTCCGGTGTAGACCGGAATATCACATGGTCAAATGCGGAAGTGGTTGTTATGTTATTGCCGCGCCCGCGCGTATTGTTTGGTTGTCGTTGTTATGGATCACGATTACTCTTTGGCGAGTATTGAAGTGCCAGTAAAACGTAAGCGTCCATATTTGGATACACGCAGACTGTGTGACAAACGGAGGACAAAACCAGGATAAATATCGGCCAGGCGTTTTCGAGATGAAGAGAGCTGCGCGACAATCTTGGACTTGACAGAGTCTCTGCTCTCGCGAGTGTATTGATAGACAGGTAATACAAAAACGAATAAATTACTTCATCCGTGATCATGATTCGTTTATCCAATTTAGATACATCGCTATGGTGAAAACGCATTTAAAACGACATCTCCCATCGTCACCTGCTTCATAGCCTCATCAAGCTTCGCCTTTGTTATTGTTGGAAATGCGCCCTCTTGTGGTCAAATACCAAGGTTACATACTGCAGCTTTAAGTGTGTGCCGCACCATTTTCATTACTTACGTTTTATTCAAACGGTTTTGTACAGTATTTTATAGACTTCAACACTAGGCTTTTTTAAAATAAATTGTTAATAGAGTAAGTCTCTCACCACTGGAAAGTGACTTTTACTTGTGATACTGGACTGTTGTGCTTTTAATTTCATCACTGAACTTTAAACACGATTTAATTCCGTTCCTAAAAATCACAGCGCTTCACCCGACATCAGCCAAAACTTTTGTTACGTACACAAGATATGAGCAAAATAAAAAGTGATTTGGAAAGGGCTTGAATATGGAGTCAAAAACTGTATCGGCTTTATTGGGCATTCAGTTGTATTACAATACAACAAGTTCCAAGACGCCAGTACAGCGTGATGAAGTCAAGAACATACAAATTACCACCTAACGCCACCTTGAACCATAGTGACGGGTAATAACTTATTATGACGGATTTTTTACGAGCATGTCAGTCAAAATGAAAAACTCTAGCGCAACCTCTGATGTGTACGTTTGAAAATGCTTGTACTGTAGTGAGACAGAGAGATGAGGAGCCTAATGCTGTTAGTTAAACAGAGTGAATGTAGAAGGGGATAATGAGAGATGATGAAAAGAACAATTCACAACTTTTTCGTGAATAATGTTAAATTAAGGGCTTATCCGTCTGAAAATCATAAGCAATGCTCTGACACAGAGCCTTCAAGCCCTGGTCCATTTATCTTGAGATCTTTCTAGTTTAAATTTCACTTCACTGAAGCACTTTAAGAACAAACACTTTTTCAGTAAGTTAAGAATAAAGTAAAGAACTTAATGTTGAAGAGTTTGTAAGATAAACATTTACATGTAAATTTTGCCTATATGGACATTAAACAAAAGTGAACTGGTAAAAGCAGGTTAATGTTAAATGCGATGCGGTCAAAAATTTGGGTGCACCTAACTTCTGTGCTGGTGCACCCAAGAAACAAAGTAAGGCGCACCAGTGCAACCAGTGCAAAATGTTAGTCTAGAGCCCTGATCAATAAGATTGTCTATGATGCTAAACCTTATGTCGCAAGTGCAACATTAGAGTTTACCTTAACTGGAATAATCCCTTTTCATAATGAATTACTTTGCTTCTGTAACCCGCCTAGTGGAGTAATAGTTTATTTGAATACATTTAAGTTTTTGTCTTTTATTTTGCCTTCATTTTAAAATGCTTTAGGATTCCTGTACCCATTGTTAAATCACCAGATAATGAACAGCTTCTTGTTGCTTATTGCTTTTAAATGCAATTGTGCTTTTTGTAATGTTTGCTGATTCTTCACCCTTCTAAGTGAACAACAAGATCAAGGTTCCTCACGATGCTGAGGAGCTGGTGGGCAAAGCGGTGGAACATCTATTTGAGAAGGAAGACGGGGAGAAGAATGAGTGGAGGGGGATGGTGCTGTCTCGTGCTCCCATCATGACCAACTGGTATTACATCACCTACGAGAAAGACCCGGTACTGTACATGTATCAGCTCTGGGACGACTACAAAGACGGGGATCTGCGGATTTTACCTGAAGCAGGTAAACAAAATCTTCCAGGGTTGAAGATTCATCATACGCCATACGGTTTGCTTGACGAATTTGAGGTTCATTTTTTATGATCGTGTTAAATTTTCACTTGGGTCTCTTTGGAACCCTGAACTCATTACAATCACAATCATTTTTTTATTATATTATCACCGATTCTGTTTTATTAAAAAATTCTTGCACATACTGACTAATGTCTAAATATTCGTATTAGTATTAATAGCTGAAGATAATGGAGGCTTGTGTCTGATTTGTTGCGTATCTTACTCTTAACATGTGTTGCTGCTGTGTAGTGCTTCATCAGTTTCATTTTGTTACCGATTTTGGTTGACAGTTGCATTGTCCATCCATCCATCCATCCATCTTCTTCCGCTTATCCGGGGCCGGGTCGCGGGGGCAGCAGTCTAAGCAGGGCTGCCCAGACTTCCCTCTCCCTAGACACTTCCTCCAGCTCTTCCGGGGGGACACCGAGGCGTTCCCAGGCCAGCCGGGAGACATAGTCCCTCCAGCGTGTCCTAGGTCTTCCCCGGGGTCTTCTCCCGGTGGGACTTGCCCGGAACACCTTCCCGGGAAGGCGTCCAGGGGGCATCCGGAAAAGATGCCCGAGCCACCTCAGCTGGCCCCTCTCGATGTGGAGGAGCAGCGGATCTACTCTGAGCTCCTCCCGAGTGACCGAGCTTCTCACCCTATCTCTAAGGGATCGCCCGGCCACCCTGCGGAGAAAGCTCATTTCGGCCGCCTGTATCCGCGATCTTGTCCTTTCGGTCATGACCCACAGCTCATGACCATAGGTGAGAGTAGGAACGTAGATTGACCGGTAAATCGAGAGCTTCGCCTTACGGCTCAGCTCCTTCTTCACCACGACAGACCGGTACAGCGACTGCATTACTACAGAAGCTGCCCTGATCCGTCTGTCAATCTCCCGTTCCATCCTTCCCTCACTCGTGAACAAGACCCCCAGATACTTGAACTCCTCCACTTGGGGCAGGAACTCTCCACCTAACTGAAGTGAGCAAGCCACCCTTTTCCGACTGAGAACCATGGCCTCAGATTTGGAGGTGCTGATTCTCATCCCAGCCGCTTCACACTCGGCTGCAAACCGTCCCAGTGCATGCTGGAGGTCCTGGTCTGATGGGGCCAGCACGATGACATCATCCGCAAAGAGCAGAGATGAAATCGTGTGGTCCCCAAACCCGATGCCCTCCGGCCCCTGGCTGCGCCTAGAAATTCTGTCCATAAAAATTATGAACAGAACCGGCGACAAAGGGCAGCCCTGCCGGAGTCCAACATGCACCGGGAACAAGCCTGACTTACTGCCGGCAATGCGAACCAAGCTCCTACTCCGGTCGTACAGGGACCGGATGGCCCTTAGCAAAGGGTCCCGAATCCCATACTCCCGGAGCACCCTCCACAAGATGCCGCGAGGGACACAGTCGAATGCCTTCTCCAAATCCACAAAACACATGTGGATTGGTTGGGCAAACTCCCATGAACCCTCCAGCACCCTGGAGAGGGTATAGAGCTGGTCCAGTGTTCCACGACCGGGACGGAAACCACACTGTTCCTCCTGAATCCGAGGTTCTACTATCGGCCGGATTCTCCTCTCCAGTACCCTGGCATAGACTTTCCCGGGGAGGCTGAGAAGTGTGATCCCCCGATAGTTGGAGCACACCCTCCGGTCCCCCTTCTTAAAAAGAGGGACCACCACCCCGGTCTGCCAGTCCAAGGGCACTGTCCCCGACCGCCACGCGATGCTGCAGAGGCGTGTCATCCAAGACAGCCCCACAACATCCAGAGACTTGAGGTACTCAGGGCGGATCTCATCCACCCCCGGTGCCTTGCCACCGAGGAGTTTCTTGACTGCCTCGGTGACTTCAGCCCGGGTGATGGGCGAGTCCGCCTCCGAGCCCTCTGCCTCTGCTTCCTCAGTGGAAGACGTGACGGCGGGATTGAGGAGATCCTCGAAGTATTCCTTCCACCGCCCGATGATATCCCCGGTCGAGGTCAACAGCTGCCCCCCTCCACTGTAAACAGCGTTGGTAGGCACTTTCCCCCTCCTGAGGCGCCGGACGGTTTCCCAGAATCTCTTCAAGGCTGACCGATAGTCTTTCTCCATGGCCTCACCGAACTCCTCCCATGCCCGAGTTTTTGCCTCCCCAACCACCCGGGCTGCAGTCCGCTTGGCCTGTCGGTACCTGTCAGCTGCCTCGGGAGTCCCACAAGCCAACCAGGCCCGATAGGACTCCTTCTTCCGCTTGACGGCATCCCTTACTTCCGGTGTCCACCACCGGGTTCGGGGATTGCCGCCTCGACAGGCACCGGAGACCTTACGGCCACAGCTCCGAGTGGCTGCGTTGACAATGGAGGTGGAGAACATGGTCCACTCAGACTCAATATCTCCAGACTCCCTCGGGATCTGGTCGAAGCTCTGCCGGAGGTGGAAGTTGAAGATCTTTCTGACAGGCGATTCAGCCAAACGTTCCCAACAGACCCTCACATTACGTTTGGGTCTGCCGCGTCTGTCCAGCTTCCTCCCCCGCCATCGGATCCAACTCACCACCAGGTGGTGATCGGTTGACAGCTCCGCCCCTCTCTTCACCCGAGTGTCCAAGACATACGGCCGTAGGTCAGATGAAACAACTACAAAGTCGATCATCGACCTCCGGCCTATGGTGTCCTGGTGCCATGTGCACTGATGGACACCCTTATGCTTGAACATGGTGTTCGTTATGGCCAAACTGTAACTAGCACAGAAGTCCAATAACAGAACACCACTCGGGTTCAGATCAGGGGGGCCGTTCCTCCCAATCACGACCCGGTACTGTACATGTATCAGCTCTGGGACGACTACAAAGACGGGGATCTACGGATTTTACCTGAAGCAGGTAAACAAAATCTTCCAGGGTTGAAGATTCATCATACGCCATACGGTTTGCTTGACGAATTTGAGGTTCATTTTTTATGATCGTGTTAAATTTTCACTTGGGTCTCTTTGGAACCCTGAACTCATTACAATCACAATCATTTTTTTATTATATTATCACCGATTCTGTTTTATTAAAAAATTCTTGCACATACTGACTAATGTCTAAATATTCGTATTAGTATTAATAGCTGAAGATAATGGAGGCTTGTGTCTGATTTGTTGCGTATCTTACTCTTAACATGTGTTGCTGCTGTGTAGTGCTTCATCAGTTTCATTTTGTTACCGATTTTGGTTGACAGTTGCATTGTCCATCCATCCATCCATCCATCTTCTTCCGCTTATCCGGGGCCGGGTCGCGGGGGCAGCAGTCTAAGCAGGGCTGCCCAGACTTCCCTCTCCCTAGACACTTCCTCCAGCTCTTCCGGGGGGACACCGAGGCGTTCCCAGGCCAGCCGGGAGACATAGTCCCTCCAGCGTGTCCTAGGTCTTCCCCGGGGTCTTCTCCCGGTGGGACTTGCCCGGAACACCTTCCCGGGAAGGCGTCCAGGGGGCATCCGGAAAAGATGCCCGAGCCACCTCAGCTGGCCCCTCTCGATGTGGAGGAGCAGCGGATCTACTCTGAGCTCCTCCCGAGTGACCGAGCTTCTCACCCTATCTCTAAGGGATCGCCCGGCCACCCTGCGGAGAAAGCTCATTTCGGCCGCCTGTATCCGCGATCTTGTCCTTTCGGTCATGACCCACAGCTCATGACCATAGGTGAGAGTAGGAACGTAGATTGACCGGTAAATCGAGAGCTTCGCCTTACGGCTCAGCTCCTTCTTCACCACGACAGACCGGTAGAGCGACTGCATTACTACAGAAGCTGCCCTGATCCGTCTGTCAATCTCCCGTTCCATCCTTCCCTCACTCGTGAACAAGACCCCCAGATACTTGAACTCCTCCACTTGGGGCAGGAACTCTCCACCTACCTGAAGTGAGCAAGCCACCCTTTTCCGACTGAGAACCATGGCCTCAGATTTGGAGGTGCTGATTCTCATCCCAGCCGCTTCACACTCGGCTGCAAACCGTCCCAGTGCATGCTGGAGGTCCTGGTCTGATGGGGCCAGCACGATGACATCATCCGCAAAGAGCAGAGATGAAATCGTGTGGTCCCCAAACCCGATGCCCTCCGGCCCCTGGCTGCGCCTAGAAATTCTGTCCATAAAAATTATGAACAGAACCGGCGACAAAGGGCAGCCCTGCCGGAGTCCAACATGCACCGGGAACAAGCCTGACTTACTGCCGGCAATGCGAACCAAGCTCCTACTCCGGTCGTACAGGGACCGGATGGCCCTTAGCAAAGGGTCCCGAATCCCATACTCCCGGAGCACCCTCCACAAGATGCCGCGAGGGACACAGTCGAATGCCTTCTCCAAATCCACAAAACACATGTGGATTGGTTGGGCAAACTCCCATGAACCCTCCAGCACCCTGGAGAGGGTATAGAGCTGGTCCAGTGTTCCACGACCGGGACGGAAACCACACTGTTCCTCCTGAATCCGAGGTTCTACTATCGGCCGGATTCTCCTCTCCAGTACCCTGGCATAGACTTTCCCGGGGAGGCTGAGAAGTGTGATCCCCCGATAGTTGGAGCACACCCTCCGGTCCCCCTTCTTAAAAAGAGGGACCACCACCCCGGTCTGCCAGTCCAAGGGCACTGTCCCCGACCGCCACGCGATGCTGCAGAGGCGTGTCATCCAAGACAGCCCCACAACATCCAGAGACTTGAGGTACTCAGGGCGGATCTCATCCACCCCCGGTGCCTTGCCACCGAGGAGTTTCTTGACTGCCTCGGTGACTTCAGCCCGGGTGATGGGCGAGTCCGCCTCCGAGCCCTCTGCCTCTGCTTCCTCAGTGGAAGACGTGACGGCGGGATTGAGGAGATCCTCGAAGTATTCCTTCCACCGCCCGATGATATCCCCGGTCGAGGTCAACAGCTGCCCCCCTCCACTGTAAACAGCGTTGGTAGGCACTTTCCCCCTCCTGAGGCGCCGGACGGTTTCCCAGAATCTCTTCAAGGCTGACCGATAGTCTTTCTCCATGGCCTCACCGAACTCCTCCCATGCCCGAGTTTTTGCCTCCCCAACCACCCGGGCTGCAGTCCGCTTGGCCTGTCGGTACCTGTCAGCTGCCTCGGGAGTCCCACAAGCCAACCAGGCCCGATAGGACTCCTTCTTCCGCTTGACGGCATCCCTTACTTCCGGTGTCCACCACCGGGTTCGGGGATTGCCGCCTCGACAGGCACCGGAGACCTTACGGCCACAGCTCCGAGTGGCTGCGTTGACAATGGAGGTGGAGAACATGGTCCACTCAGACTCAATATCTCCAGACTCCCTCGGGATCTGGTCGAAGCTCTGCCGGAGGTGGAAGTTGAAGATCTTTCTGACAGGCGATTCAGCCAAACGTTCCCAACAGACCCTCACATTACGTTTGGGTCTGCCGCGTCTGTCCAGCTTCCTCCCCCGCCATCGGATCCAACTCACCACCAGGTGGTGATCGGTTGACAGCTCCGCCCCTCTCTTCACCCGAGTGTCCAAGACATACGGCCGTAGGTCAGATGAAACAACTACAAAGTCGATCATCGACCTCCGGCCTATGGTGTCCTGGTGCCATGTGCACTGATGGACACCCTTATGCTTGAACATGGTGTTCGTTATGGCCAAACTGTAACTAGCACAGAAGTCCAATAACAGAACACCACTCGGGTTCAGATCAGGGGGGCCGTTCCTCCCAATCACGCCCCTCCAGGTGTCACTGTCGTTGCCCACGTGGGCGTTGAAGTCCCCCAGCAGAACGACGGAGTCCCCAGTCGGGGCGCTTTCCAGCACCCCTCCCAAAGTCTCCAAGAAGGCCGGGTACTCTACACTGCCATTTGGCCCATAGGCACAAACGACAGTGAGAGACCTATCCCCGACTCGAAGGCGCAGGGAAGCGACCCTCTCGTTCACCGGTGTAAACTCCAACATATGGCGGCTGAGCTGGGGGGCTATAAGCAAACCCACACTAGCCCGCCGCCTCTCACCCTGGGCAACTCCAGAGTAGTGAAGAGTCCATCCTCCCTCGAGAAGTGTGGTTCCAGAGCCCAAGCTGTGCGTAGAGGTGATCCCGACTATCTCTAGTCGGAATCTCTGAACCTCACGCACAATCTCCGGCTCCTTCCCCGTCAGAGAGGTGACGTTCCATGTCCCTAGAGCTAGATTCCGCGTCCAGGTATCGGGTTGTCGAGGCCCCTGCCTTCGACTACGACCCGATCCACTTTGCACCGACCCCTTACGGTCCCTCCTGTAGGTGGTGGGTCTACGGGAGGGTGGCCCCACGTCGCTCCTTCGGGCTGAGCCCGGCCGGACCCCATGGGGGAAGGCCCGACCACCAGGCGCTCGCATATGAGCCCCAACCCCGGGCCTGGCTCCAGGGTGGGGCCCCGGCTGCGCCATGCTGGGCGACGTCACGGTCCTCGAAATTGTCGTCATCATAAGGTTTTTTTGCATTGTATTCATATGTTTTTTAAGGAGAATCATTCTCATTCTGGTATTGTGAATTTATCATTCTGTGGGTCACAATACCACTTGTAGGCGAGATGCAATAAAAAAATGATTATGGCTGAGATCATAAATCTTTTATTTTGGTTCTGCTTTTTGGTTTATTTTGGTTCTTCCTCGGAAAAGTTCATCTCAAAATCTCACTCACATGACGTTAAACATGTTTTAAGACCTCACTGCATCTTCGAAGCACAAATAAAGATATTTTAGGTGACATCCAAGAGATTTCCAGGCCTCCTCAAAGACATGGTTATAGTTGTTGTAAAGGTCCAGAAATGTACTAAAGACATCGTAGAATTTTTTTAAAGCGAGTAAGTGACGACAATTCTTTATGGGCTAAAAACAAACCATAAGAACAACTTCAATCGATATATTCTCTGGCTTTTCAGTCTATGGTGCACGTTTACGTGAATAAAAAATAACACAAGTTTGAATTTGAGATGAGCTCCTCCTTTAGATTTCATGAGACAGGATGGAAATGCAGAACACACCCTGCATTCATTGTTATCTTGGTTTTTATTGCCTTTTCAAAGCGCTACATTTATTCTTAAAGCTACCTTTAAAAAAGGTTGCATGATGAAATTTTGGCCACGCTTCTGTGCGACATGGAGATGCTTAAGAATCTTATAACGTCTTATCTTATCTTGAGAAGATTACAATCAGATAAGTCTTGTAGAAAACTGCTATAAAGAAAATATATTTAGTCATTTAGCATGCGCTTTTTAAGCAAAGTAATTTAAGTAGGATTGAAATGGCATCCAATTATATATTTGGCAGTACATGATATAGTATACTGTGTGCGGTATGAGACATTCAGTATTCATGGAATACACAGATCTCTTTATGATTTAGATCATCTCTTCAGCAACATTTGTAATAAAAATCGAGTATTGAATACAATTAAAAATGAATTATTGAATATGAATCAACAAAATTCCTGTAAAAACCCCAGCTGCTGTTGCATCGGTCGGCTTGTGCAGTAAATTGGTGCTGTGCGCTTCAGACGGGATAGCATTTAACAAGTCGAGATGAACATAATTAAATTTTGCTCTGCCAGAAAAACATAAATGCAGGAATTCCTCTGTCTGTCTGTCTGTTTTTGTTTTAGTTTCATTGTCTGCAATGGGACACAAAAGTTTGTGAGTCCAAAAGTGTTCTCATCCAATTCTCTTGATAATTACATTAAGCTTCTACTAGTCAAGATACTGGAATTTCTAATTTCGAGATGATCAATTAAAAATATCTGTATTCTATATCACGTGAAAAAAAACTGCCATAACATTCACACCGTTTCTACACTGGATGCGACTGACGCGACACGACAAAAGACATTAGAACCCATTATCATTTCAAATTTTGTCGACACTGGATGGGGCGAGATGCAACAAACCCTTTCAGGTGTAAGGCTGTACAATTTTTGTTTTTTGATTAAAAGTTTAATTGAACAAGACTAGACTATAAGGTAGGCCTATATTTTTACATGAGATACTCTTTGTTAATCTAATGTTAATTTTACTAATGCATTTACTATTTAAAATCAAAAGTCACATACGTTGATATTATTGGAGCAAAGCTTAGATGATTTTTAAAATAAAAAATTTTAAACACAATTTAACATTAACAAAAAATGAATAAATACTTTATTATTTAAATTAATTGTTTGTTTTGTAAATGTTAGTTAAAACATTTACATGATGAAAAAAATTAATTTGGCTTTAATCCATATACTGTATAATCATTGATCTGCGCACATATAGACAGAAATGCAAAAACTTAATGCGAGAACTTTTGCAGGGACTCTACACTGGCCATCTAACATCAACACATTTAACCGGAGCAAATGAAACGAGTATATCAGCTCACACACATGGTAAACATGGGAAGCATAAATGAGCGTGCATCAAGCGCCAGATGTATTACGGAGACTCCCCACTAGATATATTTTTAACATGAACACTATTTTACTACACTATCCGATACTGCAGGAACCTGTGTTGGAACCGTTTCAGATTTTTCAGCATCGCTACTTCTCGAAATATCGATATGTTTGACAACACTAGCTTCTCCTGTTGTGATTTCCTTTGTAACATCATTCCGTTCCTGCTTTCACAGAGAATAAACATCTACTGCCTGCAGACCGTAAACCCGGAGAGGAAACGGAGAGCCTTGTGGGTAAGCAGGTGGAGTATGTCACAGATAAAGGAGTGAAGAGAACGGGCCTGGTCATCTATCAAGTTCCTGCCAAGCCGTCCGTTTACTACATCAAATACGACGACGACTTCCACATCCACGTATATGACCTGGTCAAGACCACCTAAACAAAACACAGACGAAAGAAAAGAAAACGGTCTCCTCATTGCTCAAGTATCATTGCGTTCTTATTGTACAGTTTGCCTTGCCTTGCTGTGACGGGCGATTGGAAAAACCTCTGTACAGCTTTTGTTGTTTTGTGTTGATGTCTTTGTGACGGGTCAAGAGGACGATTTTCCTATCGGAAGGGCGTTCTGTATATTCCATGTTTATAAGCCGGTCGTTTTATGCAACGCTTTAGCTTTAATGCCTTGGAAGAGGTAATTTGAGTTAATACATTTGTATGTGAATGTGCGGTCACATGGAGCGTTTCTTTTGAACTGTAAATAGTTTTGACCGTTCATTTCAGAAATACATTGTGAGAGAGACAGTTGATATGAAAAGAAACAGGCGGCGCGCGTTCTCTAAATTTACAATAACTGACACAGCAGAAATCTATTTATTGCATTATTACGCTTCATAACAAATGTTTGTGCACACGAGGGCTTTCGTGTGGTGCCGTGAGAGACGTAGCTGACAGGTCCGATTAATTAAACCTTTTCCTGAGTGACATCATCATGCCCCGTCAGTGGCATCGTAGCAGAATTCAAAAGAGATTTCTCTGACCCTTTGATTTTTTCGCACAGCGTGTCGTTTTTGAATTGCATACGAACACTTGGGGTTTTAAAACTTGATTTGAGGAAAAAAACTAAGCAAACCAGTTTTCCATTGCATTGGGGGGTTTATTTAAATGTCTAATGCCGTGATATACAACAATGTGATTAAATGTCCATGTAAAAAAATCTAAAATATCAAAATCTCACAATCACTAATGAGAAAAAAGGTTAAATGCATGTAGTCCAATCAATTTCGAATAGACCTCAGTTTAGTGAAATCCAGCAGGCTGGATGATGAACCTGTTAGACTTCTAGATGATTCCTCCCCACTTCTTTATTGCCTTACTGTGAATTAAAGGCAGGCCAAGATGCCCGCGTTTATCAAACGTGATATTCATGTTCTCAAAGCTTCGCAGCTGATCTGAGCACAGCTTTAAAACAATCAACAAAGCCAGTTTTATGTTCCTGACAGGTTTCTCCTGGTGAACAGGTGTCTCATTGAGCTTCATGAGCTCTTTCAAAGTAAAAAAAAAAAGGAGTCTCACATGATTTGTGTTGTGATTCTTGCTTTTTTCTTTGCGTGTTGTATGTAAATACTGCACATACGTGTAATAGTCGGCCATGTGTTTAAGTAGCAGATACTTTAGGGCCTTGTTTGCTTGTAGCATTTGCACTTTATTAGGCTGTCAAGTGTAGCTCTACTGCGTCTCGCAAGAAGTAAATCGTACAAACACGGTATGATATTCATAACATTTGACTTACATCAAAAAATAAAACAAATAATGTGGATTAGTTTAGGTCTCATCGGATTGGCATTACCAAATTAAACATGCTTCATGTTGTGTCAAATCTCTCTAAAAAAACATGTAATTCAAAAATGATATCAATGATAATATTGGTCAATCTGATTGCATTAAAGGGACTAAAGTTTATAGACTTGCGCATGAAGAGATTTGATTATGTAAATGTAATGCACACACATTACACAGTTCAGCTCTGTTTCCTGAAGTGTGTGTTTGTGTTTTGCATGTGCAAGTCTCAGACTGAAGGAATTGAATCTCTTTGGTACAGTAGTGCTTCACTGACTCATTGTGTAGTTTGCCTCTATATTTATTATCCACACAGCATGTGTCATTTACTTTATAATATTTTTTTTTTATTCAGACTGTCGTAAAATCTCCAGTTCAGTGGTTCGTTCAGGGAACCCAGTTTTGGTAATGGGGAAAATAAATCATTCCTTGAAATGCACATTTGTCTAAATGATTGTTATTAAACTTTCTACAAAGTTTGAGAGGAGAGACATCTTTTGGTTTTAAAACACTTGTAGTATAATCACTCAATCTCTCTGTGGTGATATCAGGCTATGGAAATGTTGGAGGTTTCACGATTTGCGGTTTTCTTTCCCCTGTCTGTGAACGAGTAATTCTATCTTTGGCTACCCTGTGACGGTGTTTTATCATGTGGTCCGCGAGCTTCTGCCGATTCCTCCGGTTCTATTTCATCGGTTCTTTTGCTGCTTTTTACCAAAGTTACTTTTTCAGTAAAGTGATGTTGAGGAGGTTCACGCTCCACATCTGTTTGTGTAATGATGTCATCGTAAATAATAAAAAGAGATATTTTTTGCACTGAACATTGTTGTCATTGTGTATGTTTATTATATGTTTGTACATTTTATTCTGTATAGTTACATTATATAATTTGATAAATGGGGGCATGCAAATTAGGTCATACTAATATTTTTTTAAATGGCATTTTATTGTTTGCTGTTGTTTCGTGTAATATGTTTTTCCCACTGTTTAGAAATGTAGGAACCAAATTAAAAATTTTGTTATATTTACACATATACATTAAGGAAAACAGTTTAGTTTCTTTTCCCATAATGCATGAGGTTGTGGCATTCACAAATTTGCATTTTAGCCCTTTGATTCATTATAATAGCAGTAAATGTGTTGTGATTCTTGAGCAATGACCTACAGGTCATTATCCAGCATGTTAACTCTCGAACAGTTTTTATTGGTTGATTGGTTGAGTTTATGACCTTTATAGCGTGTAACGTAATATCTGCAGACAGAGTTAGAAGGACATTTCTGAAATCTCTCACACAATATTCACATGCTGACATTGGATCTATAATCATGAACCGGTTCTCATACTTGAGTTTCTTTCTTTTGGCTGCTGCGGCTGTATTGGCTTACATGTGGAGGGACACGTTTGATGCAGGTCAGGACGGCAACATTTATATATCTTGCTCATATTACTCTTAATTAAAGCATCTGAAATATAATATAATTATGTTGTGAAATTTTTTGACAGTGCTCAATGATCCTAAAAATAATACATGAATGTTTTTGCATGATAAAAACATCCACCAAACTTGTAAAGATTTGGAGAAATATAGCTTGAGAGAGATTCTATAGAAAAAATGTTCTTTATACAATTTCATCAAAAGTTTACAAGACACAAAACAGAAACTCTTTTTGCTTTCAGGTTGTTTCATGAAGGCTACATGTCATTTTTTACTGTATCTATCCTGTTAATGAAAAAAAGTCCCAAAGTGTCAGAAAAAGTTTATACATTTTTATAGAATATAAACTTTCTGAGGATGGTAAAGTTTGAGTAATGCCATGTATTCCATCCTATTTATGAGCTATATTTAGTATTTTCGTGATTTCTTAATTTTCTTTTAAAGCTGCTTAAACCTATACCTCATGAAATTAATCATTTTTAATTTATTAAATGAATTGGATGCAAGACCTCAAGCACCCTATCTGGAACAATGAATGCTTGTTGAAATGTGTCTGTTATTTATTAAAAATTTCAATGCATATTAAACAAAAGTTACAAGTAATGATCATCACTTTGGTCAACATATTGTTTGTTCCTAATGGATACTAAGCTACTGGTCCTATGCTAGTACTGACTTTTATACCATTCCCAATGGGCAGAGCCCGATCATTGAGTGATCTGAAAAATAAATAAAATGCATGATCTGACTCATTTGAAATCAAACATACACTATAAAAGTGCTTTAAAGGTTCTTCAAAGCGATACCAAAGAAGTAACATGTTTGGTTCCACAAAGAACCAAGGTTCTTTAAAGAACCATTTGTTTCTTACCTTTTGTATAATCTGAAGAACATTTTTTCACCACAAAGAACCTTTTGTGAAACAGAAAAGTTCTTCAGATTTTAAAGGTTCCTTATGAAACCAAAAAGTTCTTCTATGGCATCAAAGAACCATTTGAAGAACTTTTTTTAAGAGTGTAGAAGAACCTTTTTCATCCAAATGATTCCGTAGAACTTTGAACATCTGAAGAACCTTTCTGTTCCACAAACGATTCTTCAGATTATGAAAAAGTGAGAAAGAGACGGTTCTTTGAACCATGGTTCTTTGTGGAGACAAAAATGGTTATTCTATATGGCATTGCTGTGAAGAACCTTTTGAGCACCTTTATTTTTAAGAGTGGATGTGGGTAGTGTGTAGTAAACGTTCTCTTTGTTGTAATGCATTTTTTGGAATGACTCAAAAAGTAGTGTTTTTGCACAGAGTCTGTTCAGGGGGCGCGGGTGCTTGTCACAGGGGCCAGTAAAGGCATCGGAGAGCAGATTGCCTACCATTACGCACGCTTCGGGGCAAATATTGTTATCAGTGCCAGAGGTGAAGATGGTTTAAAAAAGGTCAGATGTTTGTTTGTGATATACAGTTTATATACAGTTTATACTGTATTTAATACACTCTTACATGATTGATTGCTTCTTGCAAAATTACAAAAGCACACACGAAGCACATGTGCTGTTTAGAGCTGTTTTTGTGGATGTTCAGGTGGCACAGAAATGTGTGAAATTGGGTGCTCAGAAGGTTTCATATGTGACTGGAGACATGTCTGACCCCGCAGATCCTGACAGAGTTATCAGATACGCTCTGGACAAAATGGGTGAAAACATTATTTTAATACAGATGAAATGTCCAATACAGTGCCGAACATTCTCCTGAAATACATACTGAGTGTGATTCATTTATCCTGTAGGTGGACTGGACTATCTAGTGTTGAATCATGTTGGAAACAGTTATGTTGAGTTTTGGAACAGAGACCCAGATCATGTCAGGACACTCATGCAGGTAAATAATGTCCCTGATTCTCAGGCTTTTATCATCCTGCCTTCCCATAATCAGAGCTGCAATCTGCTCTATACATTGGACGGTAATGTCATACATTTTGTTTTAGTTTATTCTGGCAAAATGGATGAAAATTAAATCACAGTCTTATGTACATAGCCTCAGAGAAACTAGATAAAGAAAAGGGTTTGACTGTAGATGTAACATGACCAAATATTGTAACTAAATATTAACTACATTTAAATTGGCTTTACGAGTCGTTTTATACAGTTCTAGTTATTTTATTTATTTCATTTAAAAATATGTGGAAAATATAATAAAAGTTTATTTGCAAAAACAGGTGTGCAAATTTCTTTAATTTTCAAAAATCCTTTTTTTAATTTAATTTTTCCTGGCTTATTGTCTTAGCTGTATTTCTGTATCCAGCTGCAATTAGATTGCTATTACTTGAAATGCAAATAGTAAAGAACATGATATTAGCAATTAACTCTTCAGATGTTGCCATGATTTATTGTTTTTCAAACAAACTCTTGGCAACTTTTGTAAAATTCTGTTTTGTAAGTGGATAGATTTACCTTAAAAGTATTTAATCTTAAGTATTTATGTTAAAACTTGTTCAAAACAACTTCAAAGAACTTTGAATACATTTTCATGGTTGGCTTGTGTTTTGAATGACCTTTTGGCAACAGGGGGTTGAGCATGAAAAATGTCCATTTAATTGAAGTCAATTGAATGAAACTGTATAGTTTTTAAGAGAATGGAGTCAAAGAGCAGACGAAACATGCAGTGAATGCTAACAGATGTCACCGGTGACAGGTGAACTTTGTGAGTTATGTGCAGATGACTGCCGCTGCACTTCCAGTGATGGAGAAATCACGAGGTTCTATCATCGTCATATCATCAATGTCAGGTGAGTCTGAGCATCATGATGAGAATAAAACAATGTCCTCTTCATTTAAATGGCTTGTACATGAATCCTGTCAGATAGAACAGTAAAACACAGAATGTAAAAGTGTTTTTCACTGTTCAGGTAAGCTTGCCTCTCCATACGTGGCTCCGTACACATCCACTAAATTTGCTGTGAACGGATTCTTCAACACGCTGCAGCACGAACTGGCAATCCAGAAGAGCAACGTATCTGTGACCATTATGATCCTGGGCCTCATTGACACAGAGACGGCACTAAATAAGATCAAGTTCGTGTTTTGTTGATTTTATTTAAGAATTTAATAAATAAGCAGTTTTGTTTATTTTAACACTTTTAACCTTTCGAAATGTTTAGCAACATTAGCTTTTTACATAAATATCAAAACTTGGTATCGTCGTTGGATTTGATATCATCTTTACCAAGGACTATTTATGTTGTTTAGCATATGCTGAAAAACGATAACATTTATAGACGGTTTATGGAATGCATGCAGGCTTTTGTGGCCCAAACTTAACTTCAGGTACACATCCGCAAAGAGTCTCTGTAGATGAATTCTGATAACAATCAAAAGAAAAAACAGGTGAATGACATTAGCTAGCAAGTTATGTCTAGCCAGTATTATTTTTTTCATAATGTAGGCTATGTTCTTATTTTTACAGTGTTTTGGAAGTATTCTGTTGTTTTTTCTGTGCATCACAAGAATGTTTAGTAGGCACATCATAATGTACAATATAATGCTTCACACCACCAGCCTTCTTTTCATTCTTAATCTTTTTTCTTTCTTCACACATTTTGACCACTGACTAAGTATAAAGATGAATTTCCAACCATTACTCATCCTGAAATAACAATCACAATATTGAGAATAATGACAATTGTATCAGACAATTTGAACTCATTGATGTTCTAAAATGTGAATATATTCAGTCCAAGATTAGGCTTTAAGTTTTCATCTTTGTCTTTTTATTTTGAGGTAAAATGGTGCATGTTTTTATAAGCATCAGTCATAAATATTATTTTTCTCGATTGCTTTGCAGAGGATTCAGCAGCATGACTGCTTATCCAGCGGGTGAAGCGGCTCTCAGCATCATTAAAGCTGCAGCCACACGTCAGAAAGAAGCTTTCTACCCCTGGTTCCATTACTTCACATGTCTGTTCAGAGACTGGTTCCCATTTATTAAAGACCTCATGCTATCGGACTTAAATAAACAGTGATTCTATAAATCAAGATTTCCCATGACTATAGAGAAAAACAGGATGTCTTAAGAATCTTTTTGTGTGTATGAATCAAATTTGATTAATTGTCAATTAATTGTAATTTCGAAAACAACTGTGAAATTGGCAAGAAAAGTGAAAAGCTTTTTTTAATTTATGGACACATTTATTAGCCTCATAAAAAGTTAATTGTTAATGTTTCAGTTCCATTTAGTTTAGTGTACCTGTATCCTTATGGGAACAGAACTATAGTGCGCTTGCACTTTCAAGGTGTTATACTGGTTAATAAACAGCCACACTAAACCAATCCTACAAGGTCAAAGTGATCGTAAGTCATTGACTTTATTGAAAATCTGATATGACTGTTATCTATTCAGTAAATAAATCTACCGTACAAGACTTAAACATGACATGACATTGCCTGTTACATGTCATGTTTGTAATCTGATTTGACCACAATAGATTTGATGATTTTATGTATTCAGTTGTGGGTCCTTTAAATTGATGAATTATTTTAAAATCTGAATCTGCAGAAAACACAAAGCAGATATAACATTATGTTTAGGGCTTCAGCTTTAAAAGAAAAGAAATTATTATAATATCGATACTTTACAACTCTTTGTACTTTTCAGATGTATATGCATCTTCTTTTGAAGGACGTTTGCAGTACATAAATAAAAAACTGAATGTTGAGTTGTCTCTCTTTGTCTGATGTGGTAGATTTTGATGCAAAATCTCAAGTTTGGGAATCGGTGGACATGTTTTCTTGTTGTATTCCATATATTTTTGTTTCTGTAATTATTTGTATTTTTCTTCAACGGCCCTAGTAAAGACTTTTGAACTTTAATACCTGTGTTTAGATGTCCTTTTTGATCTGCACCACACACGGTAACAGTTGTCACATAAATGTTACGGTATCATCCCTATTTTAACATCAGGCACGTAACACTCACTCTTAAACATTATTTAAAATAGGCTAGTAGTAGAAAAATCTTTATTTAAACATTTAGAGAACAACTTTTACATATTACCTCACTGATTTACTGTGTATTATTACTTTTGTACTGATCCATAGTATAAATATATATTCTGTGTTCAATTGTACAGTAAGTCAGAATACCATTGGCTCTTTTAGGCTTCTAACAGTAGATGGCAGCAAAAGGTTGTTATGTGGTCAAAAATAGGTCCCTTGAACTGAAATTCTTCAAACAAAAATGGGCACTGAACAAAAATGCTCTTTGTTGTCTCAACTATACATATTTCTGAACACAATAATAAATTATCAATTCATATCTTGCACATACACATATCAATATCAATATCTCTGCTTCTGCATGAGCAAAGTAAACATTCCTTCATATAGTATGCTTATCTGCAGTTTGCACTAAAACACATTGACGTTTTGTTCAAGTTCAATTCTGTTTTCCATTGAAATTTCATGAACACATTAATACATCAGCATGGTTTACGCACAGCACAATGCTTTACCAAATAAACACATTTGTGTATCCTGCACATGTTGCACTATTATTCCTGTAGATGCACTGTTGGTCATCCCCACGACATTCAGTGTCACAGCAGCTGGCAGCTCATTATAGAAAACACAAAACTGTCCCCATCCAGTACTGAGTTCATTTCGACAGCGAGACCTCTGAGACCTCCCTCTGTCTTTGGTAGAAAATCTTCAACGACTTATTCCTTTGATGGAGCGCCTAATGAGAACTTTAACTTTAGCACTGCTTATTAACTCCATATTTTATAAGAAAACTAGAATGATTGACTGCTGCCTGCTTCTTACAAGCATCATCTAAACACAGAAAATAAGCTTGTCCTATAGGGAAATGAAAGCAGCATCGATTTTTGTTTTGATGTCTGAAAGGGAAGGTCTCGCCCTGGATTTACTGCCTTTAAACTGGATCTGAGCTGACTTTATACCCATCAGAGCTCTCCCAAGCCTCTGTTTCCAATAGCAACCATGTATGCGCAGCATCCACGGGGAAAGCAGAAGTTTCTCGTGGCATCTGATCGCTCAGCGGGGAGTGGAAGATCTTAACAGTTCGCGACCAGCAGTGGAAAAAATACTAGCATCCCTCTATTTACACAGTCAACCAGCTAAACACAACTATTAGTCATTTAGTCGTGTTGTTATTCCCTCAAAATAAGTACATACAATTGCATTTTATATTCATCTTGTATTTGTATATTTAATTGTATCCGTAAGTATATTTTAGGCATACTTTATGTAATAATACAAGCATACTTGTAAGGGCACCATTTGGGATAATTTTTTTATTTATTAGATTCCATCTTTTGGTTGGTAAAGTAAATTTAACTATTTGTGTTTTTTCACCACTTTTTTTACATTTTATTCTATTTTTTAACATTCACTCTTTCTGGTATTTCTGCATCGTCACATGTTTGAAATTTTAGACATACACTATAAATCAGAGTGCATTTTGGGTACAAATAAATCAACAAGTAATAAGTGTTCACTCCGATTTGGGATGTCCTAGAAAGTAGCTTATTCCCAATACTGTGCACTAACTAAAAAATACAAGGATTGGTTTTGGATATAGTTTGCCATAACAGTCACCAGAATTGCGAATATTCCTAAACTCTGTTGTAAAGCCCCATACATTCTCAGATTGTTCAATATCTTCTGTTCTTGATACATTCCATCTCCATTCTGATCATAAAATCACTTCACAGTCACATTTCACTCCTGCTGTTTTGCAGAAAAACAGTCATAAGATTGTCATAAGTCATAAATCACGGATTACAACAAGTTTTTGAGAAGTTTCCAGTGATCAGTGGTAGAGGGACGCGGGCAGCCAGGGTCATGTTGTGAAGTGAAATTCGAAGTAGGATTTCTCTGCCGGTCTTTCCTTCGTCAACCTTATGTCATTAATTAAAACCTCATTTCCTTCGACATTACAGTCACAGATTGAAACTGATGTAGAGACCCTTTTCAATTAAGGTGCACAAATCCAATTATAAACGCGATTAATTGCCGGGGAGGAAAATGAAAGAGGAAAGCCCAGCGGTTGGTCTTAAAACGGCTCTCCCAGCGGCGAGGGTGAGAAATCATTGGACAAATTAAAATAACAATCAAAGGAGGCTGAAAGGTTAGAGTGTGAATGAAAGCTATGAAGAATGACTACACAAAACCGTATCAAGCCAGGTCTCAACATTACATCCCAAAACCCAATTGATTTGAGCTGTGATCATTTTACATTACGAGTCAAGATTGTCCATTTAAAACGTTTTAGGGATTTTTTTACTTAAAACATGAAACACATCTGGCAATAAAAAACCTGGAAACGTCTTGGTTACGTATGTAACCTCAGTTCCCTGATGGAGGGAATGAGACATTGTGTCGAGAACGACAGATGGGGTTCGCCCTTGAGAACCAATCAACTCTGACTAGAAAAGGGCAATGAAATTTGGCGAATGAAATTTGCATGCCGGGCTCCGCCCCCGGATATCCGGTATAAAAGGAAGCCGGCGTGCTTCATTCACTTACCTCTTGTTCTGAAGAGCCTGAGAGCCTCTCACGACTGCAGCAGAATACGATACGTGTTTGTGGCATAAGGGACACAACGTCTCGTTCCCTCCATCAGGGAACTGAGGTTTGCATACGTAACCAAGAAATTCCCTTTCTGTCGGTCTCTCGACGTTGTGTCTCTAGCGAAGCTACGGTAACAAGCCTGGGCGTGTCAGCTCGATGCTTTCGCGAAACTTTAACCTTCCAGTGTGGTGGTCAGGGGGTTCCAGAACTTTCTTGGAGAAAGATGGGTACAGCCCTGACCGGTAACCTTTCACGGACGGGGCCTTAGCTCTCTACTGGCGAGAGGCCGTCCGGCTCGGGTTTACACCGGGTAAGCGCCACTTCCTTAATCAGGAATGCGCTGCAGAGGCCACCTCCTACCCGTGGGAAGGAATATGGTGGATATAATTATGGTCTCATCCTTGGAGGAGAACGCATGGAACGTGCGGACTAAGTAGTTAACCACGAGGTGGAGGCCCACCTGGGGAAAGCTCATTGGTTACCAGGAGTGGGAACCATTCTCATGAGAATACATCAGACGGAACAGCCCACGGAGGGGGTGTTCACATGGTATCCCGGCCTAAGGGGGAAGGCTGCTCTAACCAGCCAGCCCCCAGGGTATGCTCGTTTAGTGATGGATGGAATACCTGTTCTTAACCAGCATTTGAGTAAGAAGGGAGGTTGGTGAGATACCTGTTCTTAGCCATATGTTTGGGTAAGAAGAGAGGTAGATAGGACACTGACCCAACCTAGTGGAGGGTGGAAAGGTGCTTTCGCAGGCATACACCCCCCCGGATGCCAGTCCTACATTTCGCCACGTAGGACGTGGGCTGACACTGGGTTTAGGCGCAGGTTGTTAACCCTTGCGAAAGTGTTTGGGTGCAGCCCAACCCGCAGCTCAACAGATGTCTGCTAGGGAGGCGCTTCTGGCCAGTGCCCAGGAGGTGGCTATACCCCATGCGGAGTGAGCCCTCACTGCCAATGGGCATGGGAGATTCTGAGATCGGAATGCCGTCGTAACGGCGTCCACGACCCAGTGCGCCAGCCTCTGTTTGGAGACAGCCTTCCCCTTCTGCTGTCCTCCAACAGACACGGAGCGGGTCAGAGCTTCAGAGTTCTGTGTGCGGTCCAGCACGTCATGGACACAACACTGATCGGGTTGGGTCTTCCTCCCCTATGGGGAGCGCCTGCAAGTTCACCACTTGGCCCCGGAGGGAGTAGTGGAAACTTCTTGGGCACGCATCCGGGCCTGGGTCTCAAGATAACGTGAGAGTTTCCAGGGCCAAATTTAAGGCAATCCGGGGACACGGAGGATGCTCGGTGGTCCCCTACCCTCTTGAAGGAAGTGAGCGCCATCAGGAGGGCCGTCTTACTCTGTGAGGAAGATCGGAAGCTCCGAGGGGCTCTTGGGGGGCACTGAGGCTCCCCAGGACCACTTAGGGTCCCAAGAGGGTATGGAGCGGAGATGAGGCGGATTCCGCCCTCTCGCGCCCCTTAGGACCCTGGTGACCAGGTCGTGTTGCCCTAGAAACTTTCCACCGACTGAGTCGTGACGAGTGGCAATAGCGACTACAAACACATTCAGTGTGGAGGGGAGATGTTAGTCTCCAGTCTCGTAAGAAGGAAAACACAATCCTGATCGAGCACCTCAGTGGGTCTTTCTCATTGAGAGAAACACCAGGACGAGAAGAGGCGCCGTCTAGGGGTGTGTAACTGCATAGTAGATGGAGCCCTAGCCTGGGTGATGGTCTCTACCATAGAGGGGGAGTAGCCATCTCAGGATCTTCTCGTCCCGTCTAGAGACCAGACATGGGTGTGCCATCTGGGAGTCGCTGTCCAAAGCATCAGCTCTGAAGCCACGTGAGGGTTAGAGCGGTGTGGTGTAACCAATAACACTTGGTGCTCCTTCTCCCTGACCTTGCACAGTGTCTGTGCAAGGAGACTCCTGGGGGGCGGAAGGTGTGCTTCTGCCCGTCCCGCGGTCAGCTGTGCGCAAGGATATCTGTGTCGAGGGCTCTGCCTCGGTCAGGGAATTCCAAGGCGGGCAAATGGTGGTGTTACGGGAGGCGAACAGGTTTACCTGGGCCTACCCGAACAGCCTGCAAATGAGCTGGACTGCGCTGGGGTGGAGACGCCACTCTCCACGAGGCATAAACTGGCGAGAAAGCACGTCGGCTGTCTAGTTCAGTTTGCCCGGGGTGTGTGTGTGGCATGCAGGGAACGGGTCACCTGTTGACTCCACCGAAGGAGACGTCGAGCAAGTTGTGTTAGCTGCTGTGAGCGAACTCCACCCTGATGATCTGTGTATGCTACAGCTATAGTGCTATCCTCGGACCAGCACGTGCTTGTCTCGCACGAGAGGCCGTAGCCTGCTCAGTGCAAGTAGCACAGCCCACAACTCTGAGAAGGGGGAGTCTGCAGACCTGGAGCATGCAGTTTTGCGCCCCAGCAGTTTTACGCCTCATGCAGTTTTAGGACCCTGTTGTTCCTTATTTCTCCAGTAGGGGTTCACTTTTCATTATGAACCACCAGAACAGACCTAACAGATAACTTCGTCGTCTATCGTGAGTTATAGGTATGGTAAATAATCGTTTTTCTTACTAAGAAATGGTCCAACATGCATCGTTTTTTGACGATTAATTGATATGGTTATGAATTAATTTAAACATCTTAACATATATATATATATATAATATAGATATGTGTGAGTGTAATTTAAACTCAAAGACAATACAATTAATACTTATTGGCGACCAGGTCAATGTTGTGTCTGCATGAACCTTAGCTAACCACGTGTACGCCAGCTCGATATCTTTTACTCATTTTCATATTTATTTTCTTTATAATTTATTCTCATTTTGTCTCTGTAGTCAATGCGAGATGGCCTTTCCTGGTAAGATATTCTTCTGACCCATTTAACTTGCGTTATATATTATATATATAAACCATTTCAGTTTAGCTGCACACGTATTCAAGTTTTTTGTAAAAAAAATCAGTAATTGAGCACCAACAACCACAAACATGTTCAAACTCAAATTGAAAACATATGTCCCATATGGATCTTGATTTGAGTTGTTAAAGAGATGATCCAATTATCTATTGTACATAAAATATACCTCTTTGATATTTTCCATTAAATATTTTAAATTAATGATCTGGATTATAATGTTTGAGCACCTTATGTGGGTTTTATCACGTTTGTGATTGTTAGTGCTCATTTGATCGTGTATCTTGTTTTCTTAATAGTAGTTGTTGGCTGGCTAATTAGGCTTATGTTGTGATATCATTGATCTCGTTTGTAATAATTCTTGGAAATAATAAAAAAATATATTAAATGATCATGCAGTTGTACTGTCTTGTTATTTCAAAAACATTTAGAAAAATAAATCTCTCTAAACTTGTATTAATTATACAGCAGGGGCGTAAAACTGCATACTCCCCCTACTGGAGAAATAAGGAACAGCAGGGGCGTAAAACTGCCGGGCGTAAAACTGCCTGGGGGCGCAAAACTGCATGCTCCAGGTCTGCAGACTCCCCATATAGACAACTCTTGGCAATTGATATGCCAGCGCAGGCGGGGGTTCGTCCAACACCCCGTCTGCGTGCTCCTTGCACACTGCACCGTACCCCTGCAGGGAGACGTCAGTCGTCACCACGACCTGCCTCATAACCTGCCCAGAGGGACCTGAGTCCGTCGAAAAAGTCATGGAAGACCAGGGGATATGGTGCGTCAGAAGCAGGGCGTCATCACCATGCGCCTGCTGCCGGTGTGCTACGCTCTCCTCGGAACTCGACTCTGAAGCCGGTGTTTGAGCGGTCTCATGTGCATCAACTCAAGGGCTATTACCCGGCGAGGACGCCATGTGCCCAGGAGCCTCTGAATTGTTTTAGGGGGACCGCTATCTGCCTGAAATGTTCCAGGCAGTTCAACACCGGCTGGGCGCGAACTGCGTACAGTTGCGCCGATATGGTGACAGAGTTGAGTTCCATACTGAGAAAGAGGATGCCCTGCACTGGGGAGAGCTTGCCCTTCTCTCGGTTGACCTGGAGTCCCAATCAGTCTAGGTGCCAGAGCACCAGGTCCCTTTGTGTACATAGATCTTGCGAGTGTGCCAAGGTAGGCCAGTTGTTGAGAGTTTGGTACCCGCACACCTTCCTCCCCTCAGGGAGAAAGGGGGCTTCCACGATCTTCGTGAAGACCGTGGAGACAGGGAGAGACCGAAAGGGAGGATCTTTCAGGTCGATTGCCATGAACCAATCCTGACACCTGATAGATGTGGGACAGCTGTACGCACTGTCGATTTGAGAGTGGTAGCAGCTGTCTTGTGTGTACGACCCTACGTCTCGCCAGGGCGTGAGGTCGGGTTTGCCGGGCACAGTCTAGTGGAGTTTGTGATCGGCTGCTAGTACACCCGGGAGAACCAAAAAACTGTGAGTAAGTGGGCACCAGGCCCTGAAAAGGGTCCGGCTTTGGTGACGAGGCAGGAGCCGCCCCGTACCGACCGATCAGAGCCGTAGCTGTGAAGGTTCGGGCCCGATGTTGTTCTTCCTAGGGTCTTCCAATCAGTGTCCCTTCTCGCGAGAAGGTTGCTGACGGGGTGGAGGTTTCCCCCCCGACTTCCACTTCCGGGGTGCCGCCTGTGGGGGCACAGGAACCGGGGCCAAAGTCGAAGGGGTCCTGGGCTGCTGGGAAGCAGACATCATAAGAGATCTCGGAGGCCTCTGGGCGGCCGAGTCGCAGCGCGGTAAAATGTGACTAGTCGCCACTGTCTGCCTTTTCACCGTCAAAAACTGCTGAGCGCAGTCCTCGACGGTGTTACCAACAACCCACCCTGCGAGACGGATGCATCACCGCGCTCCGACCTCAGGAACCATATATCCCCGGATTATCAGGGTTGACATCACCTCAGTTTTCGCCTAGGCTCGACCGCTGGGGGAGGAACTCGGATTCGTCAGAGTCGGATGCCAATCTCCCTCCGATGCTGCGAGCGACATCTCATCTACGTCACGCATCGTTTCCGAGTGCGTGGCTGAGGATCCGAACAGTATGCCACCGCCGGTTGGGGAACGTTAAGAAGAGCGAATCGGGTTGCGATCGGCCCGTGAGCACTTGGCTGGTGGGTTTACGTTCGCAGAGGTCCCCACATCACTAAGTCTGGTAATACAGGCGGACTTCGAGGCCGTAGCCCCAATGTCGCGGACTTTGGGGCCGTAGCCACCAATGTCACAGCCCGGGTAGCAGACAAAATGATGGCTGGATCCCGTAGGAAGACAGTCACCCGTGACCGCAACTTCTGAATGACAATCTGCCTGCAGTGCGGGCAAGATGTGTCAACGAACGATGCTTCAGTGTGCTGGACGCCCAGACGCCTTACGCAGCGATCATGTCCATCCCCCTCCTCGATGAGGGTGCCGCCCCAAGAGAACAGCGGGACATGCCGCGCTGGAGAATGCTCAGTCAGTCCTGAAAAGGACCTTTTTAGAAAAAAGTCTCTAACACCTCCGGAACCGCCGAGACGCCCAGGGGAAGGTCGCTGCAGGTAGGGACGATCCGCTGCTCTACGTCGTAGATCCGGCAGAAGAAGAAGAATTCATTAAATTGGTTCTGTTCGTAGTCATGAGCGAAGGCTCTGAAGAACAAAAGGTAAGTGAATGGTGCACTCCGGCTTCCTTTTATACCGGATATCCGGGGGCGGAGCCTGGAATACAAATTTAATTCGCCAAATTTCATTGGCCTTTTCTATAGTAGTCAGAGTTGATTGGTTCTCAAGGTCGAACCCATCTGTCGTTCTCGACACAACGTCGAGAGACCGACAGAAAGGGAACTTACATTTTACCAAGATGAACATCAACAACATTACAGTCTTGGTAATCAATACAATATAGCTCAAATATGTTACATCCAATAAGCCAACAGAGACATCAGCTGACTGTTCAGAAAACATTTACATAGACCATTAGTGTCTAAAAATCTACAGGATATATGATATACTGTAAGTCTCCAATGTAAAGAAACGTAATTTTAAAGATTTTTTCTGTTTTTTTTTATAGATTTTTTTTTGAAATACGCTAAAAAAACTAAATAAACAGGAAATTTGCAAGAAAAAAACAGGAAAACTTTATTTTACAGGGAAAACGGTTATTTTACTGTATATTTCCGGCACCCAATAATATATATATATTTTTTAACAAGATTAATTTTTTTACAGTTTATTTTTGAAATACGGTCAAAAAATTAAATTACAGAAAAAGACAGCAAATTTACAAGAGAAAAGGGAAAACAATGCATTATATATCCTTATGTCCTGTAATCTTACAGGGAAAAACTATTATTTTACAGTATATTCCTGTCAATCCAACTGACAGAAAATTTCATTTTTTTTTACATATTTCTTTTTACATTTAGTGATTTTGCAGATGATTTTATCCAAAGCGCTTTCAAAGTAGGAGAAAAGAAAAAAGAAGCAATTTGTGCAACAAAAGAGCAACAATGTATGGGTGAAATTAAACTGCTCTCAGTTAGCCTACAACAGCATACTAAGTTTTTTTTTGGGTGGGGGTTTGGGATAGGAAAGTAGAAAAGAAGTAGAAGACCATACTTATGGGTCAGATATTGACAAAGAGATGCGTTTTTTGCCGATTCTTAAAAACAACTACAATACCCACTGATCTCTTGGCAAGAGGGAGATCGTTCCAGAATCGTGAAACACATCCATAGAAAGTGCGTGAGAGTGATTTTTTCCCTTCGTGGGACGGCACCACAAGACGTTGATATGGGGGGAAACCAGTGGTGGTTTTGTAGGCCCAGAGCAGAGATCTAAATTAGATGCGAGTGTGCTAGTGCAACCTAATGATAGGGGAGGGACATGCGCTCACTTCGGTTCGTTGAAGACCACTCTTGCCGCTGGATTCTGGATCATCTGAAGAGGTCTGATTGTACAAGCTGGAAGACCAGCCAGTAGAGCATTGTAATAGTCCAGTCTGAACAGGACAAGAACTTACGTATCATGCCAAGACAGGAAAGGTCTAATTCTCCTAATATTGGAGAGGATGAATATACAGGACCGAGTGGTGTTGGCAACATGATCTCTCAAGTTCAGCTGATCATCAAACACCCCTCCCAGGTTTTTACAGTGTACTGTACAATCTAAATACATTAGCTGTAACTGACAAATGACTTCTGTCCGTGTGAATACTTACTGATGTTTTATTATTTGGACAGAGCAAATAAACGCTTTTGTTTACTCGAGATAAATAACTGGCTCCAGCTTTTGTTATTCATACAGTACATGTGGACATTAACACACACATATTGATTGGCAGGCATACGGCAAGTCTGTACCTTTCATTGCTTCTTGCCTCAGGCGATGTGAGCGTCATGTGTTCTGTTGTTTGTCATCATTATGAGTCTGATTATCCAAACAGATAAGTCATACCTGTGAATACAAACATTACACTGCGGTTATAGCAACTGAAGATGACCAATAAAATATAGCATGGAAGAATCAGAGGGAGACAGTGTAAAGCTGGAATATCTCTTGATCCTTTTAAGTATTTAAAAGTTCATCCAGTCTTTCTGTGAGAGATGTCTTTATAATTTTCATTTACACTTTAGTTATAGGTATGCGTTTAGGTGAAATAATCGTTTTTCTTTCATTTTACGAACTACTGACAATATTTTGCCCAAACTTCAAATAAAATATTGCTTCTATTTGCATTAAATTGCTGTAATTGAAAACTGAAGAAACATGGCCAAAATATCGGAAAGATGCTCTGTACTTTTCAGATCCAAATACCTTGTAAAAATAGTTGTCAACTTGAGTCGACATTTATGCATTTGGAAGACGCTTTTATCCAAAGTGACTTACATTGCATTATGCAGTACATTTGTTTCTAATTATGTGCAACCCCTTGGGATCCAACCCACAACCTTGGCGTTGCTAGTGCCATGCTCTAACCACTGAGCTAAAGGAGAACATCTCAATACTTCACTCAACAAACAGAGAATCAAGTCCACCCAACTTAAAAAAAATGAGCTTAAGTCAATACTTGTCACAACATAGTCAAATTTCCCTAATGATCAACATAACAAAATATTTGTCTTTGAAATGAATGTATTTACAATAGTTGCATCAATGTGTCATGCACTTACACCTCAACATTGAAAACACAAACTTCAACCATGGTAACAACCATTCATAAAAAACTAAACAACGGATAACTAACAGTAACAACAATATTAAAGGATAAATGAATCCACTAAGAACTTAAACACTAAGCTTTAAATAAATTAAAAGCACATAATTGAACATGCTGCAATGCATCTTGGGAACTTTTCAACTCTTGTAATGTTGTTTGTTCAGATTACACTGTTTTGCAATCGAGGCGAACTTTTTGACAAAACTGGAGAGTCCAAGTCCAGTCAACAAAATAATCTTTGTTAAAAACAAGTTTGGACTCACTTTGTGCAAAACAATCATTTAACTCTTAATTAAAAATTCTATGTTCAAGGTTTTCATGTAACGATGGAAGGAAGAACCCAAATGCAGGCAGCGGTACGGGGTAACGAAAAGACTTGAATAATGAACAAAACAAAAACCCACGAGGGGGTAAAACAAGACACGATAACAGTTACAATGACAAGTACACAGGAACTAGAGTAACTACACTTAAACTAACAAAGACTTAATACAATACTAGACAAGACTACAATGGACTAACACTCAACTACACTTACTTGGACTTGGGAAGAGACATCGATTACAAGACATGGAAGGAACTCACACAAAGATACATGCTAAAGCAATGACCAACACAAGACAATGAAACAAGAGGACTATTTAAAGGGGAGCAAATCAACAGGGAACAGGTGTGAGGCATGAACTGATTAAAAAGCAATAACGAGACGAAAGGGCGGGAAACACAGACGAGACACGAGAAAGCACATGGCAAGTCAATACATAAACAAAGCCATGTCTTTCTCACACAAAACCTAAGGCTATGCCATGACTCTGCTGCAAGACCAAGAATAAACATGACATGATAGCGGAATCATGACAGAGGTACTTTATTATCTTAGTATGGAGAACATTTTACACAGTGAAGATCATATTTCCTTTTAAGCAATACAACAGTAATATTTCTACATGTATTTAGGAAAAGCAAATATATATATGAAGAGCTCTTTTCCAAAACGCATTAAACGCAAAATTAAAAAAAATGAGTTTTTCATGCCATTTTGCTTTGTACTAAACCTATTCACTGCTACATCAATGTTTCATGCCAAATCGCTATATTTCCTTGTTTAAAATGTACTGCATGATTCAGTTTCTTACCAAAACGCTATAAGTGCCGAACCTGTTTTTATGTGGTGGAAAATATTGAAACATGAAATTGAAAATATTTATTTTATTTTACTATTTAGTTTGTTACTATTTATTTTATTTGGCTGTTATTTATTTCATGCATTTGCATTTATTTGATTTACATTAATTTATAGTATGAGTCCCTGATGTCAAGTGTTTCATGTTCTCTTGTTTGTTTTTAAAAAGAAATAAACCAAAAAAAATTGTTGCGTTTTGAAAAAAATAAAAATAAACTTTGAATTTATAATTGACAATATTGTTGTTTCATTTAAGAATCATTGTTTAACATGTTCAGACTGAGCCAACAGACCATTTTAACAGGATATATTGAATATTAACAAAATGTATGGGTCTAGGTAAGAAAATGTCATTTTCATCAAAACTATTAAAATGGATTTATAGCATTTTGGTAAAGAGCTCTTCATATATATAAATATATATTTTATGTGAAAACCTGGATTCATGTGTCATGTTGTCAGTCTTTCACATTGCATTGCTTTATCTCTCTCCTGAGTTTTGATTTAAGTCTACTTAGTTTCATAAACTTAAAATGTGCCACATACCTATATTTAGTTGAAAACTATTTTTTTACTCAAAGTGCGATGCTGTTTACACACAGGCGTGATTTCCCGGACAGGGGTTAAAACTATAGTCCCAGACTAACAAGGTTTCTTGATGGAAAACAACTTACACTGACAACCTCTAAAATATATAAGTGTGATTGTTTTGTACACCAGTGATGTTTATTTGCAAGGTATGTTTTTTTATAACAACTTAAATATCCTTATTTAACTAAGGCCTAGTCCTGTTTTAAATTAATCCCTGTCCGGGAAACGGCCCCTTAAAGTATACTCAAAAGTACTAAACGTCAGGAGTCACAGCACACTTGTTAGTGCAATCATATTAGTGTACAGTACATAATTCTATACTTAAAAATGTACTTGAACTGAACATAAGAACTTCATAAAATGAACTTAAAGTTCACTTATTTAGCTATCATTTGGTATTTAATGACAAATAATTTCATCTCTGACGTTGACTGTAAAATCTCAAATTGTCAATTTAAGACACTGTTGAGATGAATTCTTAAAAAAACGAGACATGTGACACATAAATCAATGGAAGAATCTGAGAAGCAGAAGACCTCAACATAATCTCAATTGGCTCTCAATTTAATATCATTGCTGTATAGGAGAAACAGTTAAGAAGTCCTTGACATATAGGCACATGGAAAAGAACGGAAATGGTATTTTCCTTTCCATCCATCCATCCATCCATTTTCTTCCGCTTATCCTATGCCGGGTCGCGGGGGCAGCAGTCTAAGCAGGGATGCCCAGACTTCCCTCTACCTAGACACTTCCTCCAGCTCTTCCGGGGGGACACAGGCCAGCTGGGAGACATAGTCCCTCCAGCGTGTCCTAGGTCTTCCCCGGGGTCTTCTCCCGGTGGGACATGCCCGGAACACCTTCCCGAGAAGACGTCCAGGGGGCATCCGGAAAAGATGCCAGAGCCACCTCAGCTGGCCCCTCTCGATGTGGAGGAGCAGCGGATCTACTCCGAGCTCCTCCGATCTCTAAGGTATCGCCCAGCCACCCTGCGGAGAAAGCTCATTTCGGCCGCCTGTATCCGGGATCTTGTCCTTTCAGTCATGACCCACAGCTCATGACCATAGGTGAGAGTAGGAACGTAGATTGACCGATAAATCGAGAGCTTCGCCTTGCGGCTCAGCTCCTTCTTCACCACGACAGACCGGTACAGCGACCGCATTACTGCAGAAGCTGCACCGATCCGTCTGTCAATCTCCCGTTCCATCCTTCCCTCACTCGTGAACAAGACCCCCAGATACTTGAACTCCTCCACTTGAGGCAGGAACTCTCCACCTACCTGAAGTGGGCAAGCCACCCTTTTCCGACTGAGAACCATGGCCTCAGATTTGGAGGTGCTGGTATTGGAGGTATTTTCCTTTCAAACAAACAAATGAAGCAGGACATTTAAACAAAACTCTTTATTTGGGTTAATATCTCGCTGTCTGAGAGAAACAAATGAGATAAGAGTTTTTTATCCTTCCTGTGGGTGGTGTTGAATAGAGCGTGGGAGCTGTGTTGAATTAAACACTGCAACCCTGAAACATGTTACTGTTTTCTTTGTCCACCTCTAATTGTCATTTTAAAATCTCTTAATGCCTCCAAGCTTTCCTCTGAAGTGATTTTCTACAACCCCAGCACCGAAGTATCGTGCTTTGTAATAACCTGTAAATGTTCTGCTTTTCCGCTGTCTGATCTGAGAGACTCTGAAGAAACTTTGCAGTCGTAAATAAGCATTATTGCAAATTACTCCGCAAGCAAATTGTTCTGGCTCCCACAGCGGGAGGAACGAGTTCATGAAATGTGATATATTTTGTTATTTTCCCGTCATTTCTGTCACATCGGAGCACACGCTGAGCTGAAAAATTGAAAGTTGCCCCAGCAACTGATGCGAGGCCGCCGCTGCCGGTGTTGACTGTTCTTCTATGGCATTAATAAAGGGGAACATGACAGAATGAATCATTCCCGACTAAAGTGCCATTTCCGCACCCCTTTTGTTTCCGTAATTGACTTCGATGCTGGAGTGCATCGGCACCTGCCGTCTCCAGGACCGGGTTCAATCTTAGACATTCAATGGTGCATTGACCAACAAGAACTTACCAAAGGAGACCAAATGTCGATTTCGTCCTCGTGCTTTAAAGAGGCTCGTTCATTGGTTTTAACTAGCGCTTCTCCTTTGTGAGGTGGCATTTAGATGATTGATCCCTCGGCTAGTACACCGTGCTTCAGGAAAAAACACATTTTTAGGATGGTATTATGAGAGAGAGTCCCGTGAGATGAAGAAATCCATGGCAGAGGTTTTAATCATGTGCAGCATGTGTGCTGACACCTGCTTACAGACCCACCGAAGAAGAAGAGATGCTGTGAATCCTGCTGGGAATGAGGACGTTACTCAAGAGATCAGGATGTTGGATTAACCTGTTAATAAACCGGAGCTGTGTTCTCACAGAAATAATCAACCATAGGCCAAAATGAAATGTTTTTATGAAATGTAAATACTCACCTCCTCCAAACTCTTACGATCTTCTTTCCTCTGTGAAAGACAAATGAGAACTTTATGACCAAAATGCATTAAAAGGGATCCAAACGGCTTCATATGATTTCTTTTATAAATCACACAATTATGGTTTTCCAAAAACCAGAAAAATAACAATAAACATTTTAAACTCTGTTGCTTTAAATGTCACGTAGGATATTTTAAAATCATCTTAAATCATAAATCTTGACATGTTGGAAATTGCACACTAAAGATAAGATATCTTTCAAAACAATTGACCATCCCACTGTGTCTGAAATTGCACAATAGTTAGCAAAAATCAGCATGCATTCCAAATATTATGTTCGACACAAAAACAGTAGGCACAAAATATTTATATTATGCATCGGCTGGACATTATTCCATTCCATCTACACTTCCGTCCTCCCACTATGATACACTCAAATGTAAGTACACGCTTAAAAAAATGATTTTGTACATTCAATGATTAACTTATGAAGGTCTGTACTTAACTGTGTTATTTTGAGACACCATGAACAGAAGTACAAAAGACGATATATTTGTAATAGGAACTTGAAGTAGTGGAAGTGTTCTTGGGTCACTTTTAAACCTGGGTTTTCTGCATACTGTTAAGTGCACTAAATCTTAATACTTATTCCATCTTACTATATAAAGTATACTTTGTAAACAATTGAACTTGAAGCATACTTAAAAGGGACTTGTTTACCCCACTGTAAACAATTTTCATGGCTGTTGTTAACACATCTTATAATATCAACAAACAAACGAGACACAAGACAATAAAACTAAATAGAACATACTGATTCAGGGGTTGATAAGTATTAACCTAATTCAGTGTGTTTTGTCACAATCGGCCATTTCAGACGCATTCAGAGCTTTTCCTTTCTACAGAAGATAAGTTACACAGGTATGGAACAACAAGAGGGTGTAAATAAGGTCAAATCATGGATATTTTTTTGCATGAGCTATTTCTCTAACTACCGAATGAATCCTTTGATGATGAGAAGTGTATTGCTGGGAGAGAGCAGTGGGCGGAAAGGTAATGAGAGTGTGTGACTCAACTGGACTTTGAATCGACTCGCTCTAAACACCTTTCACTATTCCCGCAAATCTTCTCTTGTTAAAAAAGATCTTGTCAGAGCCCAAATCTTGAGATGTCTTACCTTTATTAAAGACATTGAAAGTCGTGTCCAGATGTAACAAAGAGTCACATGAAATAATTAGTGGCCTGCTTTGATATGCAAAAGAAGACAGGAGGTGTCATAAACTTCATAAACTTTTTAAAGCGATGTAACGTTTTTAGATTTTAACATAATTTCCTTACCAGTTAAATGCATAAAATTGACCAGTCGCATAGGACATGCCAATCTCTGGCTCAACCAAGTTTAGGGCGGGGGTTTGTGTTTTTCATACAACATTTGTGCAAAAGCATACTCTGTAAAAAAAACAAACCTTAATCCAAATGCTCTCAACTGTCAGAAAAAAGAAGTTAAGTTAAGGCCTGAATTTTTGAAGATACATTTAGTGCCAAATCTAACATGCCAACAGTCATTTATCAATACATTAATGGAATTCAGTAAACAAATGATCAAATGTATGAATTGATTTACCTATTTTATATGTTTATATGCGTGTATTTAGTTTTCATACTAGAAACACAATCTATACAACTGTCCATGCTGCAGGTCACTTTGTGGAGTGAAGTGAACTCCCACGAATGGCCCCTGCTGAGTGTGTAGGAAGAAGTAAACACTGTGTAGAGACCACAAGAAACAGAATGTAGCTATTTCACATTTGCAATTCCGTTTGTTGGCGCTTGTGGTCCCAAAATGACTTCAGCTTTAAATCACCACAAAAAAGGGTGCAAAAGTAATTCGCATTTGAGATCCCACCCATAAAAACAAAAGACTTAGAATGTATCACTGAGATAATATAATAATCTACTCACCTGTTTGATTATGATGGTTTTCATCAGGATCTTGTGATGTCACATCTGATGACATCATGAGATGCAGAAGTGCGCGCTGCAGTTCAAGCAGGTTAGATGAACACATGCTGCTGATTGCTGAAACAGTGAAATTAAATCATCAGTGACAAAGAAAATATGAATGATATAAGTTAAAATGATTAAATAGGCTATACAATTTTAGTAAGTCCTACTGTATGTTCGCCTGATATAAAGCTTATGTAATTTATTTACATTAATAGACCCCAGCATTACCATGCTACCCTACAATATTATGACTGGAAATAAATAACAGCCACGCTGCTTGACTCTGAATATATATTTGAATACATCACTATTGTTTTTTTTAATATAATCAAATACTCTTATTTTTCAAGCATTGAATACTGATGAATTGCTGTCATTTAAAAAAAAGCTAAAATTGCTTAAATTGTTTTGATGATTGAATGTTTTTGTACATTCTGCATCACAAGTGTCTACCTGCGTCATGATCAAGCCATCCTGGGGTGAATCACAAATAAAATCTCCGTAATTGTTTTTCTTAGACACTATAAATAAATATAAAAAAGTCTACTGCTTCTGAGTTTTCTCCTATTCCTGTAATTTTACAATTTCTCAGACATCAGCGTATAAAGCTGCACACACCAAAATCAACAATTAAATGTCAATGATATCAAAATGAACTCATAAAAATAGTCATCATCAAGTTTCTCCAAATTATCTGAGCTCCGAGATCTACATTTATTTAATAGCCCAAACTCATGCTGCATTCAAACAATTTGAGTCTGTATTAATTTCCTAACTGGAGAAAATAAGACAAATTAAAACCTAATGAAACATAAGCAAAAACTCAATGAAGGCTCCAAAGATGAAAGATGTTCCCTCTAAACTGTCCAAGTTCATGGTTGTTTATATCTGTTTTCATACTCTAAATGATCTATAGAAACCTTGACAGCGTGAATCATTTCTATTGATCAAACCGGATTTATGTCACATCTACGAGCGCTGTGAAATATTACACGCTAACCGTGGCCAATTAGAGCGAGTGTGGATTGAAGAGACGAGCCCCCTACTGAGGTCAGACTGCCAGTGTGCATAGATTGACAGCAACCATTTATATGAACCCCAGAGATGTATCAAAGAGAAGGGATTAACTTATCATATTCAGACATTTTCATCATGATGCATCTAATAAAGACTAATGAAGCCGGCAATTTTAAATTGAGACTGTGACTCATGTTCTTCAGAATACAGCATTGCATTAATAAAGAAATGCAATGCATTAGGAGTTCCAGCCATGTCAATGAGATCCGTGTTTGAAACAGCTATCATGCATTTTTAACATGTGAAGTACAGGAGAGGTTTGTACCAAAAACATCATATTTTGATGGTATTATCGAAACTAAAGGGTCATAAAAGCATGTATTAAAATAAACCTATTGAATAAAAATACAAAATATAATAAATAATAATAATACATAAAATTAAGTAAAATACAAAATACACAATAAAAAAAGACATCACAAATGAAAAGACAGTATGCCAAACACAAAAATACCTTGTGGAAATCACCATTAGGTCTTTAGACTTGTTGTTTAGACACATCGGCCCTGCAACGATGTGTCATGCATTCTGACTTCTTTACAATGTTAAACATGCTGTGTTCTCATGCTTAATATGGTCAACTTGTCAAAAAACTACCCCAGCGATCGTACACGTTTTTTTTCGAACATATGAAACTGTTTTGTGTCAACTTTTCGTAGTCTCTTATTAGACAATTCTCCCGGAAAAGCACGCGGCATGGCCACAGGGGAGCAGGAGAATGTGCAGACGTCAGATTCACTTGTAAGCAGGAGAGAGAGAGCATACGTTTGCGAAGTACAAGTGTTTGTTTGCTTCTGCATTTGGGTGATGAATGTTATATAAACGGTGGATATAATGCTGGATTTGGAGATAGTTTGAAACTGTTATATGGAGCCGTCCCAGCACTAAAAGATGCTGGACATGAACCGCATGCGGTGAGTGAAACTGATGTCTGTGTTTTGTTGACAATGCGTGTGCGCCTGCTTTAGTTCAGTCTACCCCTCCCCCTCACACGCGCCGTATGTTTTCGGAAACAATCGTAAAGCTGTATCTATCTTTTATAAATGTGATCAAACTAAATACTCTTCGAAGATACAAATATGCAATACTACTCTATATATACTCAAGATTAATATGAGATTGGCAGAAACCCTATGTGTTAAGCCCCCTTTAACGAACCTGCCTTTTCTACTTTTTTACCAAAACTGCATTTTAACATATAAACAGTGCATTTCTGTCATCAATTTCTGTCAATTATCAATAAAAGTTTATGAAGTTAATGTGATAACCTTTGCAGCTTAAAGTCATGAGAAAACAAACAAAATCCCAGACTTATAATAGTAATAACTTGAACTCTGCAGGCAGTTTGCTGGTTTTAGCTGAACACTAGACTGATTCCACTGGTTTGGTTTGATGGCACTTGGGAAGTTCTTGTCATCTCGGACTACAGTTTAAGGCGATCTTTGGCGGTGAACTGTAGTAACCATGGTAAATCTATGTAACCATGATGAATATTTAACCACAATAACAGAGACAATAAGGAATGGAAGGGAAAAAAGTGGTAATTGTATCTGTTTTAATGACTTCAATCACTGATATTATGATAGATCATCTTACTCTCAGTATGTGTTCAGTTATACCGTGTGATTAGTTGACAAAACCACAGCTTTCAGCAGACTTTCTGCAGTGGGGGATACTTTAAGACGGAACGCTAAAACAAACAACCAGAACCTACAATTAGACTTTCTGAAAACATTAATTTCTTTGAGGAGAAGCGTGGGGATGCTAAATAATCATCTCAGCGGGTCCAACTGCTGTTCTGTGTTCCAAGCGCGCTCCCTGTTTCTCTTTCAGTACACAGCTGGGTGTCTGTCTCACACCTGTCTAGCCAATTAAAACACACACACTCATAAGTGCTTACACACGCGCACAAGCACACATTTGGTAGAGTCTTGCATTAGCGGAGCAAAAGTTGTGGGTTCGACTCCGATATGATAAAGATGGCCTATAGTTTAGATACACTGTGAGTTGATTGGATAAAAGTGCCAAATGCATATATATAAATAAATACAGACAAACAACATAAATTGTTTACACTGATGCAATAACACATTTTTACAGTAGTAACCCATAACTGGAGTAACTACGGTACTACATTGGTAGGATTTCTGGTTACCGCGGTTATGTTTTTGTACCATTAGAAAATGACAAGAGCAGTTACAGTAAGCAAATCAACAGAAAGTGGGAGATGCAAAAACAGAGAAGTATCAACATGTGATGCACGTGGGTGAACACGATTCATCATCCGTATCTTAAAGCCTACAGGATCTATTTTTTCACACTGATGACAGCAAATGTGTTTGAGAGGCGTGTCTGACAAACCCCATCTGTCTTTATCATAACAAGGCAACAATAAATACAACCGTTACTCAACAGGGGCTTCTTCAATGACATCCGGTCATACATGCATTTATTTATAGATCTGCAAGAGTAATTGTATTTTTGATATACATATATTGAATATATTGCGATACACTGTACGGCGATAACTATTGTGAAATGTACAGTATATCGCAAGGCCCTTGGCAATACATTTACATTTATACATTTATGCATATGGCAGACGCTTTTATCCAAAGCGATTTATATTGCATTGTACTATTCATTTGTTTCTGACTATGTGCACTCCCATGATCCAACCCATGACCTTGGTGTTGCATAGGCCATGCTCTTACCACTGAGCTACAGGAAAGCAATTCACAGCCCTACTTGTCATAAGATATAGGGTTGTTCACATAATGACAAGGAAAATAAAAACATCTTAATTAAAGAGAAGCAATGTATATTGTCCTTACATATGAAAATATTTTAATGGCATGAAATGAAAAAGTGTGAAACCCTGCTTTAAAGATGACTGAAACACAATTCTGATCACTTGAAATGACTTTTTGCATTTTGGCCTAGTTTTTGTTGGCTAAATAAGAACTAAATAATATGCTGTGTACTATATTTTTTAGGTTTCACTCTAAAACCCATTCAGTGCAAATTTCACAAAAACAAACAGCTATTTACTTGTGTTCAGGGAGATATTACAAAAATAATCCAAAAATGTACATGTACTATCTAAATGTATATAATGAAAAGAAATAAGTACAGTATTTTATTGAAAAAAATATTTTTACCAAACACTTTATTTTTTGTGTGAATTATAAGTATAAACAAGTATACATATTTAGTTTTTTTTAGATATTTTTACCCAATTTAAACAGTTTTTTTAATTGATTTCACATATTTCAAATGTTCTACATATTTAAGTGTAAATTGCTTAACCAAAACAATTTAGCAAATCACATTTAATTTTTTTAGAGTGATATAGTTAAGTTAAGTGAAGTATACAATAAAGTTTTATTTAAATGTACCCTTTGGTATATTTATAAGTGTATATCAGTAAAAGCTTGGGGCTAAATTGGTCTACTTTTTGGTTTGTAAATGTATACTTTAACTATACTTCAAGTGTTACTGTATAAACTGAGTGCACAACTACACTGTAAAAAAAGAATCTGGGTCGTAGTAGATTTCCTTAAATGAACTGAGTAAAACTTTCCTTAAATACAATGGTGTTCTTGTTTTTTAACCAACATTTTTGTCGGAATCTCGGAATTCCAAATGCACAAATTATTGAATGAATTCAACTTAGTAACAGAGTTTTACAGATTCAGGAGAGTTACATTTTGGAAAAAGTGCTATTTTATGGGTTCTCCAATAAAATGAAAGACTTGATAGTGTTTATTGTCCAGTCGTCTTTAGGATTTAGAAGAGATTCTTTGTATTCTTGAGTTTCGTGGTTAACATCGTTCAGAAGAGTGGTGCTTAGGTTTTGGGAGAGCTCATGCTGTGTGTTTTTTCACTCAGTAATGCTGCTAATGCCTGAGATATTTAACTGAGACAACTCTCAGCTTACTTGCATATCATAAATGTTGCTAACAATAATAAATGTTGTATTTCTACTTGATTTTTTTTAAGTTTATCATGTGACATGTGCTTGAATAATTTAGGTATTTTCACTTAATTTATTCATGGAATGTTAGAAAAATAAGCTTTAAAGAACCTTGTGTAATATTTGTGTAAAATTGTTACAATCATTTTTTTAAGTAAATATCTGTGCCATTTTTTACAGTTTAGTTTAAAACTACATACTGTAAACTAGTTTACTTGTTCAATTCTTGTAGCATGATTTTTAGTTTATATACTTATACTCAAGTATAGTTATATACTGTGAAGTATACTTTCAGTAAACATCTATAGTTGTTTACTGAATGTAAAAGTTATCAAAAGAGCAAAGTAACCTAGAATACTTAACGCTGGGTTCAAATATAGACCAATTACACGTTTTCTGTCAGTAAGTCAAGTATAAAGCACTTAAGTGAAATTTGAAGTATATTTCCGAGAAGCACATAAAAAGAAGGCTGAACATGTTCTTTCTTATTTTAATTTTATAAAGAGGTCTACTAATAGCATACTTAAATACGCTTTAATGTAAGGGGTTGTTCGTCTATTCAACTAATTATTGAACCAGATGATTTTTTATTATTACAGAATGCGATGAGTGTGTATTTGCACATGACTGTATATTAACACACAGAAACACACACATGCACACACACACACACACACTCACACAAACAAGAAAATAGTATCCAAGCTCTCGTACGCTGAAGTGTTCAGATCTCACACTGTCACGTAAGCGACAAGAGGAATAATTCCCATAAGGGTGATTAGGAGATCATCTCATTCTCACTGAGTTTCTCCACTTCAGTGGGCAGTCAGTAATTTGTGGAGTGTAGTTGTGTGTGTGTGTGTGTGTGTGTGTGGGGGGGGGGGTGTAATAGGATAATAGGACTCTTTTTCACACTTATCACAGTCAGTATAATATCGCCTTTGCTCTTTCTCTATCCTCTGCAAACAAAGCATAATCACTTGTGTTTTTGAGCGGTTGTCAATGTGTATGTGTTAGTGAGTTGCTATACGTGATAGCTAGATTGCTCTGGTTTGTTGCTAAGGAGGGTGGCTAGTTCGTTGCTAAGGTGTTCGGAGTGACCTGAGTCAAAGGACTCTGTACAGCAGGGCTTGAAATGCATGTCTATAGAAATTTCTAATATGTGACTATGGACAACAAAACCAGTCTTATGGGTCAATTTTTCGAAATGAGATGTTTACATAATCTGAAAGCTAAGTAAATAAGCTTTCTATTGATGCATGAGTTGTTAGAATAGGACGATAACTGGCTGAGATACAATCATTTAAAGCTCAGGAATCTGAGAGTGCCAAAAAATCTAAATATTGAGAAAAGTGCCTTTGAAGTTGTTAATCAGGCACACTGTGGCAGGCCATCCAAGCAGAAAAAGAAAGTTTTCATATATTTAAGGTAGGAAATTTAAAAAATATCTTAATGGAACATGATTTTTACTTAGTATCCTAATGATTTTTGGAATAAAAGAAAAATATATAATTTTGACCCACACAATGTACTTTTGTGTTTTACTAAAAATGTTCCTGTGCTACTTAAGACAGGTTTTGTGATCCAGGGTCGGATTGGCTTCTGTAGTAATATCTAAAAACTCTTTTAGCAGCATCTCTTTATGTTATTTATCTACACTCCTAAAAAGGATGTGTTCATCATTAACACATTGCTTGTGTTATGCTATTTAATGAATTGTGTTATTGTAACACAGTTTGTGTGATATAAATAAAAGGTGACAACACAAGTTGTGTCAAAAGTAACACGAAATGTGTTGTCGCCGACATGCCACAGAGATGTGTTCAGTTACGGACAAAACTGTAACTTGTCCAAAATGTGGACAAAACAACTTACATTGCATTATGCTATACATTTATAGTTAGGTATGTGCAATGCCCTGGGATTGAACCAACAACCTTGTATTGTTAACACAATGCTTTTACCACTGAGCTACAAGAAGACTGTTTTAACACAACAGTTTTTAGAGTGTACATGACAAGCAGTGAATGACACATATAAATTTAAGCTGACCTTACTGTGTATAAATTCTATCATGATTTTTTTCCAACAAGTACAATGATGGTCAAAAGTGGTGTCAAATGGACTCGGTGCACAAGCATTAGTGACATCCGATGTTGTGAGACTTCAGGATATCAGTTTCCGGTTTAAAAACCTAAACAATGACTGGGGAGAGGCTCATTACTGTCAAATTTGACTTGTAATTAACGAAGGAACAAGCCTTTACTGCTTAGATGAATAATCTCACGTTACAAGTTTTTCCTCCATAGAGGTTGATTATAAGGAAACATCTAATCTAAAAGCATCGCAAACTGCTAACATAAAACTTAAAACATAAAACAAGCTGATATGGCGGGAACCGTCGAACGTAAAACCCAAACATTAAATAAATCAACCAAACAACCAAACGAATGTAAAGGGCCGACAGCTCCCTCACAGTCGAATGCAAGCCACACAAAACATAATAAAACATAACATTAAATCCAGGCCTGGAACTCTCTCATCGTACACTCCTGTCGCTCGTCCTTCAGATCTCGTCAATGAGAGATGCGAGACCGGTGCAACTCACAGCTGACACTCATTATTACTCGCGTCATCGGCCTTCCATCGTTCCATCATGAATATCATCCTGCCTTGCTGGTTACAAGTATATAATTTGGTTTTCCCTTATTGTTGTTCAGGTATGTAAAGCGCAGCTATTCCTTACAATGGACTCATGCGGGAGAAAATGCTTAATAGGAGATTATTCACTTTATCGGTGGTGTTCATTACAAGTACATTCTGACAGAAATTTGGTCTTCCCCAGTCGTTGTTTCTGCAAAGTTTTTTTAAATGAAACCTGAAGAGTCATTAAAAACAAATATAGCCTAAATATTCATGAACACTTCTACACTGCTAACGCACACTAATTCATCCGTCTGCAAACATCTTTATGTTAATTATGCTTAAAATGAACCTATGCATCATATAATTGGATGAAAACATGATCAGATGATCCCAGCGGGAATCTAAATTTCTGCTTTTAAAAGATTTATACTGTAAGCCGTGGATTGGGAGGGCCATCAATGATGGACATTTTCTCCAATTATCCCACGAGAGAGAACTGAAGTGAGCATGTGTGAGGGTCTGGGCTTTTTCAAAGAGCTCTTCCAACAATCGCCACCATCTGCCAATGGTGACACTCTGTTAATGGCTGGATTGACCCTCGGTTGAGTAACAGCAAACTCGCCGGTTCCTGCACCAAATCTGCATTACTTGCACCTCATATCAGGCCTCCTGCGATGCTGCGGCCGTCCTTTCTGTGCAGTCCGTCTGACGTGCAGACATTTTGATCTTGCCTTCTGTTCTTCTGAGACGTCTTGAGGTCACTCGAGCTGTCTGAAACAGAGCATAATTGACACTCGTCTCCTTGTTCTGAATTCAATTAGGAGCAAAGAGCCGAACCTGCTTCATTCGACCGTGACTAAGGTAAATTTGGTAAATTGAGTCTAAGTCACTCTCAAATCCAGTTAAACTAAAAACTAGACGATCAGTCTTTTCAGTGCGAACGCTTCCTTTTTATGTCAACTAAGTTTGTAAAGACTGAGCTTTAACTGCGCCAGGCAAACCTCATTTGCATAATTGCTTTAGGAAATCTGATACTAAATGCATAGAAAAAAACAATTTCCCTCCAAATGTTTGGTTATGCACCAAGCCTTTACCCTTTTTTCATCAATATATATTATATATAAATTTCCCTAAAATGTTTTACTTAGTGTTTGGTTAGTATCTTTCTATCAACAGCAGGTCAAAAAGGTTGAGATACACTGATAACGCTAAATTCAGTTCTGAAAAACAAGCAACAAACCAGCCTTTGTAACGAGTGCAGAGACAAACTCAACAACTATTTGTTATTGCCTATGTTTGGCCTTTGGATACTAAACCTTAATATGAAAAAAAAAAACGTATAAATTGATGATGGAAGGCTCTATTTTAATACATTTCCAAACACTAATACACTTCTCATCTCTATCCCCGAATGAAAATATTTAACAAGGAGGTTGAATCCATGGTGATGGTGCCCCATCACACCGCCAGAGCGAGCGCTGGTGCACAGCATATGAATACAAGTTGGAAAATGTATGGTCCACTATGAAAGAATGCCATTATTGACAAGAGAACAGAATATCATTGAGTGAAAGGGCATCTCACATAATATACAGGGCCGGCCCGAGGCATAAGCGAACTAAGCGGCTGCTTGGGGCCCCCTGGCCACCAGGGGGCCCCCAAACCGTTTTGACAATTAAATAACTTAAAAAAAGTTATATAAATGAATTAATAAATAAATTAATGAATATGAACTAAAAAATGAAATGAATAATTCAAGATAAGAAAATTCTGATTTGCTGACAACTGCTGCGGTGACTGCTAGCGGTTGAATAATGCGCAATTGCGCTTAGACACATTTCGCGTGCATTGACAATTCGCGCCTGCGCGCAAGTGCGTGTCACTGTAATTAATAAATGACAAGCCATGTCACAAAAAAGGATGTATCCCTCTGGTGCCGAAAAGAGAAAAAAGAAAAGGACAGAGGAGTAGAAAAAAGATCAGGATAAAGGTATGTTTGCATGATTAGTGACAAATTGTGCTCACGTCACTTTAGTAGCTGTGAGCCATGACTCGTGATCTTATAAGCCATCGCCAGAGCTAACGTTAAATCCCCGCCATCAACAGTTAAATGTCTCGCATTATTAATATACATTTCTCCAGGTGTATTTCACGTATTGATAATAGACATCAGTTTAAGTTGGAGAAAACAGCCGAAGGGGAACTTAACCTTCTAAGTTAAAAGGATGCCCGCTAGCATTGCTATGTGTGTTGAAGTGAATGTTAAAATATACTAAGACTAAGTGGACTTGCATTCATTAGTATTGATAACAAAGTTGGCCAAGCAATACCATACAATGATGTCATCATCAGTGACTTTGCCTCCAGAAAAGCTAGCAAGGAACGATTTTAAGGTCATTGTTGTACAATTGTCATTGTTGAACCCTTGCTGTTCTTATGTTTGCTTTCATTATTTAAGTATCTATTTTTTTGTAACATTCTATTTTTGATTATATGAATGTTTGTCTATTTTGGTTTTATTTAAAAGATTGCACATTTAATTTACATTTGCATTTGCACATTTGGAAATTATTTATTTCTTGTTTTGTGACAGTTTGTATTCAGAAGTTTAAGAGTAAAGTCTTTTATTTAAGTATCTATTGAGTATTTTATTTATTTATTTTGTATTAATACATAACCTCACTCTATTCATTTATAATTTAACATTATAGCATGACATTTGTGTCAATAATCTTAAATCAGGTGACTCCGCTTGCTGGTAGTGGGCCCCCCAAATCAAATTCTGCTTAGGGCCCCCAAGAGGCTCGGGCCGGCACTGATAATATATATCACGGTCCAACTCAAAATGAACGTCAAAAGAAAAACTTTCAAGACTGAGGTGGACTGTCATAGTAAAGACATGGCCTTTTATGTATATCTGCAAAATATACACACACATAAAGCAGAAAACTTCACCAAAAAAGGAAAACTATTTCATCATGTTATCAACCTGTATGAGTTTATTTTTGAAGATATTTTGAGAAACATTGATAACCGAACAAACTGAACCCATTGACTTCCATTGTATGACCACAGCCCCACTGAGACATTTCTCAAAATATCTTCTTTTGAGTCCTGCATAACAAAGAGTCACTTATAGGTTTACAACCACACGAGGGTGAATAGTGAAGAAGACTTCATTTTTATGTTTTACTGAACGATCCCTTTAACTGGAACATGAACTGGAACATGAAAACAATCCGATCTCATTTATTTCACCACTGGTATGCTAATGTAGCTTTAATATTTTGGATATTTGTGTACAGCTGGGAATATTCTTCTGATTGCTCTGCGTCCTGGCGCTCATGGATCCCTTGTGGCGACTCATTAGGCTCGAAGCCACAGGTAAACGCGTTCTCATTACCCTTTTCCATCTCACGGACAAACCCAGTAAAGCCAACATAGAGTAAACAACATCATAAGAGACCTATTATACCCTGTCCATACAAAACACATTTATTAGTGTCATAGGCCAGTTATTCTTACACACCAGCTGTACTGGCATCACTTGTTCATATGCTCATGTTCATAAACAAACACTTCATTAACACACATGAACTGTATTGTTTACTAAAGGTAAGCCTGTTCATACTGTTTACTTATTTATTGGAACTGTTGCCACATTTTCCATCACAGAATCATCCGCGCACACAGCTGTGTGTTTGGAGAACTTGATGTGCAGCAATGTTCCAAAAAATAATAACCTAATATAATAAAATCTAAACTTTATTTCTGTCAGAGTGATACAATTTACTTTACATTATCTGTTCTTACAGTTACACTGTATTAGTCTTATTTTTTATCAAATAAAACAAAGCCATCGATAAATAGTTAAAAAATACTTTTGTTTATTATAAATTAAGAAAATTAAAGGATGGATGTTAATTAAATTAACATTAAAATTTCCTATTTAAACAAAATTACTAGATCTGAAAAAATTGCAATATTTCTAGTGTTTAAAAAAACTATTAACATATATATAGTAGGCTACAACCTCATTAATGTTTTTAGACAAAACATTTACATGTATGCATTTGGCAGATGCTTTTATCCAAAGCAATTTGAAGTGCACATGTGCACATGCATATTTAACGAGGTGGATAATTCGTATGAATCTGTACGATGTGTATTGTACAAAAACGTACGATTATTAGAAAAAAAGGGTAGACCCTCCCCTAAACCCACCCCTTAATCTAATATCACTGGCGTAAGCAAATCATACTAAAATGTACAAATAAGATTGAATGAATTCATACAAATCAGATAAAATAAGCCACCTCGTAAAACAGCTATCCCTTTCTGTGAGACTGCATTGGACATTCATGGTTTTTCAGTAATGTTATGCAATACATATTCATGAAGGGGCCAAAGCAGCATTATTAATGACAAAATAATTTAATTATAAATGATCTCATTACAATTAGTTGTGTAAACATTCCTCTCAATAAAGTCTGCAAACAGACACACTTGTGTTTTTTGTCTAAATTAGCAGTTGACTCGCAATTGACTTGTGTGTTAAAATTATAAATCTGTTCAAATGAAGCCATGGGTATTATTTATATTAAAAACTGCACACAAAAATGTGTTGTTTTAATACAGTGGATGGAAACCTCTTGAACATCAGAGACTCGACGCAGCAAGAAACCACACATAATATCCAAGCAACAACCTACAGCAGCAATGACCTGGCAAATACCCAGAACACCACAGCGGTGACCTTCGCAAGGATACGCAACGCTCACTAAGACTTCACAATCTTATACACTATGTTCCGTGTTTACCCAATTCAAACTGACTGTTTTGAAGCAAAGCAATTTATCAACAGCCAACGCTGACTTTATGCAAATAAACCTCCAGGCTTTATGAGTTTTCCTCTCTTCTCCCCAGAGGAAGTTTCTTCAGTAATATCTGAGAGGACCGGTTCTCCCTTGGGACGGGACACTAGACTGCAGAGTGACAGACTCCATTGAAAATACAGAAGCGGTGCTATAGGACCTCAGTCATCCCAAAGAACTTCCCACTGAAACGCCAAGAAAAGGTTCTATATATAGTACTAAAAATGGTTCCTCTATGATAACGAGCCAAGAACCACTTTTAGTAATATAGCACCAGTGGAACCCGCCTTCTAAAATACACACTGGAGTGAAAAGTGTGACAACTTGTCCTATCTGAGAAAATACCTCTAAGAATGACATGCAGTACAATGTTTAAAATAAAGGTTCCTAAATGGTTCTTTGCCAGTCTGTGTGGTTTAATAGCAACAATATCTATGGTTCATCTGTGTTGCATTAAATATTCTTTGTTCAGGAAAAGGGTTCTATTGACTGTTAAGAGGTAAATAGTTATGAAAATGCTCACCTTTGAGCACCTTTGTTTTTAAGAGTATCACCATTTAAATTAAATATAAAACCTAAACAATTGTTATTAATTTAAAAAGTTTAATTGAATCAACTTGACTACATTAGGCTCTAGCAATTTTTAAAGGGTTCGAATCATATACACATAGTACTGGGCCGACAACAACCCTCCGATCCAAATACAACCAAACAGGACACAAAAGCAATTGTGCAAAAAGCAGTCAAACAAACAAACACTAAAAGAGTCAAATAAACACAATATATTTCTTCTTCAGCATCTTCTCTGTTATTATAAAGAATGGAGCACAGAAATGGTGTAAACTGGCAGGCTCGTCTCTATTAATCTGCAGTGATAAAACCCCTGTAGATTTTTCTTGATGGATAACTATTAATACAGGAGCCTGTCCATAAACACCCTTCAGTGCGGCGGCTCTCGGCTGACTCACAGGGATCTTATAATAGCTTGTGTGGAGCGCCGGAGGCTCTAGAAGTCGTTTGTTTGATTAGCCACTTCACTCCGGACCGTTCTGGACTCCGACAGCGCCAATGTCAGTCATTGTGAAGTAAAAGCTCCACTGAGTGATGTTTTAGTTAAGTTAGTGGCTGTATGTTGGTTTTCCTGGGATTTGGAATATTCAGAAGTATTACCCTGCCCTGACAAAAAAAAAACAGCAGAAACAATCACGAACATTCTAATGGGTTTAATGGTTTTAATGGGAATTGTATTGGTTTTAATGAAAGGATGTTATCTTGTGGATGGAAACACCATTTAATCCTGCTGACATAAGTTTAAATGGTAAGCACCTGATGGCTTATGTTGGTGTTAAATGACACAGTTGAAGACTACTTCAAAAATATTATTTCTAATTTACAAGTTAATTCAGTTATATTAAAGGAACAGTTCGCCAAAAAATGAAAATCCTTCAGCCCTGCACGTGTTTTAAATGTGTCAGGCTGAGATATAAAATCTGTTTTTAAAGAGGTTAGACAGATATTACGATCAACACCATTTAATTGAAATGTGCAGATTCTTTTTTTTACTATGAGTTATATTGCGTTATTCTAAAGAAAAAAATGTTCATGAGCTTCTGAATGTAATATCTTCCGAATCATCTTTCAATTTCAGGTGACATTATCATAGTGACACGACTCTCCATATTCATATTAATTCCAGACACACAGCATACTGTAAAAAAGGAAATATGATTATTAAAATAAATCAGGTTCTGAATGGTGTTTGATGTTTTTTTAGCATGACAGTAAATGCGATCTCTGTTCAATACATTACGGAATCATAATAGTCCATTAGAATAGAGCTTATTGTTGGTGACATGTCATGTGTCATCTCAACATTAGCATACAACAGCTAATAACCTGTTACCTGACACGCCTTCCAGAATGTCGTCATAGCAACACAGATTCCTTTCAATTTTAGCTTAAAGTGCAAGAGATCTTCTACCTCTGTTCTGTACAAATGCCACAATTTAAAAAAGATATAGGCTACAACAAAATCATCATTGTACCATGGTCCCATGAGAGTACCTTTTTGGTTCACGTGCCGCTGAACTTTTGATCAGATTCATTTGACAATTCTCTGAAATAACGGTTTGTTTTGTGGTGAACATCAGAACAACCAAACACTTTTGTTGTTTGTATCTCAATACGATTTAAAATCAAGTGGAATTAGTTATGTCGAGACGGCTGATTTCAGTAGTTTGTTAAAAATATTTACCATCACGATTTTAATATCGAGCCAAAGGTTATTGAGTTATAAAGAACGGTTATTATTTTTTAGCGTTAATGCACATAAGTGTAGGGTGACGCTCTCGTGTTTGACGCGGCGTGCTATTCACGAGTCAATAACTCTCTTGATGCCGGCTGTAATTATTACACTCCATTGAACCTGGAAAACACATTGAATATCCCCCTGGAGACAAAAGAGCCTGAGCTTCAACACACATGCAGCCAATAAAAGCTCACACACACGGGCATGTACAGACCTTCACACACATTCACAATCTCACATGCAGGTGTGTTAAAGGTTGACAAGTTGTGTTGAGATTCAGACATCCGTTAAAAGAGAGAGAGAGAGAGAGAGAGAGAGAGAGAGAGAGACTAAACTCAAATATAGTAGTTCAGATTGTCTTTCTAATATAAAAAAAATAACGTTAACAGATGTATGTTATAATAATCTTTAATCAGTTGTCTTGATACATAAGAAAATAAAAATTTCTTCCTGTAAGAGACCTGAGATCTCTGTATCATCTCATTTATTTCTCCGAGACCCCAATGAGCAAATGGAATCTTTTGCCTAATTTTCATCTGCATCTGAGATATTTCTCCTGAGAAATAGAGTCAGAAATCTCACAAATGTGTCTGTCATTAGAGTTTAAAATGAGATGTCAACAGTGTGTCAAACTGAGCTCAGATTTGTCAAGTCTGGAATCAAAAATCAATATTATGGAAGATCTCAATCAAACATTTCTCTTCAAAATTATCCAAATCCAGATTATTTTACCTCTACATTAATTTTACAGCTCCATACTCTTCATGTGGTTCAATTATTATTCTTCCATAGTCTACCATAGTTGGTTCTGTTTTTTTTTTTTTTATAATTTTAAGAGAAACATCTGAGACCTCGTTGATACTTAAATAAAACACAACCGAGAACTCCATCTATTCTCCTGAGCTGTGATGAATGAGCAACGTCTAAGCAACATTTTTCCTCTGGGTTGTTTGTGTTTTTCTGATAAATCAGACAGTCTGTCACATTCTCCTTGTATTGTTATTAAATCATGAGAGGCTGCCAGAGAGAGACATGAAAGCAACATGATGATTGTGACAAACACAGGCGCAATGTTCTCAACCCTCTGACATCACGCAGCGGATGCTAGGGGTTTCAAAGGACATGTCAGCGCACAAGCAAGTGACAGCTGTTTACAAAGCGCGAGGACTCAATCAAGCGTGTCAATTTGATTCATCGGTGACATGAGGAGAAAGAAAAATAAGTCGACTCAATTTGACTTGTGCTGCTTTTCGTGTGCTATTGATATGAATGTAAGAACATTCTTCTGTTTCAAGAGAGAAAGTGGGAGAGCAAAACATTGCAGCACAGAGATTTACAATAAATGTTATTTGAACATTTGGACTGAAGTATCTATGTTAAAATGTTTCAGGTACCTAAAACACAAATGTTTAATTATTTGATACCAAACACAAGTCCTTGATTCAGTCTTAATTGCTTGAGATTTTCACAGCTGTCTTGACATACGAGAAAAGAAACATTTTTGAGAAAGAAACAAATCACAGATCACCGTAATATCTCAATAACTTTCTCATACATCAATGACATGAAATAGAGAGTAAATAGAAACTCTCAGATATGTAAAAGAGCCAACAATCCCACAAATGTTTCTATTGGTTTCCAAGAGAGCTAAACAATGTCTCAAACTGAGCTCAGATTTTGAAAAATGTCTGCACTCAGAAGTCAAGTATTGAAAATCTCAATGTGAACGCAAACATTTCTAATCAAATTTTCCCAAATTCCAGATTCTAAAAAAAGATTTCACAGGAAATATTTAACTGAAGATTTCAGTCTTCATTGTACAGTGAATAGTTGTTTAGTGCTTTTCATAATTTTATTTCAGAGCTAACGTAAATACACTCCAGTGCAATAGAAGAAAAACACTTCTTAAAATATGTAAAATCACTTTGGGAGCAGACAAGTTGATGGATCTATTTCTATTGGGGATTGCCCATGGAAAACTTGTGATTAAGCTGTTGATCACTACAGTACTATGATCAGTGAGTAGGAGACATCGGATTTAGTTTAGCCGTTTATTGCACAACTGACCATATATATATTTGAGGTAGGCAGACAAGTATGTATATAGGTATTTTTGTATTATTAACTTTATTAGCCCAGTACATGGAACGAGCACTAGTCTGTTGATGGACTTCTGCAGTCATGTCCGGTATAAAAGTAAGCCATTGTGCAGCATTCATTTACCTTTTGTTCTTCAGAGCCTTCGCTCATGACTACGAACAAAACAAATTCAACGAATTCTTCTTCTACATCGCAGGATGTACGACATAGAGCAGCGGATCGTCCCTACCTGCAGCGACCTTCCCCTGGGTGTCTCGGCAGTTCCGGAGGTGTTAGAGATTTTTTCGAAAAGGTCCTTTTCAGGACTGAACATTCTCCAGCATGGCATGTCCCGCTGTGCTCTTGGGTGCGGCACCCTCATCGAGGAGGGGGACGGACACGATCGCTGCGTTAGGTTTCTGGGCGTCCACCACGCTGAAGCATGCTGACCTCGACCCAGGGGGGTCGAGCTCAGGAGGAAGCAGAAGTGATGTCAGCCATGCAAACCCGGGGTTACGTGGTTGCAAACCGCGCCCATCCCGGGTGCCATTTTTTTCCTGGAGGTGCATGAGGAGCCACATTTTACCACGCCGTGACTCGGCCGCCTACAGGCCTCCGAAATCCCGCGTGACGTCTGCTTCCCGGCAGCCCAGGACCCCTTCGACATCGGCTCCGGTTCCTGTGCCCCCACAGGCGGGGGGACCGCCGACTGCCTGAAGTGTTCCAGGCAGTTCAACACTGACTGAGCGCGTGCTGCGGACAGCTGCGCCGTCATGGTGACAGAGTTCAGTCCCATACCGAGAAAGAGGATGCTCTGCCCTGGGGAGAGTTTGCTCTTTTCTCGGTTGACCTGAAATCCCAATTGATCTAGATGCCGGAGCACCAGGTCCCTCTGTGTACACAACAGATCTCGCGATTGTGCCAAGATAAGCCAGTCGTCGAGATAGTTTAGTACCCGCACACCTTTTGTCCCGAAGGGGAGAAAGGGCGGCTTCCACGACCTTCGTGAAGACCCGTGGAGACAGGGACAGACCGAAAGGCAGCACTCCCTCGAATGCGAACCGTAGGAACGGCCGGTGTCGAGGAGGATCGAGACATGAAAGAAAGCGTCCTTCAGGTTTATTGCCACGAACCAATCCTGACACCTAATGGTTGTCAGGATGCGCCTCTGCATGAGCACCCTGAATGGCAGCTTGTGGAGGTGCTTTGTTTAGGGTACGCAGACCCATGGGGCGCAACCAGCCGTCTTTCTTGGGAACGATGAAGTGCGGGTCGTGACCCACTGAACATTTTGTTTTTTTAGGGACGAACTCGATGCCTGTTTTGCCAGAAGGGTGGTGACCTCTACAAGAAGTAAGGAGGCGTCCCTGCCTCTGACAGAGGGAGAGATGATGACCCGAAACTTGGGAGAGTCTCTGGCGAACTGGATCGAGTAACCAAGATGGAGCGCCCTCATTAGCCAGGGACTGTGACAGGGTGACCAAGGGACCGTCTGCTTCATCATTCCCACGGGGGTGGTTCGTCAGCTGGCGGAGCTAACCGTCTGTCGCGGGGGTCCACGCAGGGAAGGTTGGCTCCGTCTTTTTGCCTGCCTGGCGGGACAACGGCACGCACTGTCAGTTTGAGAGTGGTGACATCTGTCTCATGTGTACGACCTCACGCCTCGCCAGGGTGTGAGGCCGGTTCGCCGAGCACAGTCCAGTGGAGTGTGCGATCGGCTGCAAGTACAGCCGGGGAGAACGGAAAAACTCTGTGAGTAAGTGGGCGCCAGGCCCTGAAAAGGGCCCGGCTTTGGTGACGAGGCAGGAGTCGCCCCGTACCAACTGATCAGAGCCGTGACTGTGAAGGTCGGGCCCGATGTTGTTTTCCCTGGGGTCTTCCCTGTAAGTGTCCCTTCGCGCGAGAAGGTTGCTGACGGGGTGGAGGTTTCCCCCTGGACCTCTGCTTCCGGGGTGCCGCCTGTGGGGCCACAGGAACCAGAGCCAATGTAGAAAGGGTCCTGGGTTGCTGGGAAGCAGACGTCACGTGGGATCTCGGAGGCCTCTAGGCGGCCGAGTCGCCACGTGAGAAAATGTGGCTAATTGCCACTGTCTGCTTCACTGTCCAAAAACTGCAAAGCAGACTTTCTCGGTGCCATTCATCTGCGCAAGGTTCAGCCGGGGATGTCTCTCCTGGACCACTACCGTGGACATCGTCCGACCCAGGGCCCGTGCCGCCACCTTGGTCGCCCGTAGAGCGCCATCAGTGGTAGCACGGAGATCCTGCATTATACCCGGGTCGGCCTTACCCTCGTGGAACTCTCTCAATGTCTTGGGGACCTGCAGGATGGCCATGGCGTAGAGAGGAGGCAGCCTGGCCCGCGGCATCCCAAGCTTTCGACACCAATGATGCGGAAGTCTTACGCGCTTTGGACGGTAGGCGTGGCCGATTCCCCCCAGGTGGTAGCCGTCTGCGACACAGGTGCACCGCAGCCGGACGTTCCACTCGGGGGATCTCGACGTAGCCCTTGGCTGCCCCACCAGCGAGGAAAGTAAGGGAGCTGGAGCTGGTTTCAATGGAACGGTCCGTGAGTGGAGCGTTCCGAGTTTTACACAGCTCCTTATCCAACTCTGGGAAAAACATGGCACCCGGGGTGGGCGCGGTTTGCACCGCGCTCCGACCTCAGGAACCACGTATCCCCGGGTTAGCACGGATGACATCACTTCTGCTTCGTCCTGAACTCGACCACTGGGGGTGGAGCTCGGATTCGTCAGAGTCGGATGCCAGTCTCCCTCCGATGCTGCGAGCGACATCTCATCTACGTCACACATCGTTTCCGAGTGTGTGCCTGAGGATCCGGACGGTATGCCACCGCCGGTTGGGGAACGTTCAGAAGAGCGAATCGGGGTGCGATCGGCCAGTGAGCACTTGGCTGGCGGGTTTACGTTCGCAGAGTTCCCCATATCACTAACGTTGCTAACATGGGTGGTCATCAGGGCCGTAACCACAGATGTCACAGCCCGGGTTGCAGACGAAATGACTAAATTAAAGCCTTGTATCACATTCAACTTGCTGGTAAAGCTAGTTAATAAATAAATGAATATTCCTGATGCACATCCCTGGCTATAAGACATGTTCTTGATCAGCAGGACGTACAGTACAGTGCTCTGTAAACAGTTGTAAATATGCAGATAAAAGGCCTGTTGTTTTTCTTATGCAATGTATAACAAAGCTTTATTGAGAGTGCGGCAGCCGGTGAGCAGAACTGAAGAGTTAAATGAACAGATGCACAGAATAGAGAGATGCAGTTTCATTAAAGTCATCTGATGATGGCACACAATAAAGACTTCAACAAATTCGACCTGCATCTGTCAATGTAGGCCGACATGCTTTAGTATTCCAAGTACGTAGATACGAACAAATGTTACGGTTATGGTGTGTTTTTCCATAACCTTTTTTGTGAACAGATGTGACACATCCCGTCTAATGGGTAAGTTATTTGTAAAGGAAAGGAAAAAGTTAAAATGAACTGTTGCTATAGGTGTGCAGTCGACCTAAAAGAGAAAACTGCCGACTGAATCGCATTTTGATAGTCTCAGCATCTGACGTCACGCCCACGGATGGTTGACTGAATGTCTGAGCTGCGTTCAGCCCCGACAAAACATTTCTTAAACAGAAACGGTGGTGCGTTGAACACCCAGTTCTGATAAAGCTATAGTTCAATTATGGTAGTTGAGAAGGCCATGTTCTGTTTGAGTAGTTTTCGGAGCCTTTAAAATACGTATTAATACTGCAAAATATTCTTGATACTCACTGGCCTTGCCATCCAGAATAAATGAAAACATCTATGTTTTATTTAAAGCACTAAACAACCATTGTGTATGAAATTTGGTATATAAGTTAACTTGCCTTGCAACGAAGCTAAAAATATATAGAAAAATATTCCAATTTTTACTATAAAACTTTTGACAAACATGTCTTCTAATATTTTCAATTGTTGCGTATACCGAGCTGCAGCGGTCACATTTGTATACGACTTCACTTGAACCCATTGTGCAAGCCGTCTCTATAATACCGCATAGGTTATATATTGCACATGTTTCTCTGATTGGGCGGACTTTTATTGTTGTTGCTGTTAATCTGTTAAATAAAACATGACGCAGCACAAAACAAAACGTGATTGGCAGCCAATGTTCCCAGACCTTCAGTATGAAGGCTAATTTCCACTTTTGGAAATGTAATATTTCCACTTTTGCTTCTTACGATGACATTGCTTTTTTCATGCTGTATTAAATCCCACAATCCACCTCAAAAGCGTGATACTTGTCAACCACAGAAATATGTTAAAAACTCTCACTTACTATCCGTCTTTCTCGTTGAATTCTTAGGAACGGGACACAGTCAATGGAGGCCATTGTTCTTTGATTAACAACGTTCTTCATAATATTTTCTAAACAGGAAAGAAAATCATACAGTCTTGGAATAACTAGAGAAATGTTGACAGAATTTAAATTTTTGCGTGAATTTTCTCTATTGTATAATACATCTAAAATCTTTGGTGCAAATAACCAGAACAAATAAATACTTTTATATCAAAGACGTCAGCATAATTCATACAGCAGGACACATATGTTTAGTAATCTACTGTCGCTTCCTCAGACGATCATTTAATAAGAAAACCTGTTTATAAATCACAGTCAGAGTTTGTTTGACTTTAGGCCAATTCTGTCAAAATGTCAACCCTACATCACATCCATAACGCAAAGAGTCACGTCCAGAACATTGAAATTCCCCTTTATAGAAACACTACAAGGAAAACTATTCTATGCACCACATATCTAAGTATCTTTTCAATTCCTCTGTAGGTTCTATTGTATTATTTCAGATTTTCTGAAAGCATTTTCACTATTTCTGAACATCAGCACGGTTTATATAATACTGTAGTTGATTTACCAGAAGCAGATTCACCTTTCCATTTCTCCTCTGAGCACTAATTGCACGATTATTCATAACTTCAGTCCATCTCTGAAAAATACATATCCACTGGAAGTCAGGTGGTGGTGATGGGGGGGTTACAGGCAATGATGTCAAATGCTAATTAAAACACGAAGGTTTGTGACTACTATTAAAGTACTTGTGTGTCTTCAATATGAGCATGTATAACACAGACACACATCTCACAAAGAAAAAACAAATTGAGTCTGATGATTTAAGAATTTTAGTTTAATAGACAGAAGATGGTAATAAAGGGAAGTAATGCACGGTTTATCTGTGCATCTTAAAATTTAAATTTTTGGTAGAACAAATGTATTATACACAAATGTAGTATAATGCAATGTAAGTCGATTTGGATAAAAGCGAAAACATTTTTTAAATGTTGCGTAGAAACATCTTAAGTGCGTACGTGAGATTCATAGAATGAACGTACTCACAGAAAGCATATGCACGCCTCTCATTCAGATGTGAAATCTATACATCGCAAATGATCTTGAAATTACACACAGCTGAACAGTTTCAAATCTCTAATATAAAAGAACACCTGTCAACGTCCAAATACAATACAAGTGGCTGGAATGACTTATATTTCCAAAAACCTGCAGCACTCATAAACAAGCAAAAGCGTGCACGTCTGCTCATAACGTATATAAACGTTTATAAATGAGGCCAGGGGTCACGTCAGTAAACTCCCACCTTTCATTTCCGAACTTAACTTTAAATTAGAAATACAACAAAATATCTGCCGATAATGTATCCGTTGATCAAATCTATTTATCGGCTATCGGCCGATAGTTTAAAAACAGTCAATGATGAGGGCCGATAAATCCTGACAGGAGGCTAGGAAAATGCAATGAATTTGTGTTTTGTACAAAGAAAATGCTAAGAAACATCACCAGGTTGATGTTCAATATTCAATATTCATTATACGAATCAATATCATTTAGAAAGATTAGAAATAATCATTTAATCTTCGGTATCAGCATATATCACTCGATGTATCGGTATGGATGAGAAATTTAGAATTGGTGTCCTTCTAATTTAAATCGGCAATTCTGTCATTATCCACCCACCTCACAGCTCAGTTATGGAAAATTTGGCAACAATTTTTTCTATATTGAATCAGATTGCTGTCTCAAAGAAAGATGTTCAGAAACTGTATCTGTCATCTCGAAATATAAAGGACAGATGTGATAAGCAGATGTCAGAGGGATGTTTGGGTAATGATTTAGACAGACATGTGTTTGTTTGCGGTTGATTCATCGCTCTGTAAGTGAATCGGTCATATTCAGTGCAGCACGCTCATTAAGCAGATACTTCTGCGCTCGAGCCACACCGAACATTTAGATTTTTCTAATCCACGCTGTCACCACACAACAAAACATTCACCACAACAAACTCTTGACGTCTGACTCAGAAAAACAGAGTTGGGGGAGAGAAATGATATTGTGAGTTAAATGTTAAGATAGTTTTCTGAATAGTTGTTTTCCATTGTGTCCTCCATCAACAAAAGTACATCTACAGTTGGAATATAGAAACTCACGAGCAGAGGAAGAGCCACAAACAGAGACTTTTGAAAGGAACATTAAACATAATTTCCTCTCCCGCTGTATAGCTTGAAACGTCGAGATGGGAACTAATTCTCTGTGATTTGATAGATGGTTTGTGTTAATTGATGGGTTGTAGAAACAGAAGCAGGTCGTCTCCTGTTCTGTCTCTCATTAAAGCACAGCGTTGCTAATTCACAGGTGTTTGCCTCGGTAGGTTGTCATGACGACGTGGAGAAATCCCATTTGAGTCTATGAATGTAAAGTTTTATTGGTTTTATCATTCCCTAGATACTTAGTGTATATTTAAAGATATAGAAGTCAGAACTAATCCGTTAGCACCAAACCGACTACTTCAGACCTCTTTATCTCTTTCTATCCTAAAAACAAAAGAAAAGAAAGAAAAGTATCTTGGCTTTATATACTGTGGTAGGCTACATGAGACCAGTTTTACAGCTTATGCTCTTTGTCGTCCTTATGAGGTGCCAATTGTTTACCTCAGTTGTTAGTTGCTTTGAATAAAAGCGTCTGCTAAACCATTTAATGTAAATGTAAAGATGTTTTTCTTTGTTGACATATTAAAACAATATATTGGGATGCATCATACGTAAAATTGACCCGAAAGGTTTTTTTATTTGTCACTAAGAGAAAAATATATACATAAAAATATACAAGAAATTATCGAGTGCAGTTGTTAATACTGTTTTCACACACAGTATTGAGTGTTCAACCTATAAATATAATTCTCAGAATGCACAGGGATTTTTTCCCTCTTCAATCCATGTCAAACTCATGTAAGAGGTAATGCTCCCATTATTAGACCCATGCAGAGCATTTAAAGCTTTTTATTTGAGAAAATAAGACAATTTACAAAAGATCAAAGTAAAAATAATTATTAAAGCTTGCTAGCTTAAAGTATCTTTTGCCATTTATAAACCCAGTCAGCCAACTCTTCTGAAGCACCAGGATAGCTATGTGTGTGGTACTAAAATGTAAGTCATTAATATGAATACAATGAATAGATTGTTTGAATGTAAAATTGTATTAATCTGAAACATGTTTTAGATTGCCTTTTTCGTAACACGATTTAGATTCACACATGAACTGTAAAATTACAATATATCAAATGACACAAAATGACACAAAATACAAATATATACGATAAGACACTATGAAATACTGTATTTGTTAACATTGCACTTGCACATTGCACGTAAAATCTGAAAACTCTACAATGTAAGAAACAATAGGTTAAATCTGTAAATAACACACTCTTTAAAAAAAATCTATGTTGCTTTTTGTCTATATTTTTTACTTTTTGTATATAGTGCATTATTGTTTTTATTTAATTTCTCCTCTTTTCTATCTTAATGTATATTTGCACTATGTTGCACTATGTGTACACTTTCTTGTCACTAAGCTCCTATTGCCAAGTCAAATTCCTTGTAAACATACTTGGCAATAAAGCTCCTTCTGATTCTGATTCTTCTGAAAAATATAGTTAAATAGATTAAAAACACTAAAGTACTATCCACCTCACAGTTTACACAGATTTTGTGCACCTCAGATCTTTTCCAAACCCAAAAAGCATGATTAAAATCCTGATGACACAAGTATAATTTAAAAATACTTCTCTTTTAATTTATTTCCTAAACTTTTCTTTGCCCAAGTAATACAGTTGTGGCCAAAAGTTTTGAGAATTACATAAATGTTGGAAATTGGAAAAGTTGCTGCTTACGTTTTTATAAAAGCAATTTGCATATACTCCAGAATGTTATGAAGAGTGATCAGATGAATTGCATAGTCCTTCTTTGCCATGAAAATGAACTTAATCCCAAAAAACCTTTCCACTGCATTTCATTGCTGTCATTAAAGGACTTGCTGAGATCATTTCAGTAATCATCTTGTTAACTCAGGTGAGAATGTTGACAAGTACAAGGCTGGAGATCATTATGTCAGGCTGATTGGGTTAGAATGGCAGACTTGACATGTTAAAAGTAGGGTGATGCTTGAAATCATTGTTCTTCCATTGTTAACCATGGTGACCTGCAAAGAAACGTGCGCAGCCATCATTGCGTTGCATAAAAATGGCTTCACATGCAAGGATATTGTGGCTACTAAGATTGCACCTAAATCAACAATTTATAGGTTCATCAAGAACTTCAAGGAAAGAGGTACAATTCTTGTAAAGAAGGCTTCAGAGCTCCAAGAAAGTCCAGCAAGCGCCAGGATCGTCTTCTAAAGAGGATTCAGCTGCGGGATCGGAGTGCCACCAGTGCAGAGCTTGCTCAGGAATGGCAGCAGGCAGGTGTGAGCGCATCTGCACGCACAGTGAGGCGAAGACTTTTGGAAGATGGCCTGGTGTCAAGAAGGGCAGCAAAGAAGCCACTTCTCTCCAAAAAAAGCACCAGGGACAGATTGATCTTCTGCAGAAAGTATAGTGAATGGACTTCTGAGGACTGGGGCAAAGTCATATTCTCAGATGAAGCCCCTTTCCAATTGTTTGGGGCATCTGGAAAAAGGCTTGTCCGGAGGTGAAAAGGTGAGCGCTACCATCAGTCCTGTGTCATGCCAACAGTAAAGCATCCTAACACCATTCATGTGTGGGGTTGCTTCTCATCCAAGGGAGTGGGCTCACTCACAATTCTGCCCAAAAACACAGCCATGAATAAAGAATGGTACCAAAACACCCTCCAACAGCAACTACTTCCAACAATCCAACAACAGTTTGGTGAAGAACAATGCATTTTCCAGCACGATGGAGCACTGTGCCATAAGGAAAAACTAAGTGGCTCGGGGACCAGAATGTTGAAATTTTGGGTCCATGGCCTGGAAACTCCCCAGATCTTAATCCCATTGAGAACTTGTGGTCAATCCTCAAGAGGCGGGTGGACAAACAAAAACCCACTAATTCTGACAAACTCCAAGAAGTTATTATGAAAGAATGGGTTGCTATCAGTCAGGATTTGGCCCAGAAGTTGATTGAGAGCATGCCCAGTCGAATTGCAGAGGTCCTGAAAAAGAAGGGCCAACACTGCAAATACTGACTCTTTGCATAAATGTCATGTAATTGTCGATAAAAGCCTTTGAAATGTATGAAGTGCTTGGAATTATATTTCAGTACATCACAGAAACAACTGAACCAAAGATCTAAAAGCAGTTTAGCAGCAAACTTTTTGAAAACGAATATTTATGTAATTCTCAAAACTCTTGGCCACGACTGTATATCCAACAAACATCAACCGAAAATAAAATAACCAAAGTATTTTTCATGTTCCCATAGCAACACGAAACATTTTCCTGTCTGCTTGCATTCTGCATAATTGTTTGTGAATATAAATAATCAGCATGGCGCATGTAAGTATTTATATGTATACAATATATTTATGTTTGTGCCACAGGACATAAAGTGGGTCATAAGCATCTGGCACAACCCGACAGATATGATCATAAAGGGTCTGGGGTTGAATTTATAACCTCAGCTAATAAACCTCAAAGCTGAGGGATTTGACCAGAGCGATGCAGGCATCATTTGATCTTTTATAAATAGCCGTTGAATACGCAGCATGCGGCTTATGTTGATTAGACTGTGATTGGTGCGAGGTGGCGTTTGGCTTCTTTATTCACCGTCTCATTCAGTAATCAAAACTCACCTCGCCGGCTTTCATCTGCACACTCAAAGATGTCTAAGGGGGGAAAACCGAACACTCACCAGACAAACATGGTTCTCCGCAGTAAAAAATACAAAACATTTAGGCTATAATAATGACCTTGTTTTCGGTTAACCAACAATTTATCCAGCTTTAGATACTGTTCAAGTGAAAATATCAGTAGCTTCAACAACTAAAGCTAGTGATTCATTGAGAAATTGAAATCATTAGGACAATTTTTTTCCTTATGTCCGTCCAAATCCAAACCTTTGTACTGATAATGTCCTTATAGTTAGTGACTAACTAGTCAAACTCTAAAGACTACAGAATTATTCAATGTTTTGAACAATATTTCTGTCACGGTGTGACAAATGAGGGCGGAACTAAAGTTCGCCGCAATTGTGTCCCCTCCGGTATAATAACAAGGAAACACTACCCCCCGTGTAAGTGTATATCTGTTGCCCTGCCAACCGGGATGAGGAAATTGACACCAGGTGTGGGGAATTAATTTAGAGCCATGACGAAGCCATGTGGGCATTGAGAAGGATATAAAAAGCCAGTGAAGAGAGACTGTGGTGTGGTTCTCTCCCGTGAGAAGTCGTTCTATTTGAGTGTTGCAGAGAAGAATTGCGGGGTGCAAAGGGAAGTGCTGCTGGAGGGGACTCGAGGAGTGTGGAAGAGTTGTGAAAACACACCGTTTGCCTGGAAGGGAGAGAGATAAGTAATCGACCATCGTATCTCGTACCTGCATGTTTCGACACTGAATTTGAGGTGGATTGGAGTGCTTTGATTGTGCTATCTAAACGTCACTGAGTGAATTATACTGATTCATGGTCGATCTCTTGCCCTCTTCCCCCGTGTTGGAACGGTGATGTGAATCCGTCTATGTCTGGGGAGGAAAACCCTGAAATATCTTCTTCCCAACATTGGAGCTCGTTGCTTGTGGCACGGAGACCCCTGGGTGAGTGCTGGCCTTATCTGCACTAATTTGAAGTGGATTGCAGTGCTTAAATTGACGTTTCCCCCCTCACGTTGCATGTTTGGAGTGAAATTGCCGTGTGTGTGTGGAAGATTTATTCTCTTTTGCTGTGCACTCCCCACGTGCCATGCTGGTCTACTGTCAGTAACTGGAGCTTAATAATGTCGATCGGTCCCATCTGTTGAGGACTAGAAGGGATAGCACCTGTGAGTCAAACTAACCTGTCTGTTTTTAAGTAGCGATTCTGACTGGCTTAGAAGAAGCTCTGTCCAGCCTGTGACTTAAGTTCGCTACTTGCCTGTCAACCCACCTGTATGGTGAGAAGGTTTGCCCCCCCCCCCCCTTGCAACACGTGTGAGAACTGTATAGTGCTGTTGAAGTTGATTCTGTTTGTCTTAGAGGAGTTCCGCTCAGCCCGCGACTTGAGCCTGCTACAACCCCAAGTCCATCTGCATGGTGTGAAGTCATCTGTCCCCTGCAACACACCCCCAGGTCCATCTGCATGGTGTGAAGTTATCTGTCCCCCGCAACACACGTGAGAGTTGTATATCGCTGTTGAAGTTGATTCTGTCTGTCCAGGAGAAGCTCCGCTCGGCCTGCACCTTTGAGTCTGCTATAGCCCCCGGTCCATCTGCATGAGAAGCTCCGTCCAGCCGTTGACTCGAGTCTGCTGTAGCCCTAGAGTTCCAACTGTCTACTCACCTGTGGAAACTTACCTGTCCGTCGTAGGCCTCTGTGAACTTTGCATCAGTGTGGGAAGAGGATTAGCCCTGACTGTATATCCACCTGTAGGAACTCACCTGTCTGTCGTCGGTCCCTGTGAACCCTGCATCAGTGTGGGAAGAGGAAGGGCCCTGACTGACTACTCACCTGTGGAAACTCACCTGTCTGTTGTCGGCCCCTGTAAATCCTGCATCAGTGTGGGAAGAGGAACAGCCCCGACTGTATACACACCCGTGGAAATCCATCGATCCATCTCAGGCCATTGTGAACCTTGTATCGGCGTGGGAGTGGGCTCCGGAGACTGCTGTATTGCCTCGATTCCGGGGAAGAAGAGGAAAGGAAGATTTTAGCTTAGGTTATTCCAATTACTTTTAACTTTAATAAAAAGAACTGTTATTCCCTTGAATTCTGTTTCCGTCTTGTCTCTGACACGCTCCTCAGGGTGGTCCTGGTTCAGGGGTGGGCGCAGTCCGGCTTGGCCCATCCCGACCTGTGACATTTCTATAGATATTTTAATGCATATCCTAAACATCAGTTGTGGGGTGTTTAACAATAGATATTCATGTTTCTAATTAAAAAAAAAGATTTATATTTCACATTGTTCGAGTCTATTGTTCACCGCTGTCCCTCTTCTCATTAAACAACTGGATTTCTTCCGGTCTATATAAAGTCCCTCCTTCCGAAACGCTCTGCTTGTTAAAGCTGATTCGGTCTGTTGTGATTGGTTCCCTACTTAGAGCATGTGTTTGACGATATCAGTCTGCTAGTGCATGTGCAAACGTCAATCTTTATTAGAGATCGCAATTTTTTTCCTACTATGGTGAGGGAAATGACACCGGACCGAATGGCTTCATACCAGTTATATTAATTAACACTAATAACACAAGCATTAGTTGTGCCTTTTTATATTGGACACAAGTTGTTTAATAAAACGAAAGACATTTGCAAGCTGGACTTCAAAGGATGTTTCATAGAAGTGTTTAAGAGGTAAGCGCATGCACACACACACAATATCTGTGTATTACACAGAACAGCTTTCACAGCCGAGGTTAAAGGTTCTGTGTGTAAGTTTCAGAGGCCACTATTGGCGATTTAGGAAATTGCAACCTACAGCTCCTCTACCCCCCTCTCCCTCCCATTAGAGAGGCTACGGTTGCTATCACAGGACAAAAGGGTTCCGTAAATGATAGCGGCCATTATTGGTGGTGTTCATAATTGCAATCTACGTCTCACAGGCGAACAACAGACTGAAGCCACGGACACAGGACAGATATGTCGTTGTTTGAGACAGCAAAGAGTAACCTTTGCAAGTCAAGTGATGAGGTTTATTTACAAAGAAAAATAAATAAATTCAATTTACTTAATTCATCATTTACTCTAATCGTTGTAGTGAATATTATTGTTACTTGTTAACATTGTGTCAGTGATTTATTCGCTTATTTTGCATAGCTTTTTTGGCACGGTAACTTGGTTCGCAATTTACAGTTTATTGAAACGGCTTGCTAATGCTAAAGGCATGTAATCTAACCACGAAAGTCTTAGCAGACATTTTTCTCATCATCACAGAGTCAATCAGAGGACTTAACACAGGTAGTAAGAGGGAGAGGAAGAGGGCAGAGAGGTAGGGGTGTTGGAAATGCAGGCAGGGCGAGGGGAGGCAGAGGAGCTAACGTTACCCGGGAGGACCGCACAAGAGAGGATGTGGAAGGTAAGCAGTATTATAATATAACTTAAACCTTATTTATGCAAATTCTGATTGTTAACATGATTTCTAACTTGATTTGCACACAGCCATTCAACAAGGACTTACGATACAATTACAAAGTGCTAAATATTTACAAGGAAAAACACTACTTCTCTTGATGATCATGCTCATCTGTTAGCTAAAGCTATCAAACAAACAGTTCACTTATATTGCGGAAATAAGACAAACTTACCGGTCCAGCAGAAACCTAGCAACTTCGGCGTTGCTTAGCAAACCTGTTTCCTGCTTCATGCCCTCCTTTTTTAAAAGAACCACACCGATGTTTATTCGGGTTTTCTGCCGTTTTTTGTCTCGACTTCGCCTTGCTGCATCGTATTTTCTCTATTTTGACGCCACGCAACAAAGAACCGTTTCTATTTCTAATAAAAAACAAGACAAGAAAATGTTGTTATTGTTCTTTCTCTAGTTCTGCTAATCCTTCTATGTAGTGGCTTTGCAAGCTGCCTTTGAAAAACACAGCCGAAGAAGAAGAACATAGTCCCGTGCATCCTTCTTTTTAAGAAACGCGCTCAGTTTGTCCGTGTAGTGCTACTATAGAAACATGGTCGGCAATTTGATATTGGTATGTTTCATACATATTGCCGGCAATGTATATACACCGCCCGCGGTGTATATATATAAAATGGCTCATTGTAAGGTAATATAAACATTTCGGATGATTTTGTAAGGTATTTTTTCACCACTCACAACATAGTTTTGTATTATATATTACATTTTGGTGAATAAATCCTTCCAAATGCTACACATTGTACCTTTAAAGTCATGGAAGCTGTTATTTGACTGTTGGTCATCTTAGAATGTGTGTAGCTGAATTCTTATTAGCAGCTGTAGGATTGTGATGAAAGTGAAAGTAGTTTAGCGCGTAGGTCAGTGAAATGTTTACGATATATGATTTCCGAACACTACTCCAGCGGCTCTTCTTCTTCTGTAAGGAAGACTTTGCCCATTTTTTTGCGTATTTGTTTGGGAGGAGGTTATTAAAAGCACTCGGAATAGTGACATCATGTACCCAGGAAGTGGAGGGATGTAGTCCAATCCAGCCTTTCTCTGCAGTCATTGAAAAGCGAATTCTGTTAAAGAAAATATCTCACTCTGTACTGAACTTTGAGCTTTATCACTTTCCAGGTATTATTTATGCTCTAACAGCATCATTATACACTAACTAAAGGTTGGAATAGGGGATCGCGGGGAAAGTGCTTTTTAAGTAAAATGAATTAATAAAACACGTGTATTAGACACGAAAAATTGCTAAAATTAAAGTGTAGGAACAAAAGATGCATTCTATCTAAAAGCGAATTCTCACCCATACCTGCCTGAAACGCCTCATGTAACCACACCCCGGCAAATGTTCGTTACTTCGTAACATGATTTGACCAAGACCGCCCAAGTCACCCAACCATGACAACTTCGCTAGCGCTTCAGATTTGCAGCCTGTAAGTATATTTTCAATGTAAAAGACCTTGTTACGGACTAACGCGAGTTGAGTTTGTCGTGTGTTTGTGATCTCCAAATGCAGACACGTGCGCAACGTGGACAAAAACACAACATAAGTCCTAATAATCAGTAATAATGTTCCAACTAGAGGCAACAAATGTTGTGTTTATAATGGGGTTTATTGTCTTTGTTGAGTCAAGAAGGGTAGCGAGCTTATTTTTATCTCACACAAACTCTGTATGTATATGGTTGTTTGTTTATAGTCTTTATAACGTCCTATATAAAAGGTAAAACAGCTATAGTTTTTAACTATTTAACATAATATTTTTTTTATAAAACCTTACCAATCCTTTACATCCAGCTCAAGTCGAACTGGCAAAGTTGATGTATTGGCTCGATCATCCTCAGTTTCCGCATCAGATTCGGCCTCGAATTGATGTAAGGAAGTCACGATGACATTTTATTACCTGTCAGTCCAGTTGCTTCGGAACATGTTGTGTACGAATATGGTAAGTGCCGTTACATCTCCATTTCACTCTTGCAGTATTCGTCCAATCACTATGCACAGGTTAACCGGCCAATCATAGGCATACCACACCTCGCTTTTCAGAGCGATGAGTTTTGTAAAATATCAGCGCGTTTCAGAGAGTTGGAGCAAAGAGGAGATACAAACATGCACGATATGTGGAAAATACAGCCTTTTTGAACCTTAAATGGTGTATACACATTACATTACATCTAAAAAATAAACCATAATATTCGTTTTGCCATGTCATTTGACCCCTTTAAAAAACATTAATTAAAACATTTCAAATACATTACTGAAATTATTACGTTTTTCCAACTAGTTTTTGAGTTTTGTATGTCAATTTACACAATTCTCAATAACAATTAAACGCAAGAGCTGATTTTGCCTCGAGCATCTCCTATAAGATGCCTTTTGAGTAGAAAAGCATTTATGCTCAGTGTTTCCCTACCATTACCTTAGGGAGGCGCTCCGCCCCTCCAACGGCACCACCCGCCCCCCTTGAAGGTCAAGTTAATCTTATTTTATATATAGCGCCAGATCACAGGAGTAGAGAAGAGCGTTTAAGGTTACCTTTCATACAGAACATGTCTATACCTTTTTATTTTACTAAACAAACTAGATAGCATTATGGGCTTTATCTTATTTATACGGCGGCATGTCATTTCAGTCTGTACATTTACAATTCTCCTTTGGTTTCCGTATCGAATTTCGCTCCGATGCGTGCGCGCACACAGACACGTGCGCTCCGCTCAAACACAGGTAAGCACACTCCGACCAGTGGACAGAGAGCGCGTGTCCGACAATATTTCGCGTCAAACACCGGAAAAGCAAGCAGATAAAAATATTTGCGTTTTAAATCGCTCCCAGGGTGGTAAAAATGGCTTAGTAAAGAAAGGACGCACGCCCTGCCCCTGACAAGCAGCAACAGTCCAGTCACCACCGGATGACAGGTATCGCCCAGCTTGGCTTCGTTCCATCTGGACCGCTAGACAGAATGAACCACATCATCAGTATTTTAAATTGAGCAGCGCGTCTACATAAATGAGCTGTACACATCACACGCACTCAGGAATTTATGTTGACTATATTTGTCCGATATACTGTATTTAATATCTTCATATAGCCAAACGCATTTCATTTTAACCCTTTCTGCTCCGTAAATGCTGCACACGCGTCGCATATAGAGACCTGCAGACACCAAGATCATGTAAATTAATGGAGACTTTTACTGTAACGCTTAAGTAAACGAAATGCAGCAGAAATTAAGTATTTTAGGCTGTCAGTCAGTTTACTGTCTGCTATATAGGTTTGTTGCATTATAAACCATACGTCTTGTATCTACATTTAGCATTAATGATATTTATAATATCAATAGCATTAATAATCGGGATGTTAAGAGCATTTCATAATGAATCATGTTTTAATCTGGGATTATTTAGAATCAATTCTAGTATGTGCAAACATGCACATAATTGTCATGCCATGAATTCTTTTTTAAAGTGTGTGTTCGATTCATTCTAAAAAAACAAAATAGCCAGAATCTGCTTCTGTCAGGCATGCCTTTTCTAACTTTGATTGTGACTTGTTTCTTTAAAAACGAGCTCTGTTTAATGTCATATCGCAGTTTCAATGCTCGTAAATCCATTTAATCTGCTTTGAAACTTCTATGCTTCGCCTGGGGAGGCTACTGAGACTACATTAACTGAGGCAGTCAGGAATAACCCGCAGCAGAGGTGTTTACAGTGCGAGTTGTCAGGAAAGAAAAATCACAGCAGCTGCTTTATTACCACAACAAGCCTTGGAGGAAACATTTCTTCAACTTCTTTGAGTTACTCTGAACTTTTATGGCCCATATGATCGGATGAAATATGGCCTCTCACAGGACTGAACGTTTACCCCCAGCATCAAGAAACCACTCTTCTGTTGCCATAGCAACACTTTATTCTTGGTGGAAGAGAGCGTCTTAGCTAATACTTACAGTGTACATCCAACAGAACCCTTGAGCTGGCACAAAATTATTACTTTAGATTATGTTTTTGTTTTGTAAAAATGATCTTTGTCACAAAATAATGTAATGTCACTCCTTGGATGATGATGTCTTCATATTCTGTTAGTTTAAAAAAACATAAAAACAAGTTTCAAGTATCTAGGTGAAAAAGCCACGGTTGGACGGATAAGACACGGACTCGATGATGGTAAAACCAAATCTCCGTGTAGAGCAATGACTCCCTGTGCATACAAAAATCTCCAAAATTTAGCAACAACCTAAAATATCTTAGCAATTGCATAGCAACAAACCATAAAACAATTCAGGAAACCATAGCAACTGCATGGCAACACACTGGAAACCACCTGCAACATTTTGGCACCAGGTTTGTGACATTTGTGAGATTTCTGGGTCTTTTTTCTCAAGAGAAATATCTGAGACGCAGGAGATCTGAGCAAAAGTATCCATTTGCTCCCACTGCTGCCTAAACAAATAATAATTTGGTCTCATGGCAACCCTTTAGTTTTTTTCTTTGTAATACATACTAAACTACAGAACAGACTTCATCTGAATTTAGTTCAGATTAAATTGGACTGATTTCGCCATCTGCACGTCTAGTGTGACCGTCTAGAACCTCCTGTGAAATCTTTGGAGCAGATGCACAGCAGATGCCCAGAGAATACTGCTCACCCAGAACCCACCAACTGGATTCCAAACTGGGCTGAAAATGTTCTGAACAGTTGCCGTGGAAACCTGCAGCCAAACCCAAAATCCATAACACAATATGGCTCTAATTTTCTCCGTTTTCTGTTATTCGGCAGAAAGACACTTGAAAGATTGACAAACACAATGAGGCACAATCACTCAGTCATGCATAAAATCATCTTACATTAGCATAAATATCACTTACGTCTTTGAACATCCATAAAGCAGAAGGATGTTGTTACTTTGAGAGCTCCAGTCACTCACATGCATCATTGAAAGTGGATGGAATTACTTGTCTTTGCAATATTGATGCCTTGAGTGATACTTGATCATGAAATCAGATCTGTTTTGAAATCGTCACAAAAATGCCAGATAAGGAGTGAGTTGTAAAAAATAGAATTGCATTGGAATTCGAATTACAAAAATGACTTTATTTATTAAAAACTTGTTATGTAAAAAGAAAAATACCCTATATGGTTTATGTAAAAAAAACTTTAGAATTGCCTTCTTCAGGTCTAAAGGCCTCTGCACTTGGTCTCTGACTTGGTTTTGGCTCCTACGCTTGTACCCCTGAAGGGCGACTGATTTCCTTGGCGTAAGCAAGCTTGAACACATTATCTCTGAAAACTTTTGAGATGTTTATACTTATTTTTCATGAGTTTGTGAACGCTTCTAAAACAGCTTTCTTGAGCCGTGTAACTGTTTAAATTTCTTTATTTTTCAAGAATCCACTTGGGTCTCATAAAGCACTGCGCTAATAATTGAACATCTGTTCTAAAACTACATTCATTTTGTATCTTGTGCTTCTCGCGGCTGTATTTGACTTATGGGAATATTTCATCCAAATAAAAAAGAGCCATCGTGTAGTTTCCAACTCACATTATTGTCTTTCTTCCTTTGAAGAACGTTCACATTATCTTTATTTTTACAACAAAACCATACAGCGAGCAAAGGTTGTCGGAAAAGGTAATCAATCACTGTAAAAAGTGTTTTGTTGTCTCAACAACAATATTGTATCATTTTAAGTAGCTTATACTTAAAAATAAACAAATTTATAACATTTCTTGCTCAATTTAAAATCCTTTATTCATGCAACACAAAAATATAAATTACAAGAAAAGCTCAAAAGTATGCATTAAGTGTATGAAAAAAATTGAGTTGTGCAAACTAGTTATAATTAAGTAAACCTTACAATACATTTCCAGTGCAATGAACTTAATATAATCAGTACAGTGTGCTTATGTGGAGAATCACTCAATGACTGACAACAAATCAGTCATCAATTATTTCAAAACTATTTGTTATTATAATATACTTCACTATGCTATATGAACTTTAAGGTGGATGAAATATGTACAGTAAGTACAGCCCACATGAGCAATGTAAGTTGATTGAGATCGTGCTACATAATTTTTTTATGTAAAGAAGGTCAATCAAACTGATATATTTGTGTAAAAGCAAAAAAGATTATCTTGTTATTTTTAAAATAAAAGTTGAATTTACTTAAAAACCATGATGCAAAAATGGTGCACATATATTTTAAGTAAAGTCAACACATAATTTTTTACATTGTGGGTGAGATGCCATCCAAATTTATAAAAGGAAGAACTGAAGGTTATGACACTGAAATATCATAGCTGAAATTTCTAAAATATAAAACTAGCAATACAATGCATCTGTCTGTGCATTTACCCGTAAAGGAAACATGCTCACGAGGAAAGAGATTTGCAGACTTGCAAATCTGTTCAAAAACGAATTAACAAAAGATTTGATGAGTTTGATAAGCTCAACCGGAAAAAAGAAAATCGCAGATGAGATCTTGTTAAAATCTAAATTATTTCTCCTATAGGCGTCTGTGAGATTAAATGGAGAGCAAATGGAAACTTTTACGGAAGTCTCATACATTTGAGATATTTCTCCTGAGGAAATCAGAAAAAATCAGAAATCTCACGAACGTGAACGTCTCAAACTGAACTCAGATTGGTCAATATTCTTGAAGATCTCAATACGAAGTCAAACATTTCTCATCAAATTTACCCAAATACAGATTATTTGACCTCCCCAATCTACATTCATTTTTCACCTCAATACTATTCATTTTTTATTTCAAACAAGCAATTTTTAAGAGAAACATTGGATACAAAGTTGATAAATTCAACACAACTGTGAACTCCATTAAATCTCCTGAGCTACAAAACAGCAACACCTAAGTAACATTTTTTTCTGGGCAATGAAATTATGATTATAATTGTTTGTTTAAAGACCTATTTTAAATATCATAGGGAGGTCATTGCACTGTCTGACTCATTCTAACTAATGTGTTTAAAACGATGTTATAGAAAACAATCTAGATGTTAGTGACTGACGTCAAAATGTCTCTCTTATGTTCCAGAAAAGAAGGAAAGTCTAAAAAGGTTTGAAATACCATGAGAGTGATGAATTTTCATTTTTTGGTGAACTATTCTTTTAAGCGGGTTGACATTTTTAACAGCACTTAAAACACTCTGCTACTTCACCATACAGTAAATTGCATCTTATGACAGCATGTCTGCTGAGGAGATCTGCAATGGACAATGTGTATCTAATAATTACTTTCTTTCTTCTGCAGAACACAAAAGGAGATATTTTCAAGAATATGTGTACTTTGTAACCAAACAACACAGACCCCCCTTTACTTTTATTCAATGAACACAAATCCACTGAGACATTTCTCAAAATATCTTCTTTTGTATTTCACCGATGAAAGAGTCACATAGAGGTCTTAAACAAATAGTGCGCCTTCAGAATCAAATTTCTGTCATTATTTACATGCCCTCTTGTCATTACAAACCTGTCTGACTTTCTTACTTCTGCAGAACACAAAAGAAGATATTTTGAAGAATGTTGGCACAGAAAACCGTTGGTCCTGATTGACTTGCATTGTTTTTTTGTCCATACAATAAAAGTGAATGTGGACCAACAGTTTTTGGTTACCAACATTTTTCAAAATGTCTTCTTTTGTGTTTCGCAGAAGAAAGAAAATCACGCAGGTTGACAACGAAAACAGGGTGAGTAAATACTGACAGAATTTCATGACCAATCAACATGATGTTTGTTTTTAGGTGCCTCGTGTCCAGAGGCGAGAAGGGGACAGAGAAACAGAAGACATCAGTGCACACTACACAACTTTTATTGAACGAGGTAAGGAAAAAGACAAAGCAATAGTACAACCCAGTAAGGATATGAATAGAAAAGCAGCCTAGAATACAAAAAAGAATAAACGACTTGAAAGAGTTTAACAAACGGCATCACAGTGCATCTTCACCTCAGAATAATAACAAACACAAACAACGAAACACTGAATCTTTGAGATACACTTTTCAGGTACATCGATTTCCGGCCTGGAAACGTCACATCACAGGTGAGGCGTGTGTATGTACACATGCATAGGACCGCTGAGGCTGGTGATGACACCGGGTAAGGGAACGGCAATCAAGTACAGTGGATAGGCACTTCATTTTCCACAACTTATTGGAACTAGAGTGCAAGACACTTTCATCTTACATACAGAAAGACGGCTATGGAAATGAATCAGATTTCACGCCCATATGATCTTTACCGGAATCCATTTCTACTCTTATAATTTGAAATCTCTGCCAATCCAAAACAAAGCTCATGGCGGTGGGAAGGAAACATTTATTTCCGCGTGGCTCTGACGGGAAATTGAATACACCTGCATTTTAGCCATTTTAAAGAGCGCTGATAATAGAAACGGAATGAATCAATGCACGGGGAAGAACACAACAATGAGCGGCGTGAAGCGATTCATAGGCCGAGTGTAATTACTGACCGTGCTGAAGCGAATCTCTTTTTTTCTTTAATGTTGTTGGATTGGTCAAAGTGACATGACAACACTTTCAATGCAGCAGAAAGATGAAGCAGAGCAGAAAATACCCAATAAAAACGGTTGAAAGCAGAAAAGATAAAGCAGGGTAAATCCTTCCATTTAAAGGGAAAGGCTGTTCATGACAGATGATGTATGTGGAGCATGCTTCAACACGAATAGTCATTATACATATTGGATAACTTGAAAGTCTGAATTTTAAGCCATTTAAAGGGACAGGTCGAATAACTCTGTCATCATTTGCTTACCCTCAGCTTGTTCCAAATCTGTATACATTTTTTTGTTCTGATGAACAAAAAGGAAGATATTTGGAAGAATGTCACTTACCAAACTGTTTGGATACAAGCATTCTTCCAAAAGTCTTACCCTGTGTTTAACAGAACAAAAGACTTGTGTAGCATGTTATATTAGTTGAAAATCAGATATTCTTTTCTTGGGGGGTGAAAAAAATCTGAAAAAATACGCAAAAAGAGTTAAATGCTCTCTCCTTGTCCTGCCACAATTCATAATCTCATAATAAAGATTTATAAATTGAGGTGTAATTTGCAGGGAAATTTCGGTTTGGCAACTACAAACCAGAATACCATATGATTTGGTCATGAGCTCTTGGACAACCTAGCAACTCCTTGACAACCAATCTGGACACTGTAGCGTCTGCATAAAAATGCACTAAAAGCACCTTGGCAACCGCATGTTATCGCCCTGAAAGCCCATTCGAATGCTTCCAAAAAAAAAACGTAGTAATTGCACAATTACATTTGCTGCGGCAAATGGCACCGAAATTATACTCTTCACCTTAAAGGATGTGTTTTATCAAATGAAATGACATGAGATGTGATGTTCTGTTGCCTTGGTCCAAAGGCCGAAATGCAGCGGGTGCAACAGAAGAGTGATTTAAAGGGTTAGTTCGAAGAATGTTTGCAATTTTCAGTTCTGGGACATCATTCACTATCATAGTAGGAAGATTTTTAATCATAAATGGGAGACAAAGTTGCCCCAGAACTATTTGCTTTCTTAAATTCTTCAAAATATCTCATTTTGGGTTCGACAGAACAAAACTACTCTACTATGGTAGTGAAGGGTGTCCCAGAAATGAAAATTGCAAACATTCTTCAAAATAACTTTCTTTGTGTTCAACAGAACAAAGTAATTTATACAGGTTAGGAACAACTTGAGGGTGACAGAATTTTCATTTTTGGCTGAACAATCCCTTTACCTTGACCATCTTTACAGGTCAAAGATAAAACGGCATCATGACGATTCATTCATTTACATGATAAAAAGGGTGATTTTTATGTTCACATTTTTTTTATAAACTTTTATCGCCAGGGACATTCAAGTTCTTTGTACAAACAGTGATGTTGATCCAACACAGGTGGAAGATGTGAGGAAAGAAGTAATCTTATATCTCACACGTTCACCATCTCATAACAACATACAGCTAATTGAATTGTACATTTTGCCATGCATCTGCTCTTAAACATCTATGCACAATTCACAATCTGCATGCCAACATTCAATAGAAGAACAATCCAAACACGTTTTGAAAGGCATATTAAAAAACTCATCAAAGTGCACAAACACCAGGATGCAATGGTTCCTGAGAGTGAAGCTGAAATGAGTGTGATGCAAACATCATTTAGATAAAAAAAAAACACATGTTCTGCTTTTGAGTATGAATGATAATCATCATTTCATTTTACATGCTATTAATATCACAAGGGATGCAGCGATACCAGTATCCGGCTCGATACTAAGCTCATGTACTCGTACTCGTAAAAATGCACCGATACCAAAGATCGATACCTCATTTGACAGAACTTACAGAAATTTGTTGTGAAATATGCTTTGAAAGTTTGCGAAAAGCACAAAACATTTTTATTTTTTTCATAATGTGTTTGAGGTGGAGTTGTTTGTAACTATGAAGCAAGTACCAGAAAAAAATATCGGTATTCGTACTCGGCCTTTAAAAAATGGTATCGGTGCATCCCTAATAACACAGTGATCAGAAAAACACCAGGGTGCAGATGGTGATATTGTTTGACATATTGACATTGTATACCATACTCCGATATACTTTAAAGAATACCATGGTATTACCATAGTACATCTTTTAGAAATGTAGTATTACCATGGTAGCATGTCCAAATAAGCACGGTAGCTCCTTGGTGCTGTACATTCTGGTTCTTGTTTGTTGTAATTAGATGCAATGTTGACCAAATCTAATCTTCTTAAGTACACAATTTAATCCACTTGATATTGGGAACCGTGATTAGTAGAACACAGGTTTAAGCAAGTCACTTATTTACGTCATTCATTTTCATGCCGTTCATTCAGTCGCACTCCCACAAAATTTCGGAAGTGCTTGTCATTCCGTAAGGCTGAAGGGAGTTTGACAATAAAAACGGCACAGCTCAGATATCAGTCCAGATTGAAAGTAAGATAGAAAGAAATGACACAATAAAGAGTGAAATTATAGAGACGTAAGGTTTTTGCTAATTTAAAGGCTCCTACAGCGGATGAAGAATTGACCTTACAAGACATTAGAGAATAATTTGGTGCTGCTGTATGGAAAGGCAGCTGTTTTTGAATCTGTTTGCATCTCCAGCGGTGAGTCCCAGAGGAGACGGCAGAAGCCTTTGTCGCAGATAAAACACAAACGCTTACAATCTGTATTTACAAAGGGCCTCAAAGCATCACAAGCACATTCTCCACACGCTCCTTGCTCGTAAACATATCATATGCACACTGTACGTTGGAGGATTTTGGAGGTCACCTTTAAAAAAATCCAATCACCTGGACAGTTTTAAATCAGGGAATCAGGAAAAGAGGGCATCTGTGGGTCCATCCCGTGTTGTTTCGATGGACAAGGCCATACGTCTAAATCCCAGACAGAAGCTCTTTGAGCAGGACCTCCCTCTCTCCGAGCAGGGTGTCTCTCCTCAGACTGGTACCTTTGTTTACCACTTTCATCTTGATGGCTAGGTTCTTCACCTGCGCTACTGGAAGGGAGTCAAAGTAGAAGTCCTCATTGAAGACGGGGTTGCGGCTGTTCTTGATGATCGTGCTCCGCTGTTTCTGAAGCTTTCCCGGGTTCAGGTATAGAGCCACGCAACAATTGATGCTCTTTATGTCAAACTGCTTATCATAAAGATCCTCGGCGGCCAGCACTCGGATGTGAAGCCTGGCCGCGTCCGCGTCGTAGTCCGTGCAGAGGCGCAGGATTCCTTTTTTGTGGAGGTTCACCGTGTGCTGTGTGAAACGGTCCATGTTGCCTCCAGATTTACGTCCTCGGAACGCTGGCGATGGAGGGCAACGGAATCGGCGCTGAATGTTGGGGCTGGTCTCCACGGAGCTGCACTCGTCCGTGGACAGAGAACTGTGCCTGGCGAAGGAGCGCTTGGCACGGGACACTTTGGCTTGGGTTTCGTGGGTGAACATCTTCAGGAGGGATGCGGAACGGGACAGAAGAGGCGAGTTGAAGGGCGAGGACTCGGCCGAGGAACACGTGTCGCTCTCTCCCCCACTGAAATAACGATAGGGGTTGGAATGGGAAATGTTGCAGTCGCTGGGGTTCAAGTGGTTCCCTTGAGACTTGCGTTGGGTGTTGGGCGAAGTGAGGGGACTCGTGGGGTCGCTGTGGAAGAGGGACTCTTTGCGGCGCGTGTGAGGGCTCTCCATCAGCGTCGAGAAACCGTAGGAGGTCTGAGCTTTGGGGACGTAGGGCAGCGACATCGCCGTCTGCGACTGCGGATCGGCGTTCGTGTTGAGATCGCCCTCTTCCCCGACCACAGGGTCATCTGCACTCTCGATCTGGATGATGTGCCGGTTTGCAGCTTTGAGCAAGTTCTTCGTGTCTCCTGCGAGTTTGTTAATGAGGCGCGGGCTGCGCTGACCCGCCTGAGGCGTTTTGCAGCAAATGGTCTGTTCAGACATGGACGGGTGGAGACCGTTTTTTGGCTTCATCTCGGGTGTCTCTGCCTCTGGGGGGCAGCACACCAGCTTCGGGGGAATGAAGAAGTCTGGAATTTTGTCAGGAGTGAGGACGTTGCTGTAGGTGGGGGCTTTGCTCTGCTTGTCGGCGGATTCGCCCTGCCGGGGAGCGTTTCCCTCCACCGAACCGCGGATCTTCTCCAATAGCCACATCTCTTGGCGAAGTCTTGCAGAGACTTGAATCAGGCCTGTGTACACAAAACACAAGTTCCATCAGCCACATTTATACATAGTGTCTGATCACCTAATTAGTTAAAGCCAACTGATAAAGTCCAGTGACAACTGTCTTCTCTCTGTCTTTTTTGTTATCTGGTTTGTATAAACCTTAAACAGACTATTAATACGGTAATACTGACTCAAATGAATATATAGGTTACCTCTCTTTACAGTGTTAGCTTAAATAATATTTCTCAGAAATACCATTTAAATTCTTTTTCAGAATCACAATATACACACAAAACTTCGATGTGCTTCATTGAACTCTCGTTCTGAATACATTTTCTTTGTTGAGCTTTTTGGTTCCAAAAAGAACATTAAACATCCCAAAAAAAAGGATCTGTGGAAAAGGTATACAAACTATAAAAAGGTGAGAAACAAATGGTTCTTTTAAATTAAAGGCTCTTTGGGTAACCAAAAACTGTTCTTCTCTGGTATTACTTGAAATAACTCTTTATTTTTACAATTGTATAAACGTCTTATTTCCCCTGACTCTCCTTTATATCGAGCTTTGGTCAATTATCACAGATAAAAAATGCTTCAGCAAAACGGAGACAATAAACAAAAGCGCAGTGTGATGTGAAACATGGATTGCGCAGTTTGAGCGCGCGGGAGCGCAACGTTAGTTACAAGATAAAACACGACGTTCTACGACTTCGAATGTAGAATTAAACTATCATCCATTTTATACGTTTACTAGTAGTAACTGCTGTAATGCGATATAAAACAAATGCATCGTTTCTACATTCCATTACACTTTCCAAAAAATCAATAGTTTAAAACTTCATTTCCACCCAACAGAAATGTGTCTTAAATTGACGTTGCATTAAATATAACACTGCGAAATGACTAAACACATGCGTTTTAACTTTCATGAGGATGAACCTGTTGAATATCTCATTGAACAACTCACGTGAAGTGCTACTGGTCCTGATGCTTTATTAATGGGTCACTCCATGCTCGTGTCCGTTGAAAACAGGTTTAGATCTCCAGTAATCCAGTACAGAAGAGTATTGTTGGCAAAGCGGGTCTATTCGTGCCTTTAAATAGCTCACCGACCCCCGTGTGCGCGCCAGTCGGCAAATAGGAGTGCGCGCACGATAACGCGCAACGCGCAGCCTTTCAATAGCTGTGTATGATAGGAATGAACTCTAGCCAACTAGGGTAGGCCTACAGTGTTTACTGTAAACTGCATACTTTTTATAGTATGTTACGGAAGGCACATTGTCTCTGTTTGGAAGGGGACGTATAAACATTTACCTTGGTTTTATTATAGTGAAGTGTAGTAACTATGTTTTTGGTGGACTGATTATCATTTCCAGTACATTTACATTTATGCATTTGGCGGATGCTTTGGACATTGCATTATCCTATACATTTATACATATAGGTATGTGCAATCCCCTGGGATCGAACCCACAACATGTTAACCCAATGCTCTTACCACTGAGCTACAGTAAATCTTAAATAAGTTAAATAATATCACTTGTCAAATATAATACTTAAAATACTTTAATGAGACAATTGTTCATTTGTTGTTATTAGGGTTTTACTGTATACAAAAAAATGGTTCATTTTCATAGGGCTTTGCACAAGACTTCACTACTCTGCAGATTCATTTAACAGGTGACAAAAAGTCACTCAGTTTTGGGTAAAAATGTCTTCGAGTCAGTATAATAAATCATTGCCAATATCTTGTTATGTTCCACAAATGGCAAACCAAGTCAAGTGCACTGCATCATACAAATTTCCAGATGACACTGTAACTGCAATTAGACATGCAACATGATTAGAACATGTAACAGACATTTCATGTCTGAGAAACTGTGATGTATTGAGAACTGCGTGTGTGCTTCGAGCGCACAGGTTCCCAGAAAATGGCTCATCATGAAAGCCTCAGTGGCTATTATCCACCAGTGTGAATTGGTGGAATATTACATCTGGCCAGTGTTAGAAAAGTGTTCTGAATAAAACGGTGCTCTAGGATGATGAATAATTGTGCTTGATTTGCTGTTCTACGATCTGCCCGTCTGTTTCCCTGGAAACTTGGAGAGTGGGCTAGGGAAGCGCATGCCATTGTTGTGCTCGAAAAGTAAAAAAAAAAAACTTTTCCAAAAGTTGCCTAATTAGAGAAATACATTAAAATCATGAAAGCTTTGCACCTTTTGCAATGTATCCCGAGGTGTTAAAGTAAGTGTTGGCATGTGGATAAAACACGGGTGTGCTTTCAAATCCAGTCAAGCAGGGCAACTGTCCTGTAGAGTTTACTTCCAATCATAATCAAAAATCTGTTCCCGAATAAATATAAACTCAACATTGAATCCAAGATTGTATGCAAACATCACCAAAATGATGAAAAATGTATTTAACCATGCAATGAGTCTAAAATGACCACAAGATCACATCCGAAGGACTATTAAATCTGGAAATAAATTCATTTAACAAAAATATTAGCTTACAATGAATGAAAATAGAAATCCTACAAAATGGTACTTCGTATTGCTTCTATTGAAGCACATGATGCTGAGACAGGACCCCAAGCAACACATTCCATCTCTGGACCAATAACATACAAATACAAAGAAGTACCTTTCCCACTAAAAACATCTGACCCCGCACAAAAGAATTATAATAATACAACCACGTATTTGACTACAGACACATCTCGATGAGAACAAAATTCGAACTGAATGGAGCTGAATGGTGACATCACTGTACTTGGACGTCTAGGAATTATTGCAAGGGTATCCCCATCCCAAATGAAACACAGAGAGAAACTTCTCATATCATTTACTCTCACCCTCGCGTCAAAACCTAAAAGAAGATATTTTAAAGAACTATGATAACCAAACCACACTGACCCTCAAACACAAAACCACTGAGACATTTCTTGAAATATCTTCTTTTGTTTTCCACTGAATAGTCACATGCTGGTGTTAAACTATATGAGAATGAATAAATGATGACAGAAATTTAGTTTTTGACTTAAAGGGTTTTGTTTGTGTATTTTTAGACATTTTTCTAGATAAGGGTAATGGTGTTTTAATGTATGTGGTAATGCTTGTGTACAAAAACTATTAAAACGCTGGGGTGCATAAAGTGTCCAACATTGACTACACTTCACTATTTATACTACACAACATACAGTTATAGCAGAGGTCACAATTAAAGTAACTCACTTTAATGTCACTTTTTGAATGAATTTTATTATAAAGCTGCTGTAAAAGAATCTGTGTTGTTTGTAATTAAATCAGTTTAATTTTAAAGAAGGAAATGTGTCACAATGCACTCTATCTGCTACTTAACATTAAAATCCAATTCACTAATTGCCATGAGAGGTGTGGGGCATTACGGCTATGAAAAACCACGACGATCACATTCACTCTAATTTCCCATGCTGCAATAAAGTCTAAGCATTTAACACAAACACGCTTTCATGTCTATACAATCTGATATAAAACACACAGATCATCTGGGAAAAGCAGGTCAGTGCCTACAGTACTTCTGAATCACATCAAGTAATATGAAAAACAGATAATGACTGTATCTGCTGAAGGTATTATTAAGATCTGAGATGATGTCATCCACTTGACCTGTCCAAGAACAAAAGCCTGCACCCAACTGCCACCCATTCAGTTGTGATGATGGAGTTGAATGTCTCTAAACTCCATCATTACACATAACTGATAGCTTTTTAAAGATTGGAGGTTTTAAATACAGGTTTCCAGGCTATTTTCAGTTCCGCAATGAACTTTTCAGTTCCTTTATTATAGAGGATTGGGATGAGTGCATTGGTTAAAGAAATGAAGCATGCCTATAGAAGTGTTTATTCGATGGAAGTCAATGGGGTTTAGTGTTGTTTGGTTATCAAACGTTCTTCCAAATATCTTCTTTTGTGTTCTGCAGAAGAAAGAAAGTCACACAGGTTTATCGTGACATAAGGGTGAGTGAATGATGAAAGAAAGTAAATATTTTTAGATATATTAATAGGATCTCACGGGCTGTTAAACCTCTTTTAGCATGCTGTCAAGGATGTTAAACAAAATGTGACATGTGATTTAAAACAAGCTGTGTAAACAACAGATCTAGTGATAATACTAAAACTCAACGGTAGGGAAGTGATGGGCGGTGCGAAAATATGATATAATCTACTGGGAGAAGAAGTGCGGCAGAAAATAGAACCATTACTTTTACGGCCATTCATGTCAAACTCAATCACAATTTTGTTGTTCAAAATAACTTCTGAGGAATAAAAAGAGAAAGCAGCAATGACAACCTCATACCAAGCACAGCGCAAGAAAAATAAGACCATCATCCTTCCTTTCCGGTCTGCATCCACTGTTGTTGTCTCTACCCAACTGGTTCCCATGGCAACGTGGGCTACACGATTTTCTGACATTTGGTCACAACTTACTTCGTTCCGCTCTCCTCTCTTGGATCGCCCACTTGTTTCCTCAGTGAGAAAGTCCAGGCATGAAGTGGGCGGCCGCACGTGGATCTGTTAAACGCGAGCAGAGGTGTGGAAAAGTAATATAGGCCAATGTCAACCTGTCACAGACCCGCTTCACCTCTGGCCATCAGAGAGGTCACTGGTGGTTCACTCGAGATGAGAGTGGGGTCAGCGAGAGGGTCAAGGATTTAAGAAATAATCAACATGGAACAGAAAGGCCTTTATTTTCTCCGGCAGAGGCAATACGAAGAAGATTAAGTACTTACACTGAAAGGGAAAGGAAATTAAAGTTTTTTTTTCTCAGATTCTTATCGATACAATCGTTCAAATCGATGATGTTACTTGGTCGTTACAACACGATTCAGTTGTGTTTGATGTTATGAAGCCCGTAGAAACACATTCTCTTGATATTATGTCTAAAAAAGAAGATGCCTTAAGAAGAACCTTCAACATCTTAAGAACCTTTGTGTTTCAGAAAAGGTTCTTTGGGGCGAAAAAAGGTTCTTCAGATTATAAAACGGTAAGAAAGAGAGGGTTCGTTTGCAAAAAGAGACTTCCAGGGGGCCTCAATGAGAACAAAATGAGCATAGAAAATGAAAAAACAATATATCTATAATTATTTGACCATTTTTATAATGATCAGTAAACACTTTTCCAGTTTATTTCACTGCAAACATCCGGTAAAATGAAGACAAACGATGTAAAAGCAGCTCTGGACTGTTGTCTAGCAGATTTATCAGACAGGACAGAAGAAAGATCTCATTCAAGTGCTGTTTGTAAAATAAAGATCTGTCGTACATACATTTTCCAGTTGTCTTCATCCTCAGAGTCTGTATGGTCACGACAACACAGTTAAAGCCTGCAAACGTCAAAAGCAATTAACAGCACAAGGGAAAAACAGCACTTATACAACACAGATGTTTTGCTGAAGATACAGTAACAATGTAGAAAGTTTAGACCTGTGGTGAATGTAAAGATAAAACAGAAACAAACTCTCTCCATGCATTAAATTGCTCTTTTGGGATTTCTGTAGTGTAACCTCTAGATCTGACCTCTGCCAGACTCTCCAAAACAAACCTTCTTATTTCATATAACTATGGTTTGCTTTTCCTCATTTTGGATGAATATATCAGAAACATTTAATAAATTACAGGGGGGAAAAACAGGAAAGATCATCTACGAAATGCAAGCATGGTTTATTAATGACATCCGGTACAAAATGTGCTTCATACCATTATCACAACATCACACGAGAGCAGTTTAAGTTAACTGATGAAAGATATGTTTAAACAATACCAATACAAGGAACGACCAAAATGTGTGATGAAAAACACTTGAGATCACATGACATTATCCAGATACAGGATATACATTATACTTGGAGAATTAATTTGACATTAAACAAACAGCGAACAAGTTAAACCGGATTTTTTTGCAATGATCTAAGCAAATGACAGCATAATATACATATACTAGATGTCTCATAGACGGAGAACTGATCTAGGAGCATTTGAGGTCATTTTTGAGAAAAATTAAGTTTTAAGTTCCCTTACAAATCTTGTACTTTCGTGTACTCTAAATAAATGCTTAAATTAGTCACTGTGAAAGTTTTTATTGATGTCTGAAACTTTACTAAAAAATCAAACAACAGTTGTTGGTATTATTAGTAGTAGTGTTGGTCGTTATTTCTGCTTGCACTCATGAGATGTGACTTTCTAATGTTATAATGTATTCATTTAGAAAAAGGGGTTTAAGTGACATTCAACAATGATAAACTTTTTAACTGTAAGTGATAGACTTTTACTGGAACTTTACAAACTCGCTTTTCCAATTAAGCTTTAACCTGAGACCCTAGGACATTTTTAACAGAATCATTCCTTTTACAGTAAACTCTGCCCTCTGGTGGTATATTTCCACATTTCTCCCTCCTTAAAGGAAGGGAAGGTCAAAAGACATTTCACTTAAAATGGTGTAATATTTTGCATAATCATTTTGCCTGAACTTTCTGATATATTTACCACATTTATAATATAACATAGCCTTAAAACGTTCACACGTTTTTAACCACTTGGATTTACAAAGTTTAGTAATAAATCAGATGTTTTTTAACTGTTTCTGTGCAGTTCACATGTTATTTTATTCTGCCTGTACCTATATTACATCACCGAACAGTACACATGATGGGTATTTAAAATAGTCAAATAAAGACAAGTTAGTAATAAACAAAAAATAAAAGTTTTGAATAAAACAAATTCAAAACTAGCAAAACAATGCTATAAGGCACGTTATCTTGTGTAAATTCTTAGAAAAAATTATACAAAATGTTTTTAATACGAATGTATAAAACTAATACGTTCATCTTCATTAGACCATCTCCAAATTGTTTTATCAAAGTGGTATTTCAACCTAATATTTGTGCAATGGACATGTATTGTGCTGTAAATGTCAAGACAAAGCAATATCGTCGTATTCCTCATTGCGCAGGAAGCATGTTTACAGAAGGATATTATGTAGTACACTATAGTAAGGCACTATCATGTGCACTGCTGCAGTTAGTGGGACGAAGTGTTTGTGGCGTAACTGCGGGAGTGACAGGGTGTTTAACAGCAGCGTTTGGTGGAAGGAGGAGTTTGTCGTGTCAGTTTGAAAGATTTGTTACTTTCAGCGTCCGTGCCTTCCAATGGTGGAATCTGTCGACCTGTGGTAGATCGAAAAGAATCCGTGAACAAGAAGAGTCACAGTAAGATTAGATTTAGCCATAGCCATTGTTTCAATAGATGTACACTTCAAGAGACTTCAACTTTGATGCTTTACAAAAATGTTATTATATCTTTGTACATGAGGTATATGATTTCTTAACCAGATTATCTTTGTCTGAATCATACTGTAGATCATTCATATCACATAAATGTACATGAGATTAACTTGATATGGAAAAACAGAGTTGAGATGGCTGGAATGAGGAAGATGTTAGGACAATAGAAAAAAATATGTCAAATCTGTGACCGATTTACTCGGGTGAGCAGTGTTTACTCACAGTTATACTTACTGATTTTCTGGAACAGTTCTTCTATGTTTACAGCATTTCTGGCGCTGGTTTCCATAAAAATGGCAGCAATTGACTCTGCAAAATCTTTTGCTTCCTTAGTTGGAACTTCCCTGAAAAAAGACCATTTTAGAAAGTGTGAGTAAATAGTGGTGTCTTCCAAAGATCCGAACATTTAGAGAACCCCAAACAAATCTCTTTTTTTATAAAGGAACAGTTGGCAGCAGGAAAATGTGCAAATAATTATACAGAAGAGTTACATTACAAGGGATTACAACATATTTAAGTGAAAATGCCATTATTATATTAGTATATGTTAGTGCCACCGGATACTGAAACTGTGAAGAATTGGATTTTTTTTCATTTGAGGAAGTTACCATTCAGTTGCAAAATGGATTCAGAGCTGATATTATTATAATATAATCAGATAATCTGAATCTAACCTGTCTCAGAGAGAGGCAGAAGGTTTTACTCACCTGATGTCACCCAGGTCGTGCTTATTTCCAGCTATAGCCACGACTATGTCCTCTGGCCCATGTTCTTTGAGTTCCTTCACCCATTTCTTTAACATTTGAAAAGAGTCCTGCAAGCAAACACATGAGAATAAAACAAAGATAAATCTAGAGAGGTCTTTGTTGCGCTAAGGTTGCTTTTTTTCAAGAATCTTAAAGTATTTAGGCTTAAAACTCGCCCTCAGATGTGTCTAGTAAAATCAACCATAAACAATGGATCTTTGGAATTCAAGCTTCAGAGGAGATGCACTTGACATTTTCAGCATCGTTCCCTCAGGAGAAACTTAACAAAACGAATACAAAAATCTCCTGTAGTGGAACTCACCAGCTTCGTGATATCGTACACAATGACAGCTGCTGCAGAGCCTCTGTAATACATGGGAGCCAATGAATGGAACTGTGGAAAAGTAACATGAGACTTCGTTACAGCAAAGCGGAGATGTAATTAAAGAATAAAAAGGTTAATTTGTATGATACACATAACTCTTATTTCTGTTTTATTTGCAGATCATAAAAAATAAATAGAGCTAAACTATTCCAGAATAAAGGTTAAGTGGCTGCTAATGCAAACATCATGTTTACTGTTATTATTTTGAAAAATCTCTTGCACTTTGGTTTGTAGCTCACAATCATTTATAACATGCAGACTGTTAAAGGGAGAGTTCACAAAAAAAGAAAATTCTTTCATTATACCAGCCCTCAAGTAATTCCCAAAACTCTTCTAAAGGGGCCGGTTGCACTGTTCGTAAGTTACAACTCAGTTCAAGCCTAGTTTGGACTAAAATGGGCACTAGGGTACAACTTACACATTACTAAACATTTCTGGGTTGCACCGTTTCTCTTAGTTGAAGCATAACGGAGTAAATGCTCATAAGATTATTATTCACATTGGCAGTATTTATGTTCGGAATAAAATTGCAGACTCACAGAACTATCTAAATAAACTGTCCTTTCACTCGACATTCTTCAATAGTTTAAACATATATGATAATGCTGACTTTTACAGTCACGCACCTTTAAAACAGAGAACATTATGAGATGAAATGACTTTATATGCGTTTCTAACAAGAACCAGTACTAGAGCGCCTCCATATGTCCGTCCATCTACCTGTGTTGAGCATGTCAATATAAAGTCCTCTTTTTTTATTTCATTGGCAGTTGGCAGTAAACTGAAATCACCTGTATTACATGCAATTTAATATGATTTTTAATGTTATATTATTTTTAATCAGCATTTGATTTTTAATTTTGTTTAACAAAATATAGAAAAAAAAACTATTTTTTTATTAATGATTAGGTAGTATTATATTCGATGAAAACATATTTTGCCATTATTATGTGAGGTTAAATAAGTTAAAATTAAGAACGATTTGGAATCCACAACACTTTTTCTCACAAATTTAAAGGCTGATATTGGACTGTTGAAGGTAAACGTCATATTATGCGACTTCGCATTACTTTACAGAGACCTTACTAACTACTAGCTACGTTCCGCTTTAAGACCAAATGGTGCAACCGAACAACATACAGAGTTAGTTACAAACTAGCTAATAGTTACTAAGCCTTTATAGTGTGGACTTAACATCTCATTTATGAAAGAACTTACGAATGGCTGGTGCAACCCTATCCTGAACACAAAGATATTTTGAAGAATGTTGTAATTAAACAACACTAAACCCCATTGAAATCCATTGTATGAACACAAAACCACTGAGACATTTCTCCATATTCAGAGACTTTCTTCTGAATATTCACGCTAACTTTAAAATCTACGATTTACACTGAAAAAATATAGTTCTCACTCGTTCCTGCCCGGCTGTGTCCCAGATCAGAAACTTGTGAAGTTCATTCCCGCAGGGCACGGTCTTGGTTAAAAATGAAGCACTGAAAACAAACAGAAACACAACAGTTACAATTCAGTTCAAAGAAATAATTTCATCAATTAGTAGTTATGAGTAAAATTTGCATAATATGCAATACGCAAAAGTATACATTGGAAAATGTTTTGCAAGAGTTTCAGCCAGTAAAAGCAAAATCCATTTCCCTTCTAATGAATAACTGCAGAAGAAAAAGACAACATGCTGATGTAAACAAACTAAGAGCTAAAATGAGTCAGAAGCTTTAAAGAAGTTCAACTTTGGGATGGGGGTTTTGACACATAAAGGAGTGACACACATTCTTCCACTGAAGAGACAGGTCGCATACTTCACATACTTCAGTCTGCAGCGCAAACATGCAAACGTGTCTGATCTGAATAACATGCAAATCAAACATTTAGCCTATATGAAGGAAAATATAAACTTCAAACATTTAGTTGGTAAATAGAAATACCTACCCTATAGTTGGACTGATGTTGTGATCAAAGTGATCTTGAACAAACCGACAAACAATACTTGATTTTCCAACACCCGTATCCTGTAAATATCGTAAACATGAAACAAAAACACATTATAAAATCCGCTTTTAAACGTTCAACTGGCTCAAGAATTCTTTTTACTGTTTTGGGTGAAAATATAAGACTGATATTAAAATTGGATTTGTTTAGAAACGCTACATTTAATTCGTAAATTAAATTGTAAAGTAAACATTGGCTCAATGAGATATAAGTATGCAGTACGCAGTACGCCCGTGTTCCATTACGGACACGGCCAGCATCCAGCCGGCGATGACGTCATAGCCGCAAACATTCCTAAAGAATGCATTTATGCGAAAACATTTCCATCTTTAGCCCACTCGTCAAATATCTTCTCACAAATACACGACATCAGTTTTTTGTTTAATACGGCACAGTGTTTCACGTCATTAAAAGCGGAACTTTGAGACACTAAAACATTTCCCTACACTTTAAATATAAAAAAGGTAACGGTTGTCCATGTATTTGCAGTGCTCCTGGATTTGAGAGATATAACAGATAACAGATTGGATTCGCTTTAGACACTCACCCCTAGAAGACAAACTTTTAATTCCCGTATGGCCATTTTAGAGCTTTATAAGGCAGATGAACATTATTTAAACACTATCCGATCTTCTTCTGTCCATTCTTAATCATCGTAGTTTCATCTGTAAAACACAAACGCGAATCATCTCTAACCCGAAACTAACGGAAACTGACTGGACAAATTTGCCTTTGCTGTCAATCACATCACGTGACGACGTAAACCGCGCCTTCAAACTCGAGCGGAGCTGCGCAATGCGCAGACTGATCGGCGTATGACATCGAAGAACCGCGAGAACGAGTTAAAAGCACAAAATGCGTTCTGTTTATAACATATTTGAATACTTTTATTTATACTAGCATACTTAAAAAAATAATAATTTGTTATTACTAATTTAAACTATATTTCCTAATATTTAAACAGTTTTTTCTGCGTTCCTGTGGCTCTTTGTTCCCTTTGTGTTGTATTTGCGTTAATATACCTTAAATGTAAACTTTTTAATCAAAATATATTTTTTAATATATTTTGCTTAAATGGAAGCATGTGGTCCCAGTGATTAATTTCACTCTCTGGACCAGGTGTGTATAAGTTCTTCTTTGTGTTATATGTGACCACGGTAATATCACAATCCACAACAGCCAGTGAAGTCTTCAAGCATCACTGAGGCCTTCATCAGTGAGGGACAAAAGGACGATCCCACTTTTCTGTACTCATGGGGAACTTGTTTAGACTTGACCAGACTTGTTTTATTTTAGAAGGCAGTAATTCTGTTCACAATGACCATGTTCTACAAAACGCTTTGTCTATAATATGATTGAGATGAGTTCTAACAGAAAGACATTGTTTCAGAGTATTTCAGAAACGTAGCTCCTCACACCAGCTTGACAGCATGACAAGGGGAAAAAATGAAATGACCGAAAAAGAAAACATATAATCCCAAATGAATATCATGTGTTAGATCTGAATAATAGCAGACAATGATCCATGAGAATATTAGCATTCCGCACAAACAATGAAAATCATAATGACAGAATATCTGTATAAAAAAAGAGGGATAAAAGGAAGAATTGGTTACAATCTTGTGCAAGTTTCCGAAATAACCACCAATTAACAATTTGCTGTAACAACTGTTGCAAAACTTGCCAAGAAATGTGCAGGTCCTATTTCATACATCAACAAATGGAGCCATTAAAAATGTTTTTTTCTGCATTATGGTAACGAAAGTTTTTGTAAAATATTGTAACGGAAAACACATTAAAATGCAAAAAGGTTTCATTTCTGAACTCAACTTCATTTTTTATGTTGAGTGAAATATGACCTGGACTTGTTTGGCAGTACTTGCATGTAAATAAATCAACAAACCACCAACACTGTAAAACATCCCATAATATGTTTTAATTAAAATTGTGATTTTGTGCTTTCACTATATGTATTAAAGTTCATAAAACATGACATAACGTGAATGTACGGAAATAAACAAAAATGTTACCAATTCAACAATTAACGGCGATCACTATTTCTTGTTCTAGCTCACATCTGGATAGTTGAGTGCAGTTAAAGTTGACATGTTTATATATATATATTTTAAGTATTAAATAGTGAAATTTATAATAAATGCTCAGAACCCATTTGTTGCAATATCTTTAGTTAAAAATACAATCTAGATGTATTACAATGTCCCAGAGCATCTTCTGATAAATCTTCTGTGCGGCGGCAGACAGCTACCTATGGCACGATAGTTTCAGAACACAAACTTCATTTTGCAGGACTGAGTCCGGTTTGCTCCGGAACTGAACCTACAACAGGAACTCACCAGGAGAACTAGCAGCCCGCTCTGATTTTCTGCTGCTTGGCAAAAGACGTGCAGGATACTTCTCAGTGTACATTCTCATTTGTGATTTAATTGTGAGCGAAACTGTATAAATAAACAAGACGTGATGAATAAAAAGTGGAACATTGTTAACAATCACCAGTTAGATACATCTGCGTGCTAAGTCACCTGTCTGAAATGATTGTGATGCTTGCCTATGAATGTCACTTGTGTGATTAACTGACCAATCAAACGAAAGGTACAGAAGACGTCTCATTGTTGAAGCTTGTTGAAATGTCTCACACCCTGTCAAGAACGCTTGGCTCACATTTGATCCCCGTATCAAAATAAATATCATATATTTTGCAAACAGAAATCAAGGATCATTTCATCTACCCATATCAAATACTATGAAATATCTTTCAAATGAAATAATATGATTTTTAATCATTGTAATATGTAGCACTAATTAAACTGTTTACGCATTATGCATTATAATAGAAGGAAATAGGTAGAAAAGACGCTCTATTGTCTTCATTTTCTTGTTTTTGTTCCTCTGATCTGAGATAAATATGTGACCTGGACGTGTTCTTGACAGATTTTATGAAATTCAAACAGATTTTAAATACTAACTAGAAAAAAATCAAGGAGAACTACCACCAGACATGTGTCAGGAGACGAGATGTAACTCATCTGAACGCACGGATCCGATTGTGCTGACATTCATTTCAGTTTAAACTTCATATACAGACTGATGCGTGTAAAAATAATGCATTCAATTCCAGTCTGTTTCAAGAACTTTGACAGTTCACAATGCCTCCTCATCGTGTTTTCTTCAGTGTGAAAAAATCTCCCTTCACCTTCTGAAATGCTGGCAACACCGTGCCGTTACGCTGGGTTGTGACAGGGAGACGATGAGCACAAACACAAATGCAGGTGAACTGATGAAGGGGTACAGAGAAGGTCAGATGAATTACAGGTTGGCCTCCCTCTTGTCTTTGCTAGGCGATGGTTTCATCGCATCTTTTCCAGGCTTCCCATTGGCTGGGGCAGGGGCGGGCGCAGCGGGCGAATCTATGGTGACTGCTGTGGCACGTTTGATTGGCTCATCCGCTCTTGATCGTTCTTCTGGACTAGGCTGAGAAGGCAGAGCCTGTTCAGCTGTGGGCGGGGCGGTGAGCTCCTGTTGCAGTTTGTGGCTCTGAAGTAGGCGGAGCTGAACACGCAGTTCCAATATGGCCTCCTGTTCCTCGTGGATGGCCTGATTCAGATGAGTGTTTTTATTCTGGAGAAAGAAGAAACACACACGTCTCTCAGAATGACTCTGACGCACAGAAAAGTGATTACGGCTAATTTTACAAAGGTCCAGGTACAGATGTTTTGGAGCTTAGGTGTGCAAACTTTATATTTTTCTGATATGATCGGTCATGGTCGAGCACCCATTTCAAGTTGATGTGAGTGCTTTTGCTGTAGTTTGTAACAAAAGAGACAAAACCTTTCTTCAGACCTTTGAAACACATCTTCCTCTCTCACCTCCAGTTCTTCATTCTGTTTCTGCAGGTCTTCTAGAATCATCTGCAGTTCTTCTTCATCTTCACTCTCGCTCTCACTGTCGGATGAATATTCCTCCGTCTCACTGCGACCCTGCTGTCGGCTGAATTTGTGCCAAGTTCATTACAGAATAAAAGCCAGAAATACAAAAATTACACTTTCTTAAGATTTCAGATTTTTCTATATGAGCTCTACATTATTTTTTTGAAGAACCCAGTGAGATTTTAAAAGTGCACTAGGTCACTTACAAGCAGTTTTATTCTATGTTGGGTGGGTTGACAATCTTTCACACTTTACCATGGTATTACCGGCATTTTCAAATACAGAATAAATAAATCATGGATGACAATTATTGCTCATAATATGAGGGTATAATGGAATCTATAACAAAAAACATTTGTGTCACCTTTGTATGTCTGCGATCTCCGCACTCAGCCGTTCGATCTCCTCTTTCTCTGTGGCTATCTGTCGGCGCAGCACCTGCTCCAGCGAGATCAGCTCTTCCTGCTCTGTTAGGATCTCATTCTCCTGCGGGGGGCGCCACAGTAACATATCAGCCCAAAATACAGCATACAGTCCTGATGTACGTCACTATAATGGCTTACTACATATACCGATTGTGTGCAAACTGTTGCACAGCTTTTCTAAACATTTACCAACGTGATTTGTTTATCCCTCCGCTAGATGTTTCATTGCAAAACTCCAGCAAAAAAACTGCATAAGAAACCTTGTTATCACCTGTGCCAGGAGAAGATTAATAACCTCTTCCTCATTCTCAGACATCTCCTCTTTTGACACATCCTCTTTAGACAGGCTAGCAATCTCCTGTGCGATTTTGGTCTCACACTCCTGTAGATTGAGAGAGAATGAGATGTAACTAAACGTCGGTAGACTGACAGGGCAGAGTACTTATAAAAATGTAAAAAGTGTAAATTCAGTATTACACTTCCAAACATTTCTTCTTTACAACAAATTAAACAAATGACACACACTGGTTGTGATAAACTTGTAGATTTTCTAATTGTTAAATTTATTTACCTGTACCTTTAACCTTTACCACATACAATATAAATGTGCATTATACCCTCAATTAAACCTCGGTTCATCTTCTGTGAGATGATAAGTAATAAAGCCGGGGTCGCGCCCTGCAGCTCTTGCCTGTCTCTTAGCCTCACGGAGTTTGCGTTTCAGAGCCGTGACAATACGCTGCACCTCCCACAGTCTCTCTTCCTTAGACAAGTCCTTCACACCGGCCTGCAGATCTCTGTGAAGACGGTTCAACAAGAACTCCTGCAGAAATGAAAGAAAAGAATAACAATGTTGAGATCTCTCAATAGTTACTAGTTAATAGTTACGTTCTCCTAAATGTTTGGGATAAATACAAGCTAGACGTCTGTGGAATTTAATTTGGTCAAATATTTCGGCCTTTAAATAAAAGATCTGAGTGACATCTCCATTGATCAGAGATTTGAAAGAGCAACTCTGATCAATAAAACCTGCAGCTCTTGTGTTATTTATGTGACTACAGCAGCTTCTAATGACCCACAGAGGGGATTTATCTTCTGATTTGAATATTAAATTTATTTCCTTGTTACAAGGTCAAATTTGCTTTGGCACAACGGAAAAAACAACCCTAATATGTAAAGCTTAAACAAATACAGCAACGGTAAGTACAGGTGTAGAGATCAAGTTCACAGGTTCACTCCCAGATCATTATCAGAGCCTTGAGAGAGTTTTACAACTAGAGTTTCATAATTTAATGTTAAGATTATTCTTAATCTGTATTTGTAATCATATTTATATAATATAATAATACAAAAATAATTTATGATCAAAGGGATGTCTGAACTTGAGAGTCTTAAGCCACACTACAAAATAAGATTTTTGTCACTTCAATCGTTTTCTCAGATCGGATAGCTATCCGCAAACCAAGATAGAGAAGAATACCAGTGGCTGGCATTTCAGTTCAGGGGATCTGTATTTGTATTTTGCGCGGGAACATACGGATTCATATCCGTTTAGCTCAAAAGCATTCATATGGCCAAGTGTAAATAGATGCGTTGTAACAAATCGGATAGCTATCCGATCAGAGAAAATGCATGAAGTGACCAGGTGTAAATAGCCTCCTAAAGCAAGCAGGTCGTGAGTTCGAATCGCAGGGAACACACAAACTGAAACTTTACTTAAAAGAGTCTGCTAAATGCGTAAATTTAGGGATGTGACGATTAACTCCGCTCACGATGCGATGCAATTCACCATATGATTAATTCACGATTTATTTTTTCAAAATGAGTTGAAACAAATTAGAAATGAACAACTGCCCTTCTATTATTTCTCAAATGCAACACATTTCTATGTAAAATAACGAATAACAAAATTAAAATGTAATTTTAAAACAAATTCCAAATCAAATAAAAAATGCATAATACAAAAGTATCTTTAAAATAAATAAACTTAAGGGTAAGTTACGGTCGTGCGTAGCCGTAGACACGTTTTAAAAATAAGTGAGGTCCAGGGTTGGGTGTCAATAATTATACATAATATTACCAATAAAATCTATAAATCATTCAAGTTGAATAAATTTAATAAATAATAAACTTTAAAAAAAATCTTATATCTATGAACTAAAATGCCCTCAAGACTTTTTCTACGCTTTTCTTGGATTTTTTCGACATTAAGAAATATCAGCATGTGCATGTTTTCCAAGTTTGCAGTAAACACGGCAGCCCTGTTGTTCCAAACATGTGTTGCGATTCATATAACATCTCAACCTGGTTAAATTGTCACGCATTATAATCTATTTTCAACTGGCTCATGGTGAATCGTTACATCCCTACGTAAATGTTCATTATAGTTACATATCAGTTAGACAAACAAAAACAGCAATGACTCACCTGTCTGCGGATCTCCTCTTTAATACTCTCTTGGGTCTCGGGCAGGGTGGGCATGGTAGCCATGTTAGACCAGCGCAGAGGATGGACGACAGGCTTCAGAACCACATCGCCAAACAGCTCACGGACGTGAGTGAAGAAGACGTACAGCACACGGTTCCCAATCTAATACAGGCAGTGCGAAAAGCATTCAAAAAGAGAATTACCGAATTACAAAAATTAATTCACGTTTGGACTGACACTGAAATATATTTCATAAGAACACATCTCTGTTTGATGTGGCCTTGTGGTTTAGACACGAAACGCAACGTAATCTTGAATTTCGCTCGGAAAACCACAGTTGCAAAAGGAGCCTTAAACCATAGATCTTGAATGAAGAGAGCGTGCCGAATAGTAAAAACTCACCTGTACGGTGGGATTGAGCACGATGGAAATATTCTGGATGTTCATCTTCGTGTCAGCCTCGCGGGCGATGACGTGGTCCATGTGTGTGATGAGCCAGGCCAGCAGAAGTCTGCTCCCCGCAGGCACCTCTCCCAAAAGTCGCTGAAACTCCTGCAGTTTCTCCGCCTCGCTGGGTCGCCCGCAGGCCTCCTCGAAGCGCGGGGCCATGTCTTTACCCAACAGGCTATCGGGAAGCTCTCGAAGGTACTGCTTCAGCAAACTAGCCACCGTGTGGGGATCATACTCCTCCAGACACGGACACTCTTCGCGATCATACGCTGCCTTCAGCTCATCCACTTTAGACTTCATACCTACAGACAGAAGATCAGAAAATGATAAACAGTTTACAACAAAATCACACTCAATCGTTCCTTACATGAAATAAAGTTCAATAAATGAATATTCAGGACGTACCAGAGACGCGATAGATGCCTTCACATTTCATACCATAGCTCTCGATGTAGTCCACACACTCTCTGAAGACGGCTGGAAGCTGTATGCCATCGTACAGCGCCGTTCTCCTCACCGCCTCTCCTAAAGGCGCTCCGAAGATCGGCCGGAATGTCGCAGCTGTCTCCGTGATGACGGGTTCGGGTTCCGTGGTGGGCTTCTTCTTCTTCTTCTTTTCTTTCCACTGTTTCACTACGTCCGCCGCTGTCAGGTCTTTAGACTTCTTGTCCTTGGCCTTCTCCTCCTTCGGCCCTTTCTCCTTCACCTTGAAATCCTTCTCTTTCTTCTTGGAGAAACTGGGCTTCTTGAAGACGTGGATACCTTTGGAACGCTTCATCTTGGATGGACTCTCGGCCTCATCGGCAGAGCTGTCCTCCTGGAAAGCAGCGTATCCCTCGGCTGCATGGAAGAATCACAGGAGAAAATAAGGAGACAGGAGAAGAGGAGGAAGAGATTATAGAACGGATAAGAAGAGGGGAAAGGCAGGAAAAGGGAAGATGAAAAGATAGAGGAATGGAAGAGAGAAGAGGAGACGCGATGGAGAAGACAATTTATTAGAAGATATGAAATGACAACAGAAAAAAAAGAGCAGAAGAGATGAGACAAGAAGAGAACAGAAGAGATGGAATAAGAGGAGGAAAGACGAAATGAAATGAGGAGACGAGACAAAAAGAGACGAGATGACATTTACATCCAGACCTGATGCTAAACAGAAAATATCCAATAAATAGCTGTGCAAAATTCACTGTCCCACCCTCTGGTTCTCTCTCTCTGCTAGTTGATCATCCTCAAGGTTAGATGAGATTAAAACCAGAAGAGAAGGGAGCGTGAAATAAGAGCGAGAGAAAGACACCAAAACTGATATAAAGAGGTCAGCGTCTGATTTAGTGGTGTTCCCGTGTGCCTGCTTCTTTTTTTAGTGATCCAGTTCTGTGTCCCAAGAGTTTCACTTCTCAGATCAAAACTCACTAACCCTATTCTGACCCTGTCAGACAGTATTCATGACCAGCTCCTCCACACACCTATTGGGGGAAGGGATGGACAGGGTGTGTCCTTAAAGCGTCCATCACTTCCTGCTTGCCTGCGATAGGCTGATGCAGGTGGGCTAAATATAGTGGTAGGAAAATACGATGTTTGCCCCGCTCTGAACATATGCAAAGAAACTGGAACAACTGGCCATGATGATCATACTTATTTCAGCCTTTTGACTACATTTAAAGGGACAGCTCACCCAAAAATGAAAATTCTGTCATCATTAACTCACCCTCAGGTTGTTCCAGATCTATTTACATTTCTTTGTTCTTATGAACACAGAGAAAGATATTTGAAAGAATGTCAGTAACCAAACAGACCTCATCTTCCCCCGGGTTTGGGTACTGACATTCTCCCAAATGTCTTCCTATGAGTTTGGCAGAACAAAAAAATGTATCTAGGTTTAGAACAATCTGAGAATGATTAAATGATGACAGAATATTCATTCTTGGGTGAACTATCCCTTTAATATATTCAATGTATTCTATATTTGACATCACGCTTTTGCTCAAAAAAAGACCTAAAAAGTTTTTATTCCACCAGACTAATCGTGTCAGATCTTTTAGAAACGGCTGAATGCGTTTTAATTTAATATTTCATCTCATATTGTTACATGAATATTTGCATGCTTTTTAAACTACAATCAGAGTAGAAACGTCTATATTACAATATATTTTATCATCAATATTACTAGTTGGATTACTTTGGATTTGCAGATCGTTTGAAACTGATAGATGGAGCGGCCCAGCACTAAAAGATTCGAAAAGACAAATACAGCTGTATGAATATTTCCGAAAACAGTCGACCTCCGGGTGGCGTGCAAAGGGGCGGAACTACAGCACGAGCACATAATACATCACGGCATTATCCCTGCATAAGGTTTGTTTCACTATACGCTTGTTAAGCCTGAGGGGAAGCCCTCCAGTCTCCCTCTTGAAGTCAACATGGAAGTGACTTTAATCGCAATTTATCGCCTTGCTGCTAGAGGCCCTAAGAACGGGCGGGACTAAGAACCCTTGTTACGAAACAGGAATTCAAGTACAAAAAAAACTTTCTGAGATCTGCACCAAGTGTATCCAGCTCAAAAATACTGCGTCATATGTCCAATTCGTAAGGAGTTTACCATGTTAAGAATAAGAAGCCAGCACGTTTAACAGTGTAAAGAAGTCAGAATGGATGAAATAGCATGTTTCCCAACCTTTAAGCTTAAACTGAGACGTATCAAACACACAAACTCTAATGCAATGTTGCTAATAAAGCTTAAATGGAAGATGCTATTCAACATTTTAATGCTTTTATACACATAAATCACAACACAAGAAATTACTGGGAAGCTATTATAGAGACAGGGTTTTTTAAGATGCCCAACTAAAAACCACATTAAAGTATATCAGACACTAAAAGCACAATAAAAATGGATGGATGGCATTGCATTAAATTCTATAAAAGCTATAATATTTATATTGAATCTACAAATGTCACTTGATTTGGATAATCTTCTTCTAATCCTATGACATTCCGACATTTGCAAATGTCCCTTCACTGTATATACTATTTTCAAAGCCACTTAATTATATGTCCCTTACACAACTAAACGTATCAATTAATTATTCTATCAGTGATTTAGTTCAACAGATAAGTTGTAACGTTGAGTGTAAATATACAAATAAGCGAGTGTGTTTATCTTACTGCGTTTCTCCTTCTTCTTAAACTTGTTCTTCTTCTTGTTGTGTTCCTTCTCGTCATCGGACACTGCATCGGGCGGCTCATGGTGGTGTCCATCATGTGGGGGAGAAGGGTCACCCGTACGATACAGACCCGGGAACTTAGTGGGGCTAATTTCTTCAGAGCTTGGGGTACGAGCCACTCCCCCGGGGTGCTCTGTCCTCCTCTGCTCCGTAGGGCTGCTACTGGGTGGCAGGAAGCACTCCGTCATCTCTGCACTGCCAGGCTATTGGCTACCCTCAGCACGCTGCCCTGGATTTGGCTGACTGCACTGAGAACAAGTCACCTCTCCATGTCCCTTAAAGAGAAAAAATGAACAGATTTTAATATCGTGAGTGTTAAGGCTGAATTCTTCTCTTGCTGGTTTTTGATGAACAAGTTGTGGGAAGAATAGAATATAAATTTTGTTCAGTGTGTTTGTTAAACCAAATTCAGTTGGCGTGAGTCCTTCATAATCCTTCATCTGACCGCAGAACACCAACAAAGATATTTTGAAAAAAATGTTGGTAACCAAACAGCACCGGAACCCTTTCTCTTCTATTGTCTGGACACAAAACCAAAGTGAATGGGTGCCGGTTAACAACATTCTCTAATGTATTTGCTTTGTGTTCTGCAGAAGAAAGAAAGGTTTTAAATGATAAGAGGGTGAGTAAATACCACAGAATATCACTTTAACGTTCAAATCAGCTAATACAAGAACCTACCAATGATCCCACTGCCCTCTGGTGGAAAAAGTAGTATGCATTATTAACTAAAGATTTTTTTCTGTTTTTTATTATCTTTCTTAATAGTCATGTTCTGTTACATTTAAATCTATTTGAAAAAACTGTTAACTTTACTGTACTAATACTTTACATTAATTATTCACGTTTCATTTTAATAAATTGTCAAATTTCCTGAAAGCACCAACAATTTAAATTTTTTACATGTTTTTGTAACAAAATTAAAAAATGTCACAATAACGTATATTTCAGTAAAAGTTCCATACTGGCATTAGGTACGGTGGGATAAATCAGGAGCTTTTTCATACAAAATGCTACAAAATTCAAAGATAAATGTAATAGGTTGTGGATATTATTTAGTAGTATATATAATAGCATGTTACACTGCACCACACAAAATATCATATAACCTTACTGTAAACTATCAATATACAGAACCAAAAATAGGCTACTTTACAATGTATTTATAGTTAGGGCCCTGCCACATCTATAGCGACCCTTTTCTCTTTATTGTAATTTACACAACATATAAAGCTCAAGCCCATTCCCATCAGATTGGTAATTTAGAAGTTAAATCCCACTCCGTAATGATTTAAAGACTTTAAAAGTGAATACATTTCTCCTGACAGCAGCTCTTTCGATGAATGAACAAACACACCTCAGACAAAATGACGATATTTGCAAACTCACGATACAATAACCAGACCAACACACATCTTAGACAATCAGCTTCCAACTGAACAATAGTATTCATAATAATGATAATAATAATTTGAAATAATGGCAATAAAGTGCGGTTCATAGCCTAGCATGCTAGCTAACGAAACTGTGCTTTTCTGGTTGAATCGATTCTGTAAATCAGTGAATAAAAAATGGTTGTATACACAATAAAAACTTTATGATGTGATTGAATAGAACAGACCAGGATAAATATTTTAAATAAACAATCACTGTACAAACCAGAAGGGATCAATGTAACAGCTGTACTTCCTGTTGCTTGTTTACGTGCCAATTGATTTGCACATGCGCAGTCACAGCCATTCGGAATCATGGGAAATGTCGTTTGTAATCTCTCCGATATCGGCTAAAACAAGAGATTATAATTCTTCACGCAGACGTGGAACGTTCCTCAAATATAATTAAAATACATCACATTTTAGTTAGCAAAATGACAAAAGTCAAATTTGTTCCGAGTTCTTTTATTTTATTGTCAGCATGTTCTTGCGCAATGCTAGGTGCATGTGTGGCCAGCAGGTTGAGCTATTTGAGCAACAAACGTGCAAAAGTGGATTCTTAAATCTGAATGAAAGATGTCTAAATTCATTCATACCGTTTGTAAAATATGTGATTCATATACAAGCCTTAGCAACAAAAACACTGGATGCTATTTAGTGATTCTTGGTTGGGTACGTTTCCATGAAATCATATTAATGATGCAGACATTATTGCGTTTTTTTATGATCATGACCATTATCATCGGAGATGACAGATAACAGTTTGGACGTATTTTACGGCATCCATAATAAAACTAGAACATAACATACATTCAGCTGATAAACTCAACTATGAATCAGTGATAAACGTAATTTGACAGTGTATATACAAAAGGTCACAAAAGGTCTGAAAATGTGTTGATGGTTTCATTTCTCTTTTCCATTGTAACATTGTAACATTTTACACAACCTTCCATGACCTTTGAACCTCGTCCCATCTTGATAGACAAAATGAAACGCTTCACACCGTTGAAAAAGCAGCATTAGGTTTGTTTTGATGCTGGTTTGACCAGAGCCATTGAGAGAGATATCTACCAAGGGAAGTCCAAAACGCTGGAGCGTCACGTGATTCATGGAGCCTTCAGATAGCCTAGTTCCAGGAAGTTATGTTTTCTCTTTAAATGCTTTATTTCTTTAGTTTTTTTATTCATTAAATGGCTTTCGTCTTTAAATTGTTTAGGCGCAGCTCCATGCATAACTTGTAACTTCCGGGAACTTTTGAGAGCCTCCATGAACGTTAATTGCTGTGAAGAAAAACTGTTCCATTGGAGTCAACGGAGTTGACGCGACTCTCCTTCTCTCAATGCCTCTGGCCTAAATCAGCTAAGGACCAGCTGAAACCAGCACAAACCAGCATCGGAACAGCATATATATTTTTTTTCAATAGCTTCTGACAATAATGTTTTGGAGCTCCAGTGCTGTTGGAATTGAAAGCACATACACACACACGTGCAGAAGTGCGCTTCTCACACAAACAGATATGGAGGATGAAATAAGACTGCCTCTTTATTCCTTTTTTTGAACAGCCAGAATCTGGAACCTTGAGGTAATGAGATTTTCTCAGCTGTCTTTTGTGCTGGACTTTATCAGAGTCAATAATATCAATGGCTCTAATCCCCATCTGTAAAGCTTACAAAAGACAAAACCCACAGTGTCTGTTCCAATCAATGTGAACTTTGATCTTAACGGTGTGTGAGCCTTTGAAAGGGCGGTCCTTATTCTCTGGTCATGTCAGATATGTGCTGGCATTTCTAGAGGAACAAAAAAACATTTGTGTATCGAGAAAAACTGAATAAAGATTAAAACACAAAAGAAGATATTTTGAGAAATGTCTGTGGTTTTGTGTAAAAGGGAAGTCAATGGGGTTCAGTATTGTTTGGGATCACCAACGTTCATCAAAATATCTCAAAAGAAAATCAATGTGTAAATGATAAAATCATTTTTATGTTGGCTGATCTATCTCTTTAGGCTGAAACTGTTGCGTTATTTTTACCGTCTCCATTATCAAGGTCTTAAGCACCATTTACATTACATATAAAAGTGATGTCATTCCCCTTTGTTATCAGGTTAACATGTTTTGATGAGATCAGCGTAAACTCCTTACTGATAAACGGCACATTATGAGCATTCCTTTACCTGTCAATCAAAGCCCTCTGACCACTGCCAATCCAATTGAATCGTGCTCCCATTATCTGGAGTTTATCTACAGTTTCAACTTTGGCCCAGAACAGAGAGCTGTTTTGAAGAAACACACATACACACGCAGTGCATGAGAGAATCATCCAGAGGAGAAGCACGGCCCCGTACACCCTGTTTCCTCGGTGGATTTAATTATTTCGTTTGTTTGTTTGTTTGTATTGCTGTAGGAATCGAGTGCCTGGATCATGGCGCTTCTCTCAGACGGGGTGAAGTATTGTGTTTTCTCTGGTTTGACCCTTTGTGATTTTCAATGTTTTTGCCGTGCTGAAATGAAGGCGTTCTGAGGAAATTACGTTATTTTCAGGGAAATAATTTTTCTTGACATGCTGGTTATTTATTTGAAATATTCAATCTGAAAAGGATGTGGGCCACTTTAGGTCCAAAGTACCAGAGCCATGTCAAGAATTATTTATATGATAGGTTTTTACTGAAGGATCTATTGTTTAACATTCTTGCATAAACTAAACATAATGTAAGTTTCTCATAGAACTGAAAAGTACTAGAGGTTTTTCAGAAAGAGATTAGATGAAGTTCTCAGTTTTATTTGAGTATCAACTTAAAAAAACTTAAAAAGTATCTACACTAAAATTACTTTGAAGAAAAAATATCAAGGAGACTGTGTTTAGATACAGGATTGTAGATCATAGGGGTAAAATAATATGGATTTGGGTAAATTTGATGAGAAATCTTCATATTGAGATCTCTGATAATATTGACTTTTGATTGCAGACTTGACAAATCTGAGCGTACTTTGTGTCTTAAGATCCCTTCTGAAACTGTAAATCAAGGGACATTTTTGGCTCTTTTTATCTCAAGATAAATATTTGAGACGCATCTTAAACGTTTAATATGCTCATGCACCATTAAATCACGTTGAAGTCTAGGGGAAATTTTAAATTTTTTCTTTCTGACGGCTTTCTGATTGTGGCTCAACGTCACAGATTTTGATAGAATATTCTGGCAAGTTGAGATGTTTCTTATATCTCTTAACTGAATCATATTTTCCTTTCTTCTCTGTTTAATCTCAGCGCTGTCCCATAGCTCGTTCATTTAGACATTAAAGAACAATCTTCTTTGAGATTTTTTCAGATGAGCTAGTGTATCATATGTCCTTAAAACCTTGTGGATGTGACAACAAACTAAGATATGATAATGAGCTTTTCCTAATTAGTCCGGTGGCACGATTTACAAATAAACCAGAATTGCTAACCCAAGGGTCTTCACTGAGTGTTCCATTAGGAAAAGATGAAGCAGAGAAGTTCAGCGAATATCCAACATTAGCCTGAAATGTCGTAATTACCCACAGCTGCTAAACCATGAGAAACGTTTATCACGGCGACGGATTACTTTGCCATCCACAATCTTGATTTACCACAGCCATCATTTTATTCAAAGCTTTGATAATGGAGTTTTGGAGTTTTAAGATTTTGTCTGTGTGTATTTGTGTATGGTGTGTATTCATCATAGATTTGTTTGGTGTCGAAGTGCGAATAAGTGGAATTCTCAATTTTTTGAAAGGTTGATAAACTGTGCAGTTCCTTGGGTTTTGTGTGTTACTCCCTTGGGCAAAAGCACAAACCATATTAAACTTTGCTCTGATGAGATAAGCTTATCTCACTTTTTGAGAAATGAACCTGAAACGAATCTGCTTGGCTATTAGATAAGCGACGCCTCATACTGTTAGGACAAGAGCATGATTACCAAATGTAAAATATGACTTTGTCGTTGTTTAGAAATCTGTCCCAAATGACATACTATGCACTATGCCCTTAAACTATGCACTATGCACTCAACCATGTAGTGTATGAATTTGTGAAGGGTAGTATCGTCTCAAATGGAATACTAAATGTTTTTTTACTTATCAGAAGTATATCGGTTTCCCAGACGAGTGCAAATGACGTCAATCGCACGGCACAATGCGTGTGAATAAACATCTATTTGTGTATTGTACATTTAATGTAGTTTTCATGTGCTTTGCCCAGCAATACTATAGTCATCATCAGATTGAAGCGTTATCACTCTGCAGGAGAGTTTAGCTGGAGGAGCATCTGATAGCCCCGTCTCCCTTCCGCTACACAAGAGAATCTGCCACCGTTGAGTGCGTGAAGTGTCCACAGTTCCACACTCATATTTTCGGTTGAAAAAGTGCATCATCCGGGTACTTGAAGTGCACTAAGTGATCTGAACGCACTACTCGCACTATTTATAATACAAAATGGGGTAGAATAGTGCATAAATGTGCGATTTGGGAGGCAGCTGGTATCTACCTCCAACATTTTTTGGAAGTCAGTGAGGGTTGTTTGGTTATCAACGTTTTTTTAAATGTCTTCTTTTGTGTTCTAATTTCTGTTCAGCAGAAAGAAAGTCATATAGGTATCGCATCACATGACAACGGGTGTAAATGATGAAAGAATTGTCATTTATTGTGTGAGCTATCCCTTTAACAGCTGAAAAGGTAAATAAATATGACGGATAACACATAAAACATTGATTCTGAGCCAATGGCTTTCAACTGAACAGTTCAGATCAACAGTCCGAGGTTAGGCAAGGTAACAGTTCTGGGGAAGGGTTACTTTTTTTGTCAGAGAGAATCTTAACTCTTGGCTTTAGCTCAAAAACATCAAGAGGTTTTTCAAAACATGATATTCTTTCTCATGTTTAGTTCTTTTGGTGAATTTTTGTGTCCATAAATCCAGCAGATCTGATGGGAAAGCTTAAAAGTTGAGTCGTCTCAAGCTGAGTTTGAGTGGATTAATGTTCTTTGCTCTGACACACGACAGATGTAAAAGATCTAAATGAGCAAAGTAAAACTGTCACAGCACCATCTCACTTGTGAGAGTTTGTGCTCATTATAACATGCACATTCGCCTATCTATCAATAACAAACATGTTTGCACGTGTACCATGTGTTCATTACATACACTGTCCAATCCTATAGTTTCTTGACACATTCTGTGTTGAGTTTTTGTCAGCCCTTGTCATAACAGCCAAACTGATAAGAGAGTGACATGGGTTTATGGGTTTAGCACTAACAATGGTGTCGTGGGATCTCAAATGAATACTTGATGGTGGCACAACAGACCTGGCAAAACTTTAACAACCTGAGCAGCTTCTTACCTCATTCTCTAGGAAGGAAGTTTTCTATCAAGGCACACACAAGTGTTAAGAAGACAAATAAGAAGTATGAGTACATAAGAAGTATAACTTTATTTAAGAGACTAGAGTTGGGCACAACTTGCAATCTCTATGAGCACAATGACTCCATAACAATCCTATAAGACATTTTTTTTGATTAATGATGTAAAGTCAATTTCTTGTGATGTTGCAAATCTTTGAATGTGTTTTTATAAGTTCCTTTTTGTACCGTCTGTGAAATCCAGGCTAAAGTTGCATGATATAGGATCTGCAACAAAGTATAGAAAATGTGTGTTTATTGCTGTAAACGATAGAAAATGTAATGAGATACAGAACTCAAAGTTTAAGTTATTATATGATAAATGCTGAAATTAATAATTTTATTATTTTGCACAGAATAGCTTCCTTAACATTATTGTTCATCTTTCAGGCAGTATTAAAGACATCAAGGTTACATTTCACAGGTTTTATGTTGAAAAGAATGAATCACACAAAGACTTTAAAGAACAAGCGTCTCTATTATTTTGTGGTACATAGTATTTTCTGTATAGCTTGTCGCTTAACTTTTTTTTCTTGTCTCTTATCTGTGCTCAAATATATTTCTTGTGAAGACTGTTCTGCTTTCTTTCTGGTTTATTTCTTTGTTGCCTTCTTATATTTGACCAATTGTTTACCTGCAAAATCACAAATGCCATCAATTTAACATCCCTCACAATGTCTGTGACAGTTTAGTATTGTGAACATTAGGTAAACAATCCTGTTCCAAAACTTCTCCAGAATTTCAGATAAGGCTGTGAAATGACTAATCGCATCCAGGATAAAAGTCTGTGTTTACATAATACATGTCTTTGTACTGTGAACAATTATTTTTTGTTCATAAACACATACACATACATGTATTTATTTATATTTACCAGTAATTTAGATTATATATAAGTGTTTATTCATCTTTATATTCGTTTTAAATATATGCATGTAGGTGTTTTAATAAACACAAAATAAGCACAGTTTATTACTTATTTATTACGTAAACACAAACTGATGTGATTAATCTCGATGAATTGTTTGACTGTGCCAATTTCAGAAGAAATCCAACAATTGTAATATTTCAATATTAACAAAGAATTTTACATCACAGACCTGCAAGCACAATCTCTATAGGTGACTTCTTTACTATAGGTGAACATTTGAGTCATGTTTTCATGGTTGTATTATTTTAATCTTCTCTCTCAGTGTTACACGGGAATGGAGCTGCTGGACTTTCTGCTCGAGCAGCCTCATAGGAACGCTCATATGGAGAGAGATGGTGACCATGGCAACCCTGTGTGGTCAATTGCAGAGCAAAGCGTGAGTGATGTGCTGTTTGCTATTTGTGACCTGAGTTCTTCTGTGAAATGACAAGAAGAAGCTTCCTACCGAGTGCTCACTTGCAATCTTTCATTTGTATTACAAGGATAATTAATGCGACATCCTGATAACATCTTCCTGCAAACACAGAGAGAAACACACACAAATCACAAGCTGAATTTGACCCAGATGCGTTTGTCAACCTCACACACTGCGTGTCACTTTTGATGTGTTGATGCCGCAAGAAAATCGATTCTTAACTAAAACTTTTCGCTTGGTTGTTCAGTAAAAAGGAAAGATCTTTTCTTTGTAATTTTCAGCTTGTGAAATTTATGGTTACGTGAGCATCAAAATTCGCAATGCTGACTAAAAACAAAACATGCTTGTTTTTGTAAAATGTCAACAAATGGTTCAATATTGTGAGAAAAATATACTTGCCAAGCGTGAATATCTAGCCACTAAAATAATAACAAGCCTTAACAAGCATAAACCAAAAATGCCAAGTTCTTTAAAGATTTTATATTTTTATGTTTTTTCTTTTCTTAACTATCTTACAGACTGAGAAAACAAAATGGCAAAAAAAAAAATTACATTTAATTTCAAGATTACGTCCTACATTTAATTACTTAAGAAAATGCCAATTTAATTAAGTTTCAATTCACACATTTTAATGCAATTCTTACTCAAAGTTCTCAATATTCCATGTAATGATGGTAAGCTAGTTTTTAGAATTGTTGATGGTGACGTCTGTGTTCCCGCAGGCTCTTCCTCATGGTGAGGGTGCTGTTGATAACTTCCTGGACTCCCTGTTGCATGCGTCAGACGGCGTGTCGAACCGTTGCTCGCCCCTGTGGGTTCCCTCCCCCTGCGACAGCGGAATCAGTGACGACACACCGTCAGACCACCTGGACAGCCCCCCGACGCCCGACCCTGTCATCCTCCCTCACCAAGCATATCTTCATCCTCCTCATCAGCAGAGAGAGGAGCCCAGCGCACCCGCCGGCAGCACAGAGCCGGATTTCTCCATTGATCTAGGTGTGAATTCTCTCTTCCCGAACCATCACACAACTCAATAGACTTTCGAAGCTTCAGAGTTCAAAGCAGCTGTTGAGGTAGTAAAAACGGGAGTCAGAATGTATCCCTATTTATGAGCTCAGGAAGGGAAACCAACAACAAACAAACAAGTGTTTTACCCCAGTCCTCCACTACTCCACTTTTCTGCCTCTAATGCAGGTCTGAGGGCACTAAAAGGTATGATATCGTAACTCTGTGTTTGTCCTTGCAGCTGTGGCTTAAAGAGCATGTAAACATCATTTTCACGTGTTAAACACGACGCTCTGCTGCTGCGCTGCAAATCCGTTAATTACAATCATTGCACTTCTAATTAAATCCAGTTCATTGCAAAATGTAATTGGACACAAGTATGGTCATTCAACCTTGTCAAAGTCACGGTACAGCATCCTGAGTTAGGTAAAGTTTAACACCTAACGTTCTAACAACATCAGAGACATATTCAATGATCCTTCTGTGAACAACTTTATTCGAAAGTAAAACCCCATATGAAATCTACAATCAAATAAATATGAAATAAAAAATGAAGATCAAATAAAACCAAATAAAAATCCTTTCATCATTTATTCACACTCAAGTGGTTCAAACCTGTATGTGTCTCTTTATTCAGTGAAACTCAATAGAAGATATTTTGAGAAATGTCTCGGTGGTTTTGTGTTCATACAATGGAAGTCAATAGCGTTTCTGGTTATTAACATTCTTAAAAGTATCTTCTTTGGTGTTCTGCAGACAAAAGAAACTCATACAGGTTTGGAATGACATGAGGATAACATCAAAGATTTTTTTATTGGGTGCATTAGACCTTTACCTTTAGTGATGTTACTTTTACATGCCGTGTGTCCTTGATTTTCACAGTGAAAGGTTGAGCCTGTTTACTTGAAATGATGTCCACCCTTTTCAAAGCCTAAGAAACTAAATTGTCTTTTTATTGTACCCGCAGTCTTGATTCTATGTTTGTGTGTTATATGTGCAGGTGATTGGGAGGCGTGTCTATTCCCTGCCGGTCAGACAGACTCTCAGTGTATCACAACAGCGCTGAGAATTCAACCGAATCAAGCTTACCAGCTCAGTGTAAAAGACCTGCTGCTATCCAACATGGGAGAATCAGTGAGTACTATGAGACAGAGAATTTTTTTGTCTTTTTTATGTATATTATGTGTCTAATCTGTCTCGCTCTGACATTATGAGCTGTGACATCCAAATGAACTCTATTAACAACCATCTGGAGGAGCCGTGGAAATGTCAGATGATACTGGAGATGGGTTGAAACTGTCATTATATCTGGTCTCCCAGTGTTTAAAAATCTTCATTTTGACTGAAATATATAGCAGAATAGCACTTCCTAAGCATGCAATCCCAGAATGTACTGTGGCTGGCAAAATTGTCATCAGAGATATTTGATCCTGAATCACAAAACCAGTCTTAAGTAGCACAGGAACATAAAGGACAAGAATACATTGTATTGGTCAAAATTATTGATTTTTCTTTATGCCAAAAATCATTAGGATATTGATAAAAGATCATGTTCTATGAAGATATTTTGTAAATGTCCTACCTTAAATATATAAAAACGTTATTTTTGTGAATGTTTGGCCTGCCACAGTGCCCCTGATTAACAACTTCAAAGGCAATTTTCACAATATTTCATTTTTTTTGCACTCTCAGATTCCTTTTAAGCGGTTGGATCTCAGCCAGATATTCTAACAACTCATACATCAATGAAAGCTTAATTATTACAACTTTTCAGTTTTCAGCTATTTATGTAAAAATACATATGTTAATTATAAGGGGTGTTATACTATACGATAATACCTTGGTATAAGTCCACTATGCGATATTTATTGGGGTATTTAAAATGACAAACGGTGACTTGGAAACGTGCCATAAGCATCTTCTTTTCTTTATCCTATATCATAACTGTTGCTTAGAGAAAAAAATCTGTAAAAATAGGGCACAGTATACTGTATTAATATAAAGGAATTTTCCGTTTTCATTTTAACAGTTGTTTTACATGTATTATACATTTTGCACTGCATTAAATAACATTTTAGCATTAACGGAAATGTCCATAAAAGTCAGCAGAAAATGTGGTTATTTTCTGCCAGTACTTTATCTGTCTTTTACGGGATTTTTTTACAGTGTGGGTCAAATGACCTAACAATCACTTTTATAAAATCAAATAATTACACTAGATGGACCTTGCCAAAGGTACCATCTTTAATTTTTTCTAACATTCACAATGTTAGGCCCGGAAGACCTGTAGTTTCATACTGTCATGTGAGCACGATAATATTGACACAATTTTGCTATTGCGATAACATGATATCGATAATATTCCATACCTATTGATCATACTTGACTTTCATTAAGTGCTGACTAGAGATGCACTGATATATCGGCCAATAACATAAACATTCAATATTAACAGTCATTATATGAATTCACAACATTCAGAAAGTAAAGAAATATCATTTAATCTTCAAAATCGGTATTGATATCGGCAGATATCGCTCTGTAAGTTATTGAACCAAGTTAGTTTATTAATTTAATTGATGATGCCACATGGTGGAAATACGTTCAAATTGAAGTAATGTCAAATTCTTGCGGTAAATAACATATATTGCTTTTAAATACTACTTTTGTTATCCTATTTTTGTTATCTGTTGTTTTATATTTAATTCATTCATAAGTTTCCGGACAGGGATTCCCCAGGGTCATAGAGCTCGCAGGCTCATGCGCATGTGCAACAGCCCTTCTATTTTCTTATCAAACTAAAAGATGTAAAAATTGCATTTGTATATATTTAGAATGATTGATATAAATGCACTTAATCAAAAGCAGGATGCATGTAAGTCTACATGTCATAATAATAAGGAACGATGCTTCTGACCACAGCTTTAGACCTGTAGTTCCAACCACCCAACTTTGCGATGCTGCTTGCGATTGATCAATATTTTTTTCTGCAGTGCTTAGAAACTGACCTGAGGACATTACAGGGCAACATAAAGTACACCAGAGTGTACATATCTCTGCTTTTACATCCTCACCAATGTTTCGCTGTACTTTAGATGATGCTACATTATAATTATTATATTATTATATGTTGTCATGGTACACACACAATTGAACAACAATTTGTTTGTGAATGCTAGAAATGCGTAATGTGTGTGTTTGTGTGTTCAGTCCAATGCTACGTCCCAGCAATCACAGCAAGAGCTGATTCTCAGCGAGGACGAGAAGAAACTTTTAGCCAAAGAAGGAGTCAGTCTTCCCAGCCAGATGCCTCTCAACAAGGTACAAACGCACATTTGTGATATTAAGCAACGGAGCATGTGATATCATAACCTCACGTGGTCAAGCGCACATAAGATCAGCCTCTTCATATCCTCTACGTGTCACAACTCTGTTGGAGGCGAATCAGACATACAAAAGATGCTGTAAACAGACCGAGATGAATGAAGAGACTGATTAAAGGAAGTTCTCATCAATATAACACCTTAAATCCTATCATCCTAAAAGAATATTTAGCGTTTTTGCTTTCTCCTCGTGTAAAGGGTAATGTTGGTGATTAGGCCAATGTGATTTCGATTCACGTGGCGTCTGCTGCCTCAGACCTTTTCAGATCAAAACTACCCCTTTTGTAAAAAACAGCACATGCTGGCTCGTTATGTTTTGATATTGGTTTGCAGTTCAAGCTGGTCCTTAGCTGGTCATGTGCTGTTCCATAGTTTAAAGGAACACTCTACTTTTTTGGAAATAGAAATCAATGTGCCTGCTGTGTCCATGTTACGGCTGCAAACTTCCTTGATTATTAAACAGGAATGGGAGTATAGCTCCTAATCATGTCGGCCAAGAAAATCGCAACATTTTAATTAAATACAGAAGAGTCAAGTTTTAAACAGGAAAAATATTGAAACTATTTGGTCATTTTTGAACGCGATGCTACTGGTCTAATTGGATTCAATGATCTATGCTAACCTGTGTTAAAAGTTTTATCTCCAGACCTGGAGATCGGCTGAATAGACTCCAAACCGTAAAACACAACTTGGTAACTCTGGGGGAGTTGGAGAATGAGCTTACTTCCGAAAAAAGTGGAGTGTTCCTTTGAGCTGGTCAAACCAGCATCAAATCATTTTTTAACAGGGACATCCTTTATATAATAGATTGGTATCAAAATACTGATAACAAGATGAGAATTATCATGCTTCCCTGTCATGCTTTCACTAGTATGAAGAAAAGATTTTGAAGAAGATACGGAGAAAGATCCGGAACAAGCAGTCGGCGCAGGAAAGTCGTAAGAAAAAGAAGGAATATGTTGATGGACTCGAGGACAGGTGAACACGTGCACAAAAGCACATACTGCACAAAACAGTGTATTTGTAGATGGGATTTTAACCATCTAATGTATGAATTTTAAAATCATTTCAGCTTAAAAACATTTGTTCTCTTTTTTCAAATAATAAGACAACCGATCATCTATCAGTTTTGACTGTAATGTACCTGACTTTGACAAATAAATGCATGAACCTCAGCCGCCCTGTTAGGGGTAAAACTAAACAGAGGTGGATTCTTCCCTAACGCATATACAACATCAAAGAAAAACTCATTATCAAGTCAACTTGAAGAAGTTGAAATTGAGGTCGAAAGTCATTAAATATCCAACCTCGGACTTATCATAACTTGTGATCAAAGGAATGAAATATCCTTCAGGAAAACTATTTAGAACACACTAACACACAAAATTCAATCCATGAAATTTCCCTTAAGGGACGAAGCGCTGGGTTTATCTGTCCAGAGGACAAACTCATTTCAGCGAGACTTCCATTCATCATGCAATCAGAAAAAAGTGCCACAGTCATTTTACCGCCGTTGATGTCACGTGGACTGGCATCAGCAGGAATTCAGACACTTTTATCCAAATCCACTTACAGGTACAAACGAAACAATACACACAACATGCCAATTAATAGTTAGTTAGTATAATAAAGTCAACTTATAATTTCATTTTCGAGCTTTGAATCTTCAATGGCCTCTCAAATCGATTCGATTACAATTCAGAGGGTCACTTGTCCTTTAAATGTTAATGGTTTATATTAATAAAACAAACACTTGAAACTCTTCAGATTTAAAAAAAAGGTGGTGAAAAGAGAGTCTGTTTCTCTTTACTCTCTACTCAAACTTTTTGCGTCGCTTCATGGTTTTGATGCACTTCGTTGACAGTGTTAAATTTGCACATTACAATTAAAACAACTTTCAAGACCTCTAAACACCAGTCCAAGTCCCAGTCCAAGAGATATAGGAGAATGTGATTCATGTAGCTGACACGCAGCTTCCTACACAAACGCAAGAGAGAGATAAAAGCAGCAGTTAAAAATTAAATAATGAGACAAAAGTACTTTAAATTGGTTGATATGTATATTTAATTGCATTTATAATAATCAAATATGTGTTTTTATGCGTCAATGCAGTAATCCTTCAAATAATCAAGTTTATCACAGATTTTCCCTCTAGTGTTTTATAGACTGTGGGGGTTGATGATGTTCGTTGGTCAAAGGTATCTTTATGATTAACTGCATTTTTTCTCATGTAGGATGGTTGCCTGCACCACGCAAAATCTGGAACTACAGAAAAAAGTCTTTCAGCTGGAAAAGACCAATGTGTACGTCTCATTTACCATCATTACAGATATTTCAAGAAATCATTTTATGTAACCAGCATTTTTCTGTCCGTCTTCAATAATTCTACAGGCTCTTGTAGTGCATTATAAAATCATCTAATCACCATCTTAAAGGGGCAAGCGTAGTAAAAACAAAAAAGTGGTACATTATAACTTACTAAACCATCTGGATATTTTCAAAACATTCTACAGATGTTTGTGTAACAGCCGTCTCCTCTTAAAGCACTTCACACCTCTAAAGTTCAAAACTAGTGGATGTATTTTCTTTTATATTTTTTTCTAGATATTTTTTAAATCATTTGGTATATTGTTGCTTACCTTCTGAAACCTCTGGTGTCCAAATTGACTGTTTTTCAGGGAATGGTAAAAAACACTGTTACTTTTTTAATGATTAAATACTTGACAAGCATTTTTCTTAGATGTTTGCAAAACCCAGTGACAAACATGAAGGGTTACTGATGATAATAATTTTTGGAATAAAAAATTTAAGTAAGAAATTTGGAGATACAGGGTTTCAGAAGGACAGCCGCGATATAGGCCCTATGTTAATAAATTACAATATATTTAATAATACATTAAGGATTGCTGCTTTTTATATAATGAAAAATACAAGTACTTGGTTTGAATGTATGATTTAATACATTGCATTAAATTTCTTAAGTATATTGTCATATATTGTTGTTTTGTAAGGGTTTTAATCATATTCACACAGTATCGGTCTGTGTCTCTCTGCTAGGTCTCTGATGGAGCAGTTACGTCGAGTGCAGGCTATGGTGATGAACAGTTCCTGTAAACCTGCTCAAACTGGCACCTGTATCCTGGTAAGAAGACAAGAGAAAAGGAGCTTTGAAAAGAGACAGAGACAGATGAACATACAGACCAGCCAGTCATGTGAATGTGCCAACAGGCGCAGTGCTTTTGTAACTGAACCACAAATCAAAGGAAACCTTCAAAAGAAGCAGTTGGAACACCTAGAAAGAATTACGTGAACAAAAAGGAATAAACAGAAATTGTAGTGACACATTGACCAGAGAAAAGAGATATGAGGACTTTTTCATCCTTACTTGCAATTACATCAAGTTATCAAAACATCTTAAACCCTCGAGACAGGTTGAAGGGCACAACATCCCACAAATGAGAATTAAAAAGATTAAGAGGGATATTTCACCTCCCCCCCAAAAAATTATAATAAAACATTCATCATTTACTCAAACTGTGAGACAAATTTTCCAAGATATTCAGAAATCTCAATATGAACTCGCACGTGAAAAAAACATGCTTTGCTCAGATGTTGCTATTTCATGTCTCATAGAGATTTGATGAAGTTCTGTTGTGTTTTATTGAAGCATCAACTTTCAACTGATGTTTCTCCTAAAATTACTTGGGGAAAAACAACAGAAACAAATGGGAGTGTAATTATTGTATGGCGGTGTAAAATGAATGTAGATTGTAGAGGTGAAATTATCTGGATTTGGGTAAATTTGATGAGAAATGCTTGAGTTCATGTTGAGATCTTAAAAAGATTTGGAAGTCTGATTGCAGACTTGACAAATCTGAGCTCAGTTTAAGACATCTCTAATGGAGACATTTAGGCAAACATTTCCATTTGCTTCTTCATTTAATCTCATTGGTGTCTAGGATAAAAATGAATATAAGGAGATCTCGTGTTTTTTTTCTTGTGTGAACTTTTATTGTCACATCACCACATGTGGTGAGTGAAAGTCTTGGGTGCGTACTCCATACAGAAGTATGTTAAGACCTTAATGACAATACATGAACCTTTAAAAAAGCAACTTTAAACCGGGTTTAATTTTGAGACTGGATATTTATAAAACAACCATTTCCAAACGCAAAAACACGGTGTGTTTGCGGTACAGAACATTCTGTGCCCGCTGGTATTTAACCATGTCTGAGATGTACAGGTGATACAATTATGTTCATTTTATTAATAACTCCAAAAGCGAAGCTCCCTCGTGCAGATGAATGAATAATTTGGAAAGAAACCCGGTAGGCCGTGTGCGAGTTCAAATTAAAAAGAAAACGGATTTCTTGGAGGTAAACAAAGTGAACTGTCTGGATAATATAATATTGCTGACTAAAGTACAGACTGGGACAGATTTACTTCAGATTTAATTTATATCGTTATCTATTAAAATGTGTTTAAAAGGAAATTAGAGAAATGGAAGCAACAAAAGAGTTCTATTATTGTAAAAAATAAAAAGGCTGATGGTTATTTATTTATTTTGGATGATGTAATTCCGAGGAGAGAAAGCTGTTCAGTGATTCATGATTCTGTGAATCTATTTGTTTCTCATGAAGGATTTGCTGTTTGCATTAACGCTTCTGTTTCTACATAGAAGTATTTCAAAGAAAGATAGAGTGATGTTGATGATGGTAATGAATGTAGTAAACACATTTACTGGATGTGGGTCATAAACTGACCCATTTTCAGCCTGTTGATTTACCTCCTGTTGTTTACTATTGCTCCTCAGGTGCTGGTCCTCTCTTTCTCTCTCATCCTGATGCCAAACCTTCATCCCGGTTTCCACAGGAGGGCTACGGATCCTGGGGACATCAGCACTGCAAAAGGTTTGGCCGTGGTTTATGTCAATATAGATAGAACTTCAAAATTGACCCTTTTAATTCTGAATAAAGTTATTCAGACATAATTACAGTGAAAGATGTTTGTCTCTGTGTCTGTATACGTTTCTCCGTGGAATTCATGTCTGATCGACAGTAAAAACCAGTTGTTCTTTAACTCTTGTTACTCTTACATGTACATTTATGCATTTGACAGACACTTTTATCCAATCAGAATTACAAGATAATATTATTTTGTATCTACAATCCCTGGGATCGAACCCATGAGCTCGGCATTGCTAATCCCATGCTCTTAAAGCATAACTACTATATGTACTAAAAGTACTCTTGAGACATACACCCTTACAAAAATAAGTATACTTAAAGTTCATTTGCATACTTCTATAAAGTTAAACTATATTTTAGTATACGTAATAATAAGCATAGTAATTGGCTAATAAGTGTACTAGTTGTGTATTTGTGTGCTATCTCAGTAATGCATGCGAGCAAATTGTCCCACTTTTTAGTTGATGAAAGTATATGTAACAAGTTCGTTTAGGATGGAAGAAAGGAGGCGGGGTCAGCGTGGCTGGGAAGGCACGTAAGATTTATTTTCATAAACAAAAACAATAATACTTCCGGGTTCAGGGACCCGTTCTCTTAGTCCGTTTCTCAACTCGTTTGTTGAAGATTCTTTCTGCTCGGGGATATCTTGGACGCTCCGTCTCTCTGGATCCTCGCGAGTATCGTGCTTTCCCAGCCTCGTTCTCTCTCTCTGTTCGCCTCCTCATTCGGGCCTTAAAAGCGTCTCCTCGCCAATTACTAGAACGAGAAGCAGGTGTTTTCACTATAGCGTTGATCTGCTTACTCACCGTCATTCTCCCGGCACGCCCCCCTGCCGCAGACCGTGCCAAACCACGCCCCCCTTGCCACATACCCCCACCGCCCGACTCAGGCCGAGGCTCCATCCGGACTGCAGCCTTCTCCCCCCCTCTCCTGGAGAGAAAGTCGGCCACAGCCATCTGAGTCCCCGGCCTGTGGATCACCTGGAATTTGAATGGTTGCAAAGCAAGGTACCAACGAGTGATCCGCGCGTTGGTGTCCTTCATGCGGTGGAGCCATTGGAGGGGCGCGTGGTCCGAGCAGAGCGTGAATTCCCGCCCCAGGAGATAATAGCGGAGGGTGAGGACCGCCCACCGAATCGCTAAACATTCCTTCTCGATGGTGCTGTACTTCATTTCAGTCCGAGACAGCTTTCGACTGATGTACAGCACCGGACGATCCTCGCTGTCTATCTCCTGGGACAGCACCGCGCCCACGCCCCTATCCGAGGCATCAGTCTGCAACAAAAAGGGGAGTGAGAAATCGGGAGAGTGCAATAACGGTCCGCCACATAGAGCAGCCTTCACCTGGGTAAACCCCTGCTGGCACTGCTCCGTCCATTGGACGGTATCTGGTTCTCCCTTTTTAGTGAGGTCAGTCAGCGGGCTAGTGAGGTCCGAATAATTGGGTACAAACCGTCTATAATATCCCGCTAGCCCCAGGAACTGCCGCACCTCCTTTTTGGTCTTGGGTCTCGGGGCGGTTGCAATTGCTGCCGTCTTATCAATTTGGGGACGCACCTCCCCGTGACCCAAGTGGAAGCCCAGATACCTTACCTCTACTCGCCCAACCGCACACTTCTTCGGGTTAGCCGTCAGCCCCGCACTCCTCAGCGAACTCAGGACCGCTCTCAAGTGCTGCATATGCCGCTGCCAATCATTACTGTATATAATGATGTCATCGAGGTAGGCCGCGGCATATGTCGCATGGGGTCTGAGAATACGGTCCATGAGACGCTGAAAAGTAGCTGGGGCTCCGAATAACCCGAACGGAAGTGTGACGAATTGATGCAAACCGAACGGCGTAGTAAAGGCTGTTTTTTCTTTGGATAAGGGAGATAAGGGGATCTGCCAGTATCCTTTCGTCAGATCCAACGTCGAATAAAAACGAGCCGTGCCCAGCCGGTCAAGTAATTCGTCAATTCGAGGCATTGGATAGGCATCGAACTTCGATACCGCATTCACCTTGCGATAGTCCACACAGAACCGGACCGAGCCGTCGGTCTTCGGAACTAAAACTATCGGGCTCGCCCAGTCACTATTGGACTCTTCTATTACCCCCATGTCTAGCATCGCATCTAATTCCTTCTGAACCACAATTTTTTTGTGTTCAGGTAACCTATATGGACGACTGCGCACTACCGCACCCGGTTTAGTCTCAATATGGTGCTCTATGAGATTCGTGCGGCCGGGCAGGGGCGAGAACACATCTGTAAATTCAGCCTGCAACTTCGCAACATCTGTAAGCTGGGAGGACGAGAGATGATCTCCCCCTGGCGCCAGAGCGAGAGATTGCACTTTGATGTTCGCTTCTGGCCCGAGATCATCTACTCTGCTCACTGTCGTCGCCAGCATTACAGTGTTCGCCTCACTCCATTTTTTTAGGAGGTTGAGGTGATAAACCTGATGTGCCCCGCTCCTGTCCGATCGTACTACCTCATAATTGAGATCTCCTATACGCCGTGTGACCTCAAATGGTCCTTGCCACTTGGCGAGTAGTTTAGAACTAGACGTTGGGAGTAATACAAGAACTTTCTCTCCCGGTGAAAATTTCCGTAGTCTGGCACCTCTGTTATAATGTCGGCTCTGTCTGTCCTGTGCCTGTAACAAATTCTCCATAGAGAGCCGCCCCAGTGTATGGAGTTTTGTTCGCAGGTCCAGGACATACTGAATTTGGTTTTTGCTCGCGGAAGGTCCGTCCTCCCAAGCTTCTCTTAGGACGTCTAAAACCCCGCGAGGCTGGCGACCATAGAGAAGCTCGAAGGGGGAAAACCCCGTGGAGGCTTGGGGGACCTCGCGCACCGCAAATAACAGAGGTTCCAACCACTTATCCCAATTTTTGGCATCTTCGTGAACGAATTTCCGGATCATGGTTTTTAACGTGCGATTAAAACGTTCGACCAGCCCGTCTGTTTGTGGGTGATAAACGCTGGTCCGAATCGTCTTAATGCCCAGTAATCCGTACAGTTCGCGGAGTGTCCGTGACATAAATGCCGTGCCTTGGTCTGTGAGAATCTCCTTCGGGATTCCCACACGGGAGATTAATCGAAACAGGGCGTCCGCAACACTGGTTGCTGAGATATTGCGCAACGCCACTGCCTCAGGATATCGGGTTGCATAGTCCACAATGACCAATGCAAATCGATGTCCTCGTGCAGATCGCTCTAACGGCCCGATCAGGTCCATACCAATTCGTTCGAAGGGGACCTGAATAAGAGGGAGCGGACACAATGGTGCCCTTGGAGTGGCCGCTGGATTTACCAGCTGGCATTCAGGACAAGACGCGCACCACCTGCGCACGTTCTCGTGAATGCCTGGCCAAAAGAAACGGGTCGTTAGGCGATTTATAGTTGTGGATTGTCCCAAGTGTCCCGCCATTGGATTACAATGAGCCGCCTGGAAAAGCATTTCCCGACGGCCTTTCGGTATGACCAACTGGGTTGTATCCTGATTTGATTGAGTGTCCTGGGTCACTCGATACAACCGGTCTTTTAAAATAGCGAAATATGGGTAGGTCAGCGGTTGCGTAGGATGGAGAAGTTGTCCGTCGATCGTACGGACCTGATCAAACGCATGTTTAAGCGTCTCGTCCTGAGACTGCTCCAGAGGAAAATCATCGCTCTGGGAGAGATTTCTTCTCTCCACAGCACTCCGTTCCTCTGGGGCCGTCGTCAGAGGTCCCGGCTCCACCTCTCCTAACTGCGCAATCGCCCCTCCCCATCGCACTTGGTTTCGCCCAGAAACATCCGCACATAAGTGTCCCAATAATGTCGGAAATAATGGCCAATTTGTTCCCAAAATTAGCGGATGCCGGAGGTGCTTGTTAACAGCTACCTCTATACTATGTTTTTGTCCCCTGAATTGTATGGTCAAGGGCACCAAAGGATAGTTCACCACGTCCCCGTGCACGCACCTTACCTTAACCACGCGGCTCGTATCCATTGCCTCGAATTGAATCAGGCTTTGGTGAATTGAGGTTTGGTTACACCCTGAATCCACCAACGCCTGATATATATCCCCCCCAATACTCACAGGTATTTGATACAATCCATCCTGACCGAGGGCAGCCTGAGGGTTGTCGGGAACCCGGATCATCATGCCGACTTCCATCATAGAACATCGGTCGACCGAATGTCCGGGATCCCCACAACGCCAACAGGCCGGCCCAGGAGTCCCCGCCGCCCCAGCGGCAGGAAGCAGACCCCCGAATTGGCGAGGAGAGGCTGACGAAGACACATAATTCGGCGGACCGTTGCCCGTCCGCTGAGGGCGTCCCTCCGGGGACCTCACAGCTCCATATTGTCCCGCCTCGGATGGGAACCGGGATCGCGGTGCCGGACGCGGGTAGAAATTCCCCCTAGACCTCGGAAATGGCACTGGTCTATTGGAGGGAGAAGAGACTCTAGAAGGAGAGAGAGAAAGAGATGATGGGGTCACGCCGACCCCGGGGCACGCCACCAATTGGTCCTCCGCCAGCTGGATGGCCTGGGCCAACGTCGTCGGGCGGTGACACTGGACCCATTGGGCGGTTTTCTTGGGCAACCGCGCCACAAACTGCTCCAGCGTCACCTGGTCGACGATGGTATCGACGGTAGTGGCCCCGGCCATCAACCATCTGCGGCAGGCATCCCGGAGCTGGTGAGCGAAGGCGAAAGGTTGGGAAGACTCCCCGAACTCCAGGGATCGGAACCGCTGCCGATGCTGCTCAGGACTCCTTCCAACCCGTTGGAGGATTGCCTTCTTGAGGTCCGCGTAGATCATCAAGTTTGCCACCGGAAGTTGTTGGGCAGCCATCTGGGCTTCCCCTGACAGAAGTGGGATGAGTCGGGACGCCCAAACGTCCGGCTGCCATCCGGATAGCTCCGCGGACCTCTCGAACAGGTCCAGGAAGGCTTCAGGCTCGTCCTGGGCTCCCATCTTATGCAGCGGAACCGTCCCGAAAGCAGTCGATGTAGTTGTGTCTCTCTCCTGGCTCAACCAGCCCCGGAATGACTCGCGGTCCTCCTGCTGAGTCTGAATGAGAACCTGGAAGCGTCTCTCCTGATCCTCACGAAGATTCAGCAGGGCCTGATGATGTTCCTGGTGGAGACCGGCGAGTGACGAGATTACCTCCGCAAACGGTGATCCTGGCGGTGTAGACATGGTGGCGGCTCCTTCCTTTCTTCCCGGGTTTCGGCACCAGTGTAACAAGTTCGTTTAGGATGGAAGAAAGGAGGCGGGGTCAGCGTGGCTGGGAAGGCACGTAAGATTTATTTTCATAAACAAAAACAATAATACTTCCGGGTTCAGGGACCCGTTCTCTTAGTCCGTTTCTCAACTCGTTTGTTGAAGATTCTTTCTGCTCGGGGATATCTTGGACGCTCCGTCTCTCTGGATCCTCGCGAGTATCGTGCTTTCCCAGCCTCGTTCTCTCTCTCTGTTCGCCTCCTCATTCGGGCCTTAAAAGCGTCTCCTCGCCAATTACTAGAACGAGAAGCAGGTGTTTTCACTATAGCGTTGATCTGCTTACTCACCGTCATTCTCCCGGCACGCCCCCCTGCCGCAGACCGTGCCAAACCACGCCCCCCTTGCCACAGTATACTTTAAGTGAAACGGTATCAAAAGAGGACAGGAAAATGCAATGAATGTGTGCTATCAGGGGCGGACTGGCCATCTGGTGTTTTCCCGGTGGGCCGCAAACATGTGGGGCCGGAACGGACGCGTTGGCCACTCAGACGGACACATTATAAATGCGAATGCAAAAGACACGTATGCATGCCCCCCCCCCCCGGGTTGACAGACCCGACCGTGCACACACCCCGTCGGTGGAGATCTGATGCGGGCAAATTTTCCTTCCCTGTCCAGCCCTGTGTGCAATGTATATAGAAATTATTAAGATACATCACCAGTTTGAAGTTCTGAATAAACAGTCATTATATTAATTAATAACATTCAGAAAGTTAAGAAATATTAATGTAATCTTCAGAATTGGTGTTGATATCGGCAGATATCGCTCTGTATAAACTGCTATTGTATCGGTGGAGAAATTTAGTGTCTGTGCATCTCTAATTTTGCCTTTCATATAATTTTATTCCTACTTCTATATAAGAATAAAAGAAGCATACTAACAGCACACAAGCGCAGTATTTCATAGAGACGCTTTCATACATGGCTTGACCTCCTTTACATTCAGCTGTTCTTTCCCGCTGTAATGCATTAGATATAAGAGACGGTGGCATTGAGGTGAACAGATTTATGGTGCACTTCTGAGTGTCCTCAGACTCTTAAAAGCAGTGACAGCAGTGAGAAAGCAACAGGGTCACAGCTGTCAGACTTCATACAGCGAAAGCTCTTCACAGATGCACGCAAACCTCGCACGCATTTATTTTTCATGAGCCCGAGCCTTTTCTCTGTCTTCGGTTTTACCACTGACAATGTTCATTTCACTTTTTGTTAGCACCAAACCAAACAAGGTTACACGTAATGCTAGCAGATTATATACAAAACAAATTCCATGTGGTGGATGTAACAATGTAGCATTTCACATCAAAGCTTCCGTCTTGAATAATTATAAAAACGGCTCATATGATTTTACAGATGTAGTTCCTTTTATTTAACAGGGCTTATGGCTTACACATGAGCTTTGGCCTATACTTGGTATAAATCGTGCATGTGTCTTATGGTGTGAATGAAACAGCAAAATGTAGAAAACAATCTATTAATATTACATTGTTTCATATTATTTATATATTATAATAGCATTGGGAGAGATTTATCTTCATTGTTCATCAAGTATTCTAAGTATTTTTGGCTTGTAGTTGTGTTTATTTGAGTGGGTAGCTTACAACTTTCACGAGTAATGTACTGAGAGTATAGTTTTGATATTAGTTTTGTTAATATTTTAAATTAGCCTGTATTTTTAGATCTTTAGTTTTGATGTTTATTTTATTTTGCTATATAATATTGATTCGTTTCATTTCTATTTTATTTTTTATTTATTATTATAATTGAAGTGCTTTCAAATTATTTCAGTTAATTTTTGAGGCAAAGTTTTCAAGTTCAATGAAAAGGGACATTTTCAAAGTTTGAATTTTTTCAACTTAAATATCCTTGGACACGAACATAAAAAAGTAATGTTTCCTTTACTTCCCAATTGAAGTATACTGTATGCTAAAGTGTACTTTTATAAATTAAAACGTGGGTCAGTTTAGATCCAAATGGTATTGAAATAGTACACTTACTTGTACTCTGTTAGTACATTGATATTTGTATTCTTACTATACTATCCTTACTTGAACTTTACTTAAGTATACTTAAAAAACGTACTTAAAGTATACTTCTTTTTTTATAAGGTACGATGTACAGCTTCAGTATAGCCTACATTATAAAACAAATTCATCTTATTTATTTTACAATGGCACTGTATGGTCACCGTAGATCTCGTGTTTTCTTTTTATCTTTTATGTTTGTAGGCTTTAAATTCTATGTAAATACTAAAAGCATTTGGCGCTGGCATCGGTTCCTCTCCGCTGAACCTGACAGTGCCCACTGCACAGAACACACTTAATATTCAACAGTGAGTCACTCACTGCATCCAAGAGCGACTGATCACAGGCCTGTTTTCTACTTCCCCTCTCTTCTGCAGTTCAGTCCAGGTCATTGCGCTCCGTGATGGAAGTCTACAGCATGCAGCCCGGCTTCTCGGTCGGCGGGGATGTTGTCGTGCCGTCATCTCCGCACACTAAGCACCTCAGACCTGAGTACGCTGATATGAAGCCCCTGCTGCACAATCACAGCTACAGAGACCATGAGCATCATCACAGCGATCCCATCACCGGTCATGCCACCACACTGAGCTGGCTTTAACACCCTGGAAAAGAGAGGAAGTGATGTCATTGATAAACTGTTATTTGTGTGTTATACTACTTCAATAAGGTTTGGTGCGAAGTATGCATCGGTAACCGTGGTGTCATGTCAGCACGAAATTACCCAGCATGCAATTCCAGAAAGTTGCGGCAAAACCATGTAGGCCTACTACAAATATTGGCATGTGTTTTAAACATTGCCCGAGGGGAGAAATTAATCATGTAGAGTTGGCCCAACATTCGACATCGCCATACGAACAAAAGTTCCCGCCAAGTGTCGTGTGCCTCGACGTGCCAAGATCATTTTTCTGCGACGGCTTGGGATTGATGCACGGACAGCACGTCTCATTTTGTTGCGTTCACTCTAGGCTCTACATATGAGAAAAACACAGATCGCCGAGTCTGAATTCCTGCGCCCTTCAATAATGCAAAAGCCACTATTCAATTCTCAATGTCAGCGAAGACAATCTCAAAGCCAATTTAGCACTTCTGATTCTGATTTAATTTGCGAGCTGAACAACTCAAATATTAAACCGAGAGTTTGTGTTGGACCGGTTGGAATCACTCGCTACTAATTCCCAGTGCATAAGCCCCCCGAGTCTCATGAATTTTGAACAACACTCATTGTTTTCACCGTTGGTTTACAGGCATTCTGTTTATTAAACAATAAACCTGTTGGATTCATAACTAGGAAATACGATGGTTTGTTCATGTAGGCTATAACCCTGCTACACAGTGTTGGGTAAGTTACTCTGAAAAAGTAATTGATTACAAGTTACTAATTTCATAATCAATAGTGTAATTAGATTACTGTACAAATTACTCTCTCCAAAAAGTATTTAGTTACTTATTACTAATTACTTTCTTTATTCTACATCAACCTTGATTAGTTCAGTGATTCAAGGATAGACATGAAACGGCTCTCTTAATTCATTCAAATAAATAATATAAACTACATAAAGCACTCTTATTTACTGACCAAAGTATTACAAATGTGATAATTATATATTAATGCATTCTTTTTAAAATTAGACTTTGAATTTTTATGTTAATTCCACTATTGCACCCACATATTACACAAAGTATTTAGTTTAATTACATCAAAAATAACCAATTAAATTACAGAAAACATAAGATATATGAATAAGAGTAATCCCTTACTTTACTTTTTCAAGTGACAAGTAATTAAATTACAGTAACTAATTACTTACTAACTAGTTACACCCAACACTGCTGGTACGTTAAGTGCTTGCTCTTATTCCCTCCGTACTTCACCTGTGAACCCGCAGCTGTTAGTTAGGTGACAATTGGAATAAGCCTATGTGTGTAATTGGACCAGTTGAGTATCGCACATTTTGAGATTGTGAAATCGACAGCGCATCAGGGGCGGCGAAAGGCAAAAGCTGGTGTCCGTATGTTGAAATGCACCTCTCCGTTCAATGAGAGCACAGGTGCAGAACCTGCACATGAGACTTTAGAGGTAAAAGAGGGGCAGCAAAGAATAACAATTGTTCTTAATTATTATCATTCTCTCTGTTTTTTCAGCTCACGAGGCCAGTCCTTTTTATTTTCACACATGAGTGTAGAGCTCCGGTACAACATAAAAACTATTTTCATTCCTTTTGTCCAAGACAACCTTTCAAAAGATGTCTACAAAAATAGGCCTTCTGTATATCGACTGTCCTAAACATTTTTATTTAAGGCTTTTTTAACTATGTGTCCCCTTTTCGTTTCGAGCGGCACAGATGAAGCATTGTCTTTCTTTCCCAGGAAATGTTAAATGAATTTACAGTTGCCAAGGTTATTCTTAGGTTTTTCACTCTTTAAATTGAACTGTGTGTATATAAGAACATGCTGTACTTGAAGGATGAATTATGTTCATAGATGTAAATAAATGATCTCAATTTTGTTGAGCATTTTATTGCCTAGGTCATTAAAACACAAAGAATACAATCTATTAAAAACTCATTTCAACCAGCTCGATATTGAGCATATGATAAAATAGTGGCTTGATTTAAAGGTGAAGGCAGCATCTTATGGGGTCAGATTTGTTTCATTATTCTGAATAAATAAACTACGATTCGCAAATAAATACAGAGAGTTTCACAAACATTTTTTAAATCCACAAATGCACAAAAGGTGAACCATAAATATATGTTAGACTTTCCACGAAAATAAATGGAATTCACAAATAAATACAACGACATTTGCAAATAAAAATTATTTACAAATGTATTTTATTGATATATATTTCTGGATCGCTTTCTTCACATTTGTGGATCGCTTTCTGTGCATTTGTGAATCGCTGCACGCATTTGTGGATCAGTGCACGCATTTGTGGATTGCTCTCTGTGCATTTGTGGATTTTGAAACATTCCTAACGTCAAGACGTGCGCACAATCCACAAATAGGTGGACTCCGCCCACTATCTACGCAAGCCAATCGGTTAACTTCCAATTTTGTTGTCCAATAGGCCACGTTCTAACTTCAGCCAATCACGTTTTGCCATGCACTAAGATTCAGGGAGTTAACATGGCGACTAGTGGCGGTCTAAAATCTGTGTTATACTAAGAAATGATAATGGCCTCTTCTTTATACTATGTAATGATCGCTTGTGTTCTTATACATTGTCCGTATTGTTACATATATGCTGTATTTAAACGTGTATGACTTGATAACAGCGTGCACGGACTGGAGTGGAAAATCCCGGTGACTGTGGAGTCAGGACTGATTTGGTCTGCCAGCCTTTTTATTGCGTTTATGGACCAAAGTGCTAAATTCCGATTTTTTGCAACTGTCGGTGTACTACCAGTATAACGATGGCAGAATTAACCTGAGGGGAATCATCAGCATTGTGAATTTCTATGTCGTTCATAATTCAAAATAAAACGTAATTTCTACAGTCATCTCGGTTTATCCCATTCCTGAATTATCTCTGCTACTATCGCTACACTGTTCTGTTTACTAACTAACTCTTTGCCATGACAAAACCATATGATACCTGTTATATACATTATCAATAGCAAGCGTAGTCTTTAGTGGCAGCAGCGTAAGTAGGCTGTATTGCAAGATTATCATGTGGGACAAGTCTATCCACAATTCCCCACATAGAAATACTATAGTAGCATAATACATTTACTAAACAGCTCACATAAAGTGACAAGACACAGGTAACAAAATAATAAAAATGAATATGTAATAGACAATACACATATGAAAAACAATACATGTCAAAAGAGAACCGGATGCTATATTTTATGCATGTGCCATATATATAAGTTATTAGGTGCTATAAAAATGGTGTAAGGTAATGGGATAGCTATATTATATATTAAATCAGTAACATATGTATAATAAATAAATATAAGTGTGAGTGAGTAGTTTAGTATTGCACATATGTATTGCACAGTGAACATTTAACTGTTCAACTGTTCATGGGGTAGATGGCCTGAGGAAAGAAACTTGTCCTATGTTTGGCTGTTTTGGTGCTCAGTGCTCTGTAGCGCTGACCAGACGGCAGCAGTTCATAGAGATAGTGTGCTGGGTGTGAGGGGTCCAGAGAGATTTTGCGAGCCATTTTACTCGCTCACTCTGGATGAGTAAAGTTCTTGCAGTGATAACAGTAGTCTACCAGTGATTCGCTCAGAAGTCCGAAATATCCGCTTTAGTATTCGGGGTGTATGTGTCCCGAGCATGTTCACTGAAATTGAGAGAGAATAGGCTATGTCGCCTCTAAATGCAGCAAGTTTTAAATGACTTCATCGATCAACACAAAATTACAATACTAGAGCACTTCAATTAACTTAAACATTTAGCAATCTTTAAAAGTACATCTCTTGATGTACACGAAGCGGAAGAGCCATTTTTTTGTTAACAGACTGATTCGAGCCTACCTGAGCATGCTTGTTTTTTCTCAACAAAATCAAGTAAAACAAAATAATTGCCTTTTAATTGCAGGTCACTGGCATTGTAAACCAATATCAACCGATCCCGTCATCCCGGGACACCTTCCGCATATTTTCGGGGATCTCTGTATGAAAATGGCTTTACTGAAATGCCCAGTAATGTCCAGTGCCTGTTGTGCGTTTGTATGGAGAACTCATTCATTTGTACAATTGGCTTCAATTCATTTTTATTTGGCAGTTTCATATTTTGCTTCATACTTTTTTCATCGAAGAAAAAGTTGTGTTGCCTCCCTTGCATTCTTAATGCCCCCGTTGTGCTTTTATTTGCCATTAAATAATGGAAATAAACAGTATTTTAAAGCTGTCCTATATGTCATTTAAAAGGCAACAATATATACATAATTATAACCCAAAAATAATTATTTATTTAGCACCAGGTAAAATGGAGACGTTTATCGTTTAACACGCTACTGAGAGCACTTTCACGTCCATTATTATTATCTACAGTAAATTGATTATCTGCAGTCGTAGCCTATACCAATATTTACTATGGTAAGGTTCGAAAACACAAATTGTATAGGTTTACATCATTTACTTTTGGGGTTGAATTTAAGAATATATTGTGTGCACATTATCATAGTAAAATAATCGACATCCTTTGTCATGGCAGAATTAGACTGTAAACAGAACAGTATAGCGATAGCAGCAGAGATCATTCAGGAATGGGATAAACCGAGATGACTGTAGAAATTAGGTTTTATTTTGAATTATGAATGACATAGAAATTCAAAATGCTGATGATTTCCCCCACATTAATTCTGCAATCGTTATACTGATAGTACACCGACAGCTGCAGTGCGCATTGCAAACTCTGCGAAACTTGACAGGAGGCACGCACTGAGTGTTTGGATCGAAATAACTGCTTAACCATGCAGTAATAGATCATATTTGATCCAATGACAAAATCGGAATTTAGCACTTTGGAACATAAACACAATAAAAAGGCTGGCAGACCAAATCAGTCCTGACTCCCTAGTCACCGGGATTTTTCACTCCAGTCCGTGCACGCTGTTATAAAGTCATAAACGTTTAATTACAGCATATATGTAACAATACGGACAATGTATATGAACACAAGCGATCATTACATAGTAGAAAGAAGAGGCCATTATCATTTCTTAGTATAACACAGATTTTAGACCGCCACTAGTCGCCATGTTAACTCCCTGAATCTTAGTGCATGGCAAAACGTGATTGGCTGAAGTTAGAACGTGGCCTATTGGACAACAAAATTGGAAGTTAACCGATTGGCTTGCGTAGATAGTGGGCGGAGTCCACCTATTTGTGGATTGTGCGCACGTCTTGACGTTAGGAATGTTTCAAAATCCACAAATGCACAGAGAGCAATCCACAAATGCGCGCACTGATCCACAAATGCGCGCACTGATCCACAAATGCGTGCAGCGATTCACAAATGCACAGAAAACGATCCACAAATGCGCAGAAAGGGATCCACAAATGCGCAGAAAGGGATCCACAAATGCGCAGAAAGCGATCCACAAATGCGCAGAAAGCGATCCACAAATGTGAAGAAAGCGATCCAGAAATATATATCAATAAAATACATTTGTAAATAATTTTTATTTGCAAATGTCGTTGTATTTATTTGTGAATTCCATTTATTTTTGTGGAACGTCTAACATATATTTATGGTTCACCTTTTGTGCATTTGTGGATTTAAAAAATGTTTGTGAAACTCTCTGTATTTATTTGCGAATCGTAGTTTATTTATTCAGAATAATGAAACAAATCTGACCCCATAGCATCTAGATCTTTAATATAGTTCTATGAGTCATTTATTTATTGAAATACATTTATGCAATTCAGCTGCAAAAAATGGGGTATTTAAGTACTTTTGACTCAATGGCATACGACTTCTCTAATATGATATATCTTGAAATACGTTTTACAGGATTCCTTTTTATTAAACAAAAGTGTATTACAAGCTACATATATAAATAATCAAATGAAAAAATGGAGTTAATTTATATGAACAGCTTTTGCATGATCTACACCTGTTTTACACTGTATGTCATGATATTATAGGATGTGTTTCAAATCAAGACATACTGTACACTGTAAAACATGTGTAGTGTACACTAATGTCATATAAGATTGTATTCGCTGACGTGATCATATCATATGCTCAATCGACTTTTTCCTACATGTGTGGTGCTTTAAATTTCAATACAAATTTCAATTTTTTTATTAAAGTGAAAGTTCGCCCAAAATAAAAATTCTGGCGAAAACACAGAAAGTTATTTGGACGAATATTTGTAGCCAAACAGTTTTTGGACCCCATTGACTCCCATAGTAGGAAAAATTACTTTATATATTTTTTTGTTATGTTAAACACAAAATAGGTTATTTTAAACAATGTAGGACAACAAACAGTTCTGGGGTACTTTTGACTATACCATTGTCATTTTTCTTACTACGGTAGTCAATGGGGTCCAAGAACTAAGCGTTGGTCCAAAAATCTTTCTCTGTGTTCAACCGAACAAAGATGTTTATACAGATTTGGAACAACTAGGGAGTGAGAAATTCATGACAGAATTTTTGAGAGGACTATCACTTTAAAACAAGACATTCTGGGTATGGAATGTCAATAGTGAAAAGCACATTGAAATTAATTATAAAATGTATAGGAATGAAGGTTACATCCTTTTCCTCTGTGCATGTCAAGGTTTTTGTGGATTAGACGTCCTGCAGGAGTTTGTTATTAAACAGTCACTCACTGCAAATCAGAGTCTGTAGTTCAACACAGTTGTCCTGAAATAAACTCGGTCATCATGCAGATATAATATCGACCCTCAGCCTCTTATGTTATCCATCACTGTCTTCACAGACCGCTGGCTGAGAAGTTTGTTCTGGATTACAGGTGAACACAGAGACTTGCTGACTGACTGACTCATTGTCTCTATGATCTCACTCCTGCTCCCATCTCTCGCTAACACTGCGTTCCCTTTGCATACCAATAAGACCTCTGACAAATTGTGAAGTTTTGAATCCTGACCAAATTTAACATGACCTCCAAACTCAACAGAGCCCCTTTATCATGGCAGCCATGCTTTTTCTGATCTGTGGTGTTCCTTTTAAATAAAACAGAGAAACGTGTTATAACCCATACACTTGTTTTTATCACCCTTTCAGAAAAAACCTGAGGATGTTTTTCATAATGTGACTTTAGATGTGATTCAGATTCCCATGAAAAGTGTTCCAGCATGTTTCACAAGTGACTACACGTGTTTCAGCAGAACACAGATTCTCACGATTATCATATCATCATGGCAAAGTCTGTATTTCTTTCATGCTCAAAACTGTACAAATATATACAAAATAAATATGTAAAATTGTACTCATTTAATTATATCACGGCACCTTATTTCATTTATATCACAAATGTCTTCATTGCAAAATGTCTTGGTTACGGATGAAACCTCAGTTCCCTGATGGAGGGAACGAGATGTTGTGTCGAACCGTTGGATGGGGGTTTGCCCTTGAGAACCTATCACTTCAACTGGTTTTGAAACAGGCAAATAAAAAAATTAGCATGCCGGACTTCGCCCAGGATATCCGAGTATAAAAGGGAGACGGCGTGCTGCATTCATTCACCTTTAGTTCTGAGGAGCCTGAGAGCCTCTCACGACTACTGCAGCGGTCGGCACGTGTTTCTTGCAAGAAGGACACAACGTCTCATTCCCTCCATCAGGGAACTGAGGTTACATCCGTAACCAAGTAGTTCCCTTTCTGTCAGTCTCTCGATGTTGTGTCGAACTGACAGATGGGGTTCCTATTAAAACTCGCCACAATGCTGTGCCGTATTACAATCTCAGCGAAACCTGGCCTGCACTCTTAGAAATGAAATGTTGTATTTAATTAATAAAGTTATGTCAACCGGTCCCACAAAACTTAGTTGCTTGAATGGAAAAGGTAATATACAATTCATTGTAAAAGTAAATCGCTCATAACTGTGTTAATTAAATGGTACATCACACACTTATTTTGAATAAATGTAAATTATTGTCTTGAATTTAATGACTATAGCTTGATCTAAGATGACCTGATTAAGTTTTTATTTAACAGAAATAAGCTTTGCTAATGTTATCCATTTGTGTTGATTGTACTTAATGATTGGAACTTAGAGCAACTAAGTCTGTAGGTCAAATAAAAACACTAAAATAAAATGAAATGTTCAACATTTTTTATATTATACATTTGTAACATTTATTAGACATTATCTCATTTAACTTCAATGAGATGATATTGAGAAAATAGAACTCAACAGAAATGCTAAAAAGATTATTGTAACTGCCCACGACCTAACCAAAGGCAACAATTTTCTGAACAAGGGTAACCACAAAACTCAAAAATATAACTAACTCTTTAAAACTTTTAAGATAAATTAACATTAAACACTAACAAGTGTTTCTTTTTACTGAAAAATGCATAATATAAAACACTTATTTAAGAAAATAACTCTCAAAATGCAGTGTACGCAAAGCATGCTGGGAAATATAAGTCCTCTGCCCTATTATAACTATTTTATGTTAACACAACACAACTCCTTTATGTTCTCCCAACATGAATGGATTCAGTTATATGACTCAACATAAAACAATCATGTTGTAACCATATTTTCCAAAAGTTGTGTTGATTTAACTCAAGCAAGTTTAGTAAATTGAACGGGCAGTTCAGAGTGAGTGAATGATAAAGGACATTTTTATTTGCATGAACCATTCCTTTAAAGAAAGTTTTATGCAAATTGATTTATGCAAATTGATATGCATAGCACAATGACTTTAATATGTTCTTTGTAACAACTTCCCATGTGACCACAGCCCCCTTCTTCCCTATATAAGCTCCACGAAATCTTCCCACAAGCTCATTCAAGCGCAGAGAGTCAAGCAGCGCATCTGGTCTTAGATTTACGCAGCACGATATTTTGATCTTGGAACACAGTGTACACACATAAGTATGTAAGAATAGAAATGTAAAGAAAACTAATGCTGTATATAGTCACTTACAAAAATCAGCGCTGCTAAACACCTCGCGTCAGCTTCGTGCGTATGAGTGCGTAAAGTTGTGCCATGCAGGGGAACGGTAGCTCGTTGGCACCGGGTTTGGCATCATGCGGCCAGGCTCTAGATGAAGGTGATGTTATTTCTAACCTGAGCGCGGGAGCTCTCCACAATCTCTCCCTGCGCTGCTGGCTACAGCTCCTCTCCAAGGAGTCCGCGCCGGAGCTCTACGGCGACAGTTCGAGCATGGCAATGCGCGTGGTGATCGCGCTCGTCTACCTGATCGTTTGCGCGCTGGGACTCGTCGGGAACCTTTTGGCACTCTACCTGCTGCAGTCGCGCCACAGACTCAAGCAGTCCTCCATCAACTGCTTCGTTATGAGCCTGGCCGTGACCGACTTGCAGTTCGTCCTGACCCTGCCTTTCTGGGCCGTGGACACCGCTTTGGACTTCCGATGGCCTTTTGGAAAGGTGATGTGCAAGATCATAAGCTCGGTGACCACCATGAACATGTACGCCAGCGTTTTCTTCCTGACGGCCATGAGCGTTGCGCGTTACTGTTCCCTGTCCTCCTCCCTGCGGATGCAAAGTCCCAAGATGGCTTCGGCGGAGGTGAAATGGGCCAGTTTGGGTATCTGGGCCGTGTCTGTGGTGGCCACCATTCCACATGCGGTCTACTCAACCACGGCGCAGATATCAGACGACGAACTGTGCTTAGTGCGCTTTTCGGACTCGGGAGGCTGGGACCCACAGCTGTTGTTGGGTCTTTATCAGACCCAGAAGGTGCTTTTGGGGTTCGTGATACCTCTCGTTATCATCTGCGTTTGTTACCTCCTCCTGTTGCGCTTCGTACTGCGGCAGCGCGTCAGCGGCATCCCCGGTTCGGACAGCGAGAGAGGTCGCAACAAGCGCCGCTCCAGAGTCACCAAATCCGTCACCATCGTGGTGCTGTCATTTTTCTTGTGTTGGCTACCCAACCAAGCACTGACTCTTTGGGGAGTGCTCATCAAATTCGACCTGGTACCTTTCAGTAATGCGTTCTACAACGCGCAAGCGTACGCGTTCCCCATCACAGTGTGCCTCGCGCACACGAACAGCTGCCTGAACCCGGTGCTGTACTGCTTGATACGACAGGAGTACAGAACTGGACTTAAGAAACTTCTTTTCAGGGCCACTCCGTCTATTCGCTATCTGGCCATGCTTGTGTACAGGGGCAAGAAGGTGGCTGAAGCACCACCCGGAGTGGCCGTGGTGCAGATGGAGATCGGTATGTGACATAACGGAAAAAAGATCCTAGAAAACTCACAAAGAGTTTAAAAACGTTTTATTGAATTTTTATTTAAATCTCGTAACATGGATTTGCATACGCACTTAATGCCGAGCTTGTGAAATATACATCATGCATATAAATGTTTGGACACACTTTACGTTGTTTGTGAGCTCAAAAACCTTTCGGTTTAAAGATTGTAGACATATATTTTATTCCAAAAAATATGTGTTTTTGTATGTTTGTTTGTTTTAAAGGAGAACCGGCCAATATGATAACTCATTCAGAACTGTTTTATAAACATGTGATTGACCAAGTCTCAAATAACTTTGATTCGTTGAACTATATTTACAATGAGTATTTCACTTTTTTACAATATTAGGCCTACTTTAATTTATTTTGACTGTTTCGATTATTGATACTATTCTAAAAAATGATTACTAATAATACAAAATTATGATTAAGTGTGTCCAAACTGTCAACTGAAGTCACAATAAGACCATACGTGCACTGGTGTTTAAACCATCTTAGAACTCCAGCATCTTCACATGTACAGTTTATGTAAAGCGGTAGGCCTACTCAGTTTTAGGAAATTTAAAAACTGACAATAACTCTTGCATTGAAACCAAATGCATACGTTCCTGCAGGACTAAAATGCAAGAGAAAATAAGATTGAACTTTGTGGACTTTGGATGGACAAGACCAAATATAAAGCAGATTTGCTGAGGAGAGGCTGTTTTCTAAACTCTCCTTGAGCACTTTGTATGTTTAGTGTTAGATAATCATGTATTGTCCATAAGCTGACACAAACGCTTTCGGGTATATCAGCTGTACCATAACACTGTCTGCTGGACTTTACAAGTGCCTGTTTTGAGGGCATTGTGTTTTTCTTTCACTCACATGTGAATCTTGTGCTTACATTTAGGCTAACTCAAGTATTGAATTTACTCTGTATTTGGCTCACTGTAAATAAAAATGTTTTCATGCAAATCATCATCAGAATCAGAAAGAGCTTTATTGCCAAGTATGTTTGCACATACAAGGAATTCGTTTTGGTGACAGGAGCATCCAGTACACAGAATCAGCAACAACACACACAGACCATCAAACAATACAAAACAGTTACACAGATGATTTAAATAAGGGCCTATGGCTATAAAAAATTAAGAAATACAATACAATAAACATAGAGTAAAGCTATAGAGAGTAAAGTTATGTATGTATGTAAATATGTACAAGTAAAAAATAAGAATAAACTATTGTAGTAAAAGGTATGTGTTATATACAGCAAGATGAAATATAATTTACAGAAAAAGTTGTATAAAAATAGATAGTGTATTACTTGCAGGATATATTTAAAATTGCACTTTATTATTATTGCACAGAGTAAATTGCACGTAAAAATGTTGCACGCAAGTGCACGCAATGTTACCCCCATGGCTTCAAGGACATTTAAAGCAAATGTGGTTCTTTTTAGAGGTATTGTATGAGGCTTACTGTAAATGTATGTTGCCAAATAATGTCATTGTTATTTAACCTGAAAAGTAATGATTCAAGGAAAAACAGTAGAAGAAAATGAAGCATGTAAATGCTTGAATCCGCACAAATGTTCTCCGTTGGAATAAAAATAAACTTTGTTAACGTAAAGTGCAATTGTATGTTCACATCTTACGTTTACGTCTTAAATATTGGAAATTACACAATGCAACAAGTATATAATGAATTCAAATTCACAGTTGAGATCCATGTAAAGGAATATTTTACCTTTAAAATAAAATTATTTCATTATTTACACAACCTGTTTTTAAACCTGCGTGATTTTTTTTCTTCTGCAAAACACAAAGGAAGATATTTTGAGAAATGTTGGTAACCAAAAACCGTTGGCCCTTTTATGGACACAAAACCAATGCAAGTCAATGGGGACCAACGGTTTTCTGTTGCCAACATTTTCTGCAGAACAAAGAAAGTCATACAGGTTCAAAATGACAGGAGGGTGTGTAAATAATGACATAATTTTCATTAGAAGGTGAACTATTCCTTTAACATTTTAACTTTTAAAAAATGATCCTGTAAGATAAGAAGAGCAAACAAAAGAACTCAACAATGTCTCAAACTGTACTCAAGATTTGTCAAGTCTGCGATCAAAAGACAATATTATTGAAGCATGTATTTTAACAGGTACAATCTCATACATTTGCTTTTATTACTCCAAAGCAATATCAGGAGAAACATTTTAAATTGACAATGGGATGAAACCTTATAAAAAATTATAACTCCATTAATTCTCCTGAGCTATGAAAGAGCATCCTTTGAGCCGAACCGTTTTACTCTGGGACTTCTCAGTGATAGAGGTGAATTGTGCATTTACATAAAGAAGTTCTTTCAGCTCCACTTGTAAATGAATCAGTGACAGGAATATTATGGTTTGCCTGCCACTTTTCGACTGATGAAACACACAAGACCTCATGCATGCAGAATCATAATGTGCTGAAAGAAAATGTTGCTCGATCTGATGTCCTAGAACAATGCCAGCGTTACATGCGCAAGCATGACCTCACGTCTCGTGTTCATTGCTATGTTCATCTTTTATAATGCACTCCAGCAGATCGACAGACTCAGGTCTTAAAGGGCTCTTCATACAATGGTGGCATGAACTTTTTTTGTGCCAGAGCAAACGGGTAATTCATGAATCTAGACTAAATGAGATCATGCTGGTCCTGATGATATGAGCTCTGGAAAAAATTGCAAATGCACAAACATCAGTTCTGGTTCCAGTATAACCTAATAGTTTGGAAAGCTAGAACACACTTGAAAATGTATGAATTTCATTGCGTTAGAATAAACGACACATCAAGCCAAGCATTATCAATGCGAAGAAAGATAGTATAAACACTTCCTAAAGGCATGCACATTTTCAAATATTTATAATATCCACTTATGAGGTTTTTATTCTTAAAAAACTCACGCATGTATCACAAAAAAAGAAATCCTAATGCCCTCTGTCTGACATGTGGCCAGAACATGATTCGTTGATTGGCAGGTCAATTAAAGAAACAGACTTTGTGTCTGGTAATACATGAATACGTGAGAAGCTCACGAGAGAAACCAACAGTGCCAAAAGGTTTGATTTAAACCACAACCATCTGCTATTTTTAGCTAAAATAACCTGACATTTTCATTGCATTTCCCGCAGTGCTGCTTCAGCTTCACAATCTCTTAAATTGTTGTTGTCAATCAAGTTTATGTATTATTTTAACTTCACACCAGTGTATTTTGTTTTGTGTTCCTGTAGCTCAATCGGTTAAGCAGTGAATTAGTAGTGCAAATTGTTTTCACAATTTTTTATTTTTTATTTAACACAAAGTCAACACAAAATCAATATGTTAAATATCACATAATGTGTAAAAGAGTACATAACAAGAGATCATGAAAACGGGTCCAAATAACAAAAGTAGAATAGGCTACTGCAAAGAAAATAAGCAAACAATTCTGATTTAAAACAATATCCTGTGGGCTGAGCCAATTCGATTAAATTTAATAAAAATTCGCATCACTTCTTTGTGCGGTGTGTTAGGTTGAAGATGTAAAATAAAGGCAAAACAAAAAGATGCTCCTTTTGCACTCAATGGAACCACACAGCTTCCATCATCACATTTGTTTTCTCAGTAATAAAAGGGTTTAACTATTCACATTAAACATGTGGGATTTCTATTATGCTGTACATCTTTGCAGGGAATTAAAATCTGAAGTAGCTTGTATCCATGATGATTTTAAACTGCAGATCAGCAAAATGTCATTGCATGTAAGCGCTTGTTGCTGTTTGGCGGTAAAGAGAGTTTAACTGTGTTGACATATTCCTGCTTTTGTCTTCCTTGCCAAATCTCAGAGGATTTACCCTGTTTGAATAAATGTTAGAGAGAAAATAAAGGGTTGTTTTTAATGCGCAAGAGTGCAATAGATCAGAGATGAGGTGCTTCACGGGTCGGCAGTGGATTTATTGAATCAGCCTTGTGAATATGAAAAATGTACTAGTTTCATTATTTAGACATTCAGATGGAAACATTAAGAGCATGTCAAATCATAATAAAACGTTCTTATGAGATCGTAGAAATTCACACGAATGAGCCCCCTCGTGAAAAAGGTACGAATTCCCATCAGATTGCATTGATATATAATATAACATAAAGATACCATTTATAATAGTAACTCAAACTGAAAGTGAAAAAAAGAGTGATACTGTGTTATTTAGAGCAACAACATCATGGTATGAGTAAGCTGCAGTGTTGGGTGTAACTTGTTACCAAGTAATTAGTTAATGTAAATTGATTACTTTTCCTTGAAAAAGTGAAGAAAGGGATTACTCAAATTTTCTCTGTAATTTCATTACAGTTACTTTTGAATTAATGAAACTAAATACTGTGTATTATATATGTGTGTGCAAGTATAACTTTAAAATCCATGCTTTAATGTATAATTCTCACATTTGTAATACTTTGGTCAGTTATAAAAATACTTTATGTTGATTATATTACTAATTTGAATGAATTAAAAGAGCCGTTTCATTTGTTTCCTTGAATCTCTTAACTAATCGAGGTTGATGTAGAATATAGAAAGTAATTAGTAATAAGTAATTAAATACTTTTTGGAGAGAGTAATTTGCAGTGGTGGAAAGTAACAAATTACAAATACTCAAATTAGTAGTTTTGGAGTAGTTTTTTTCAGGAATTGTAGTTTTTTATACTGCTGTATCCGTACTCTTACTGTGCTATTTTTCCTCACATTGTCTTCGCTACTTTAAATGTTTAATGTTCATGTGAATGTTCATGTGATGTGTAAAAGTACTTGTACTTAAGTATAAAATTTCCAGAACTCTTTACACCACTGATTTTTTGTACAATTATCTCATTACACTATTGAATATGTAATTAGTACTTAATTCCTTTTTCAGAGTAAATTGCCCGACACTGGTGAGCAGGCTCTATCTGCAATTTATTTCCAAAATGTAACGCTTCTTCATTTAATGTTAAATCACGTTCACAAACCAAACACGTTTAATGCAGGTTGGAAAGCATGTGATCTGCAATGATGCTAATATGTGAAACACACGCAAACGAGATCAAAACAATACCAAGAAATGACCAACTAAACTGTGTCTCATAATTACCCATGATGAGTCTGTGCATTAAAATAATAGCTTAACCTTTAGCTCAATCACAACACATTAAGGTTAAGAACAAAGTACCACTCGGTTCATAACACGCAGTTCAACTGCATTACTGTGCTGAGAGATTTTTTTTTAAAGGCTGCAAAGAACATTGTGACATTAGCAGGCCGACTCTATTAAACCCATTAATGTAGGCCAATTCTTAAAGAGACTCTCCAGTTTCAACACGACATAAACTGTTGATTTAACAACAAGTAAAAATAGCACACATATATACATTACAGTTTTAACATATTAATATGAGATTACAGTACGCTTAAAGAAATACTAAGGAACCAAATGTGAAAATACTCTCATACCATACAATATGTTTATGACTTTCTTTCTTACATTTTTCATAAACATTTTCATGCATATTAAATAGATTTCAACATGGTGAAGCTTCAAAAAACACATCTATCCATTCATTATAAAAGGAATCCAAACAACTTTATTAGAGGGTTAATAAAAGTTTTATGACCCCCAGCGACAAAGCGTGTTGATTCGTTCATATCATTTCAAAGGAGAGCCGGCGACAAGAGCGACAGTAACCGATGCCGACTGGAGATTCGCTCAAGTTTATGCAGATGATGAGGGACTTTCTGGAGTCACTAACAATAGGACTGGTTTTGTTGTCCAGGTCACATACTGTACTCTTAAGACATGGCACACAGTGGGAAACATTAACTTGTGGCAGCATTTGGATTGTACTTGGAAATACAAATGAAATTTCCCGCCGAAATCAAGGGCGTCCTGCAGTCCACACAGCAACTTTCTCTTCTTTCCTCATGTTTTTCATGTTTAGGTAAGTGATGTTGTGACAAAAAGTTATTTTATTGAAATATGTAGCATTTTCTGTCCGTATTGCATTTCATTTAGGATTTTGTAAATTGTTTCATTGATAAAGGTGTCAAAAAAATCTGGGGTTTCCTCGGCGATAATGATTTAATGATGAAATTTCGCTTAAAATGGACTCTAAACTATCCAGAAATATCAAACTAGGCACAGTTTGTCTAATGCACAATACATAACGTTTTCTATCATTTAATTGTTGCTTAAATTACCTTACCAACAAAATCAGTGTTTAAATGATGTATGCAGTAATATGAAGGATGTCTAATGTCAGTATCTACCTTTCCCAACTGATTTCACTTCAAATGATCCCCACCGGCATTGGGAATAACCCAAGAAGGAGAACTGTTAAAAGGAGTAAATAATGTTTATTTTTAATCAGTTTATTAGTTTACTCTCCACATGTTTTAATGTACAGAAATGCAAGATAGATCTTTGCATAATCTGTAATAAAAAAATCCATTTTGAGCATTAGTGTTTGAGTTTAATATTTTTTTATTGTCTTTATTGATTATTTTAAATAAAACAATGTTGCGGTGTAAATCTGGTTAAATTCTGGGAGAATTCTGGCTTCAGGTCTATCAGCCACATGTGGCACACATAAGGGCTGTCAGTCCTTTACTGAACTCAGCCAAACAAGAATGACATATAAGGTCCACATATGGGCCACATCATTCTTTATTATATGGCTCACTACTGGTGGAAAAATGGCACAGATCTGGTTGAGTTGTGGCTAAGAAGATGTGGACCAGATCTGGGCCAGGAAACACTTCCATAAGTGGGCCACAGGTCAGCAGTTTATATGGGCCAGATCTGCACCAAAGGAAATTTGCCAGCCGTGTCGCCGGAAGTCACCTCCTCTCCTTTGAAATGAAAGACACCGCCACGCTTTGTCACTGCGTGTCGTTGGCAGACTAAACGGGCGTAACAGTACGTGTGTAAGAGTCTTTAATATTTTGAGCCTATAAAGAGCTAAATTCGCGAAATTCCCATTTGTTCCATGATGTCTCATGACATTTGTGTGGTATACAAAAACCGTTTAGATTCAAAGATCCAATGCATCTCCATTTACGAGCACTCTTGTGGGTTTGAATATCCATAAATGAGCTCAAAATAATCATTGATTTAGTTACGGATTGATTTCTCTGTCAATTGAAGGCATGGCATAGTGAACATGGCTTAACTTTTGTGAAAGCCATAATATTTCTTACTTTTTGAGTGTGGCCTCTATAGACAGAGTTCTGTAAAAACATATGTCCACAAGCTCAGTTCTCATTAAAGTATGAAGAATAATGTTGAGAGGGCATTGCTATAGGCTATGACCCAACTGTTGATTTTATTTCATAATTTAAAGAAATAGCCAGCATGAGTCTAATAGACAGAGGGCACAGAATGGAGAGCCGAAGGCTAGAGTGAGAGACAGAGAACATTGACAGCAGACAATATCCTCAAACCAAGTCCAGACCCTGACAAACATCCGTGGCCAGTAAGGTATGTGTTCTTGTCCTCTCTCTCTTTCTGTGTTTTTTGGGCAGGTGGCATTATGAATTCAGTCTCAATGTCATTGGTTACCCGTGCAGACCTCGGCTGAACCCTTTACAGACAGACTTTCATGAGCTCCAGCAAACCATTTCCAGTGTCGGCGGGCATTGATGTGTGTCTCTGAAGACCTGCAGCTACAGTCTGCTAGAGGTACTGTAGTAATTGGTGACAGAGGAAGCCGGGCTGTAATACTGTGCTTAGAACTTGGGGGAGCACACATTAAAGAGCCTCTCGCTTAGATGAACAATGGTCAAAAAATTTCAATAAACAACAGAGCAAAGCATCCATATTAGTTTTGGTTATGAAATACTGTAATAGAGAATGTCATTTTTTTGTCTTATTTTTAACCACTAATTTAAATTGCCATGCCAACTAAGCAACTACATAAAAATAATCAATCATTAAGCTCAAAGAAGCACAGTGATTTTATTACAGCTTTGGGGCTATGTCATGCATTATAAACCTAGTTTCACAACGACAGGTTGCCAAGCAACACAGATGCAGCAACATCCAGTATGTTTTTGAGTTTTACAACAGCTGAGAACACGGCACAACCAATCAAAATCAAGAACCAACTAACCGTTATATAATGAATATACAAATAATATAAATTGTAGTGTAGTGCTTTTACTAATATAAATTGCCATGACAACCAGGGGTAAAATTGGGCCGGGGCTGTCCGAGGCGGAGCATAAGCAGAAGATAGAAGAATGATTCTTCGTTACAGGTTCCTTAAAGAAAATGTGAAAAACCGAAGAACATTTCTGTTGCATAAAAGATTCTTTCTTTGTTGTGGAAAAGATTCTTAGAAGAGTCTTTAGTAAGAAATTGTTATTGTAAGAACCTCTGAGTGAATGGTTCTATAGGGGAACCAAAAAATGGTTCTTGTCCCAGCAGTGAGCGGTTGGTTGCAATTCGCAACCTTGCCGCTAGATATTACTGACTGGAACTTTAACTGTACCACTAATTACCACTAATTTGACCACTAATTGAAATTTCCATGTGAAATAACTACCTAACTAAATATTAAAAACAAACGAATTATATTAATTGTTGGGAAATGTTTTAAATGTTTTATCTGTGTCTGATTTTTTATATAAACTAAATTGCCATGTAAACTAACTTACCAATCAAGACAAAACTGAATGTACTTTTTCATGTGTGCTTTTGACAGGTGCTTTTATCCAAAACAATGCTCTATCAATGGAGCTCCATGAATAAAATAAATACGCCAATAACAACCTTAAAATATATAGTTAAATATTTAATAAATCTAAGCTTTAAATAACCTGTTAATTCATAAATATATTACTGATAAAGACCACAAATGTTTTATATGCACTTGGGTTGGGAATCGAAAATCAATTCAAATTCTGGAACAGGAATCGAAAGGTTAGCAATCGGATAGGGCAACATATATCATTTTAATTCCTGTGTGGACATTTCAGCAATGTTTGAAAGTAAACCATATTTTTTACTATAACCATAGTTTAACTAGAATTATTTTTCAGAATTAAAACGCTTTGACTTTTGATATTCAAAATAAGCAAGAAGAGACTTGTCTCTTACTGGCATTACACAGCAAAAAAATGATATTCTTCCTGAGCATGTTTTGTTTTGTTTTCTAGTAAAATATTTAAAACTTCATAAATTATGACACATTTACATAACAAGAAAAGTAACTCAAGATATGTATTCTTGTTAAAAGAAAGAAAATATAATAACTAGATAAGTTTATGTTTAAAACAAAATTGTAAATTAAATCTACACTTAGTTACTGGCAAACCTGCTGCAAAATTACAGCAAAGTTTTAAAGTGTACTGTGCACTGCTTAACATTTCCAAATAAATAAAACACATAAGTTTAGTCTAGTTTCTGTTATATGTGTTATGGATCCATGCATCTTGAGTGCATCATCATTCAAACCGCTATGCACTTCTCAAACCCAGCAGTGAAATCACACACCATCAGATCACGCTCATGTAGTTGTGTTCAGGTCACAGCTCCCGCCTTCAAAATGCCTCAGCATGCCTCTCCCTGAGAGTGACATGAGAAAGACATAAATAATTAAATTTTAAAGATTATCATAATTACCTGCCAAGCTCTATCAAACCGGTCTGGCCATGACCTTTCCAAGCAATACGGCTGGATGATAGTTATCTGCTCAGAGTAGGTGTTGTGGAACACTGTGGCTCTTGGTTATCACAACACAACTTGTGTGGTGTCTCCACAGCCGTCAGATGATATCAACCCCACTGGTCATGCCAAACAGAGCCAGTCAAAAAAACATGGCATGTGTGCTGAAAATAATCCACACTGAGCATGATGTATTGTTCAGTTTTTAAAGTGAATCAGGGCTATATGAGAACCTTCTTTCAGCACTGATGGCACTGAATAGGATCTATCAAAGCTTATATAGTCAGGTTTTTTTCAGTTTAATAAAGCAGATGTCCACAGATCACAGTGTTTGGAGACTTGAGCTGTTTTTTTTATTTTTTCACTGATAAAAAGTTCTTACCGAGTCAAATGATCCCACGTCTTTTCCTCAAGCAGAGAGACAGAATATTCTCTCGCTGACATTCATTGCCCTCGCCTCTCTTGTGTCTAAATTATTCCAAGTGTTTTTTGTCCCACGATGATGGAAGTGTACTTATAAAACATATTAAAGGACCATATATCAATATACAATAATAACCCTTCCGTCTCTCTATTTTAGTTTTGTACTCCGGCTCCAAACAATGTCCCCCCGTTTCTGACAGTTGACTCAATATGATATTTCAGCATTGTTTTTGATTTTCAACATTCCTTCCAGGTTTGTCTGTCATTATATTTATGAAGATCTGTTGCTTCAGTTTACAGAAGTACAAAAGGTTTCAGGAGGTGATTTTGTTACGTGCATCCATTCATTCATCCATCCCTTTAGCTCATGACTCAGACTCTGCCAGTTATACATTTTCTTCAAGAATAGCACAAGCTACACTCCTTAGGTCATGCGGACCGCAAGGTTTTGTCATGAATGAATAGACCTTTATTTTTTCTTTATAGAGGAAAAGGTAATTGCTCAAAGGTTGCTCTTTCAAAGCTCAGGAGACGTAATAGACTTCTCCGTCACAAGTGATGAATCCAGGCAGGTGGGTAAGATAATAGACACCTCAGATAATGAAGCTCCTCACGACAGCTGAGAGAAATGCATTATGGGATATAAAATGTGTGAAGCCATCAAACACATGTGAGTATCAGTCAGAGGTTTATGGATTATAAAATCTTGGTTTCAATTCCAGTCTGACCTCATGTGATTTATAAGTATTTTAAAAAGTGCATCTAAATTTGTATGAAGTGAGTTATATAAAAACACAATTATGTGAAAAAATAGATCGTTCTATGGAGTACAGATAAGATTGTATGAATTCAAATGAATCAGCCACCTTGTAAAATGTTTAAAAATTGCCATGGAATGATGTTGTCAATTCTTGACATCACACAATTTCTTCAATTCAAGAGTAAAATAAACAGACATCATATAGATGTCATAGAGTCGGGTAATAGATTGAAGTAAATGTTGATAGCACTGCTGAACTTCAAAATTGGATAAGAAACAAGAGGTGATTTATAAAGTGAAAAGTGTATACCAGAACATAAATGAACGTTATGACCCAAACTTAACTGCCGGTATACCTCCGCAAAGAATCCATAACTGTTCAGTAGTTGTACTTTAATGTAAAACAATTAATATGCAATAAATATGAATATAAATGAATGTTAATATAAATTAAATTGGTAGATATTAGATTGTTACTTATTAGCCATTAACCAGATAACTAAAAAGTAAACAGAAGTTAAATTTGGACCAGACAAATGTGTCACATGAAACCATCTATAACCGAACCAATTTCGAAGCAGACAATAATCCTAAGTACACGTTCAATTGATTTTTTATTTAGCATTTTTGTTTACTAAATTATAAAGTTTTAAAACGTCTCCGTTCATTGAAAAAGAAATATTGACCTAAAAATTATGGAAAAATGGAAATGTTGTGTCAAAAATAAATTGAAATGAGTTGAAACCACTAAAATTATAATAATAAACAAAAACTCAAATAAAACTAAAATAGAAATGAATTCACATTATGTAGCAACATAAAAATACAAATAAATTCTCAAATGACAAAAGCATATGCCAAAATTGCTAAAACTTTAACTAAAATGAACATAAAAAAGCATATTTAAAACATTAATGAAACTAAATAAAATCAAAACTATATAAGTTCTGTTAAGAAGTACCCTAGGACATATATCCTTTAAAACTTAATTAATTTGAAGCAACATTCATGTTTCAAGTTTGATAAATGTATAATAAGATTTTTAAACTCAAGGATATAAGAAGATGTATACACGAAGTACTCTATAGTAACCTGCAGGATTTAATTAAAATATGGCATTTGGAAAAAAGTAAAAAAAATCAATTGACCCAATGCACTTGCAAGTAGTGACAATAGCAGATAAAGAGACAATTTTCTCAATCTTTTGTAATTGGAATGTGTGCCTGGTGGCCATCTACATCTCTAGTCTAACTGTAATTGGGACGGCAACATTCTCTTCTTGCTCCCCGAAAAAACAATTTATTCAGCCTCACCTTAGAATAATAAAAAGCATTCCAGTAGACAAATCTCATATCCGTTTACATTCATTAAAACAATTGCATTTTAATCCATGAACGTAACAGCGCTTGTCTATTTATCAGCTGACTTTGCTATTCTGTAGACAGAATCAAACTCTGAATCAATTCAGTCATTTGGTTTTCTCTCACTGTGTAAGGGAAAGATTGTTGACCCTACAGTATGATGGAAAGGTGAGTCTCCTGCACGATCAATCCTCATTTTAGTTAAAGGAATGAAATGGGATGTGTCAGGTATACAGTGCATTTACACTAATATAATGGGACAGTCAGACGCTGCAGACAGCGAAGGTCTTTTAGGCTCAACTGGTTAAGAAGCAGAACTCTAATGACATCACCGTCACATGCCAAGACTGTGAAAACTATGGATCAAAACTAAAGTGCACGGGGATAAAAATTGGAATTGTGACATCCTTAAGCATAAATTCCTCGGAGCATTAATATGTACAGCACCAGAGGAGAAACGTATAAACTAGAGTTTGAATTTAAAATGGTTTCTGCTAGATGAGCAAACTGACATGTCTCCATTTTAAATGAAAAGATGACCCCAAAATAAAACTTCTGTCATCATTGACTCACCCTTGTTATTTACGTAAAACTTCTGTGTGACTTTCTTTAGTGGAACACAAAGGAAGGTATTTTGAGAAATGTCTTGGTGGTTTTGTGTTCATACAACGTAAGTCGATGGGGCCCAGTGTTTTTGGTTACCAACATTCTTTAAAATATTATATTTTGTGTTCTGCAGAAGAAAGAAAGTCATACTGGTTTGAAATTACACAAGGGTAAGAAAATGATCAAATAATTCTAATTTATGGGATAACTTACCCTCAGAAGAAAAGATCTCAACATTGTCTTTGACATTTCTCAACACACAAATGAAGGACCAACCTCTGGAGTTTCAGGGGAGAAATATGAAATGACTCCCCTGCTAAACAACACTGCTCAACAACGGACCAAAACCAAATTGTCTGAGCTGTAATTTATATTATCCTTCTGAACTTTCATGGCATTTCAACAATTGTCTTGTTTGAATCCACTTCTATTTCTCTAAAGAATCTGAATAGACACCAAAAAAGAACTACACCAAATCTACTGAACTCGGAAAAGAGCGACCATCCAGCAATACCATTTTTCACGAAACGGAAAAAGGTTAATGATGCATTTCCAGAGGGAAGTGTTTTGGTCAACTACACGGTTGGTGTCTTACAGCACAAGCATCCTGTGTCCCTGGTAACAATGGCGATGGCCTATCGCCTTCTTTTAATTAATTTTCTTTAATTAGTATGCTTTGAAGCATCTTGAGTTGTTCCAGTGTTGGTCCTTTTCAGATAAAAAATGCTTTATGTAACATTCTGTCCTTTTGCTCGAAACTTTCCGTAGACTTTTTTAATCATTAGAGAATTTTTTTTAAATGAAATAAGTCTTAATTAAAAGTTCTTTAGGAAACTCTGTTGGGTACCCTAATCGAAGTCAACGTCAATCCAAAGGATGCTTCAATGTCATGAAATACACGGAAGAACCCAATTGCAGGCAGCGAGGATGAAGGGGTTAACACAAAGACTTTAATTAAAACACGGAACAAAACTAAAACCCACGATGTGGTAAATCAAGACACGATAAACGCGAAACACACAAACATAAACTGACGACACTAAACTAACAAGACTTAATACAACACTTTACAGAACTACAATGAACTAACACTAGACTAGACTTACTTTGACTTGGGGAAATATCGTCCCCAGAGATACAAAGGTATAATCACAGGTAAGCACAAAATACAATGGCCGAGCACAGGACAATAAAACATGAGGACTATTTAAAGGGGAGCAAATCAAGAGGGAACAGGTGCGTGGCATGAACTAGTTAACAATCAAACTAAAGAGTTGAAAGGGCGAGAACATAGACGGGACCAGAGAGAGCATATGGAAGACCAGAAGGGTCCAAATGTCTCTCTCCACATAAAACAAGGGATCCTGCCATGATTCTGCCACAAGACCAAGAAAGATATTACATGATGAGGCAGAACCACGACACTTCAATATGAAGAAATATTTATATAAAAAGTGAGTTGAAGTCCGAAAAATAAAAGTTTTGTCCACCTTGTAAATATTTCTTCACTTTGAACCATCCGCCATTCTCTCTGACATCCCTTCTCCCGCGGTCTATCTGAAATTGTTTATTTGGCTTATCTCTTGTTAATGTCAGCAATAATTACACAGCGGCACTCATTTCTGCGGAAGTGTGTCTCATGGCAGAGAAAATAGATCTATTTTTGAGCCGTTACCATTTAACTGACCTGACCTTTACACCATTCTCTGAATCATCTGGATTAAATCCATAGACACAGAAAGAAAATAATCAGATCAGATTTAGAATAATATCAATGCAATCTGATGGGAATTCATATATTTTACAAGATGGTTCATTCGTGTGATTTCCTATTTCCGACGATCTCATTGGTATGTTTTGTTATGATTTGACTCTGCCCTGTGAGGTTAGGTTTAGGGCTGGGTTAGATTAACCATTTATTCTTGCTTTGCCACCTTGTGAAACTCTCGTTTCAAGCCAAAATTAGCCTTTGCGGCTGTGATTTTAGGGTTTGGGGTAAGGTAAGGTGTTAGTAAGCCAACTTCTAAAACATTATGACTTATTTTGATATCAGGTTATAAATGTACATACACACGCAGTCTGTTCCTTGAATGTCGTGATGGTGACACGAAAAAAAGTTTGTGGTGAGTGACACAAAAAAATTTGGTAATTTGTGTCCTTGACACAAATAAATAGATTCTAAATGTCATGCTAACGCCACAAACTGCCTTGAGACTGGGTTGCCCAAATAACTTTAAGATGGTTTCAGCACAACATAAAAAACGTTATGTGGCCCAAACCTAACTTTTGGTAGACCTCCGCAAAGAAGTTAATATAACTTCAGTATAACGCAACGGAGTTAATATAGTTTGGATTGTGGTTTAATTTAATTTCAAATTTGCCTTTGGTTAAGTTTTCCCATAATATTTAGGTCAATATTTGATTTGATTTCAATGAACAGGAAACTAAAATAGCCTTGCAAAAAATCAATAACTGTTCAGTAGTTTTATTTTAATATAATTGAATTAATATACAATAAAGTAATTATATAAATTAAAAGTATTATTAATTAAATATAAAATAAATTGTTACCAAAAGCAGAGTGGAAGTTATAAGATATGAAGATATCAAATATAAGATATGAACAATATGAATTAGACATCAACTTAAACAGTTTTTTATTGCTACTTTATTTACAGCTTCTTGATAGGTCTCAGAGCCTAATCCTTATCATAGTAAAGAACAATGTTAGTAGACCTATTCTGAGGCCTAGCGGTCATGAAAGATGTAGCATTGAACAAAGACAAGAAAAAACTGTACTTTACTGTAAATCATCACTTTGGACCCATGATTCAGACACATGAAAGAGAGAGAGAGAAAGAAAGGGAGAACAAAATGAAGTGGAAATAGGACTGCACTTCTTAACAAGCTTAAATTACAAATCAATTCACAAAGATAAGTGACAACAAAGATTCAACAAAAGGAAAAACTACTTAGGCCTACTGGAAGAAGTCCTGCCATTACAAAAGGATGACAAGTGAAGCAGAACCATGGCCAGGAAACAACAAAAAACATGCAATAACATCTGAAAAATCAACAGGATTCTATAGATTTTTGAGTTTCTTGTTAGCAAGGGCAAAGTTCACAGAAAGTGAAGATATCTTCTTTAACAGAAATCACGAAAAACTACAAAAAACTATTTACTGGGTTAGTTACCCCTGGAACACGGACAGGGTATTGGCTTGTTGACACCAACAGTAGACCAAGCACAAAAGAACGGCTCAGTTTGACCAAGTGTTTGTGTGTTTCGGAAGGAGGGACTTTAAAGAACCAGGAAATATAAACACCTATAGTTTAGCACATTATAAACATCATTAAGACTTTGAAAATTGGGCAAAATATGACCCCATAGCTAATTCACACTGTTCCATTTAACATGTGAATCTTAAGAGAGAACGAGAGAGACAGAGAGAGAGAGAGAGAGATTGAAACTGTCGGCTGTGCTTTTCATTTCCAGTTTTGTCTCGCTGGTTCCTCTGATAGATGAATCAATGCGAAGTCTCAATAGTGACATGTTTAATCTGACCCCTCACAGAATCTCCAGAAGCAAATATAAATCTCATCAGCCTTAAATAATCAAGTTTCTGTTTGTCTTGTAAAGTGTACAGGTGTTATTCACAGAGGATTACTGTACTACTTCTTAGAATACCCTTTTTAATCACATGTTTGCCTTCATTTAAAGACGTTCATCACAGCAACACTTTGAAATAATCCTTTAAGACCTCTGCGGCTTCCACCCACACAATCATTGTGTTATTGCTCATTTATCCTAAACAACATCATCAAGCTCTGAGACGCTCTCCTGACTAAAAACATTAACCTAACCCGCAATAAAATAATTGAAAAAAGTTTGTCTAGTGATTCAGTGGCAGAAATATTGCTCAGAGGTTTCTCTTTTTTGAAGCTCAGGAGATTTGACGGAGTTGTGTTCTAGGGATCAACCTTTCTCATAGGTTCACAAATTGCAAAGCATATAATATTCATTTTTCTTAAATAATCTTTTATCATTATGTACAGAAAAGTGTACATCCAGCCTATTCATTTTTGCTGAATAAAACGCGACAGGGTTGTAAGGTCTATTATCACACCTACCAGACGTAAATTATCCCTCATATTGCACGTCCATTTGTCACATGTATAAATTATTGGACCTGAATTTTGAAATATTTTATTACCTCATTTGTAACAAATGCAAACTTTCTTTCAGGAAAACCTGATTCTTGGTGGCATTTTGTGATGTTTAAGACAAATCTTTGCATGATTTTTGACACAAATCTCTTATCTGAGAAAAATTTTCCTTGGAACGTCACTTCTGACCCATCGGATTCAAGTATTCTGTGTAATACGTTTGCATAATAGATTAAGCTCATTCATTTGAAATGATCAATGCGAACTATTTCTGTAAATAAAGGAATTGTTCACTGAATAATGAAGATTCACTGTAATTTACTCACCCCAGGGCCATCAAAGATGTGGGTGACGTTGTGGGTTTTTTATCGAGTAGAAAATAAGATATTTTGTAACTGGAACCGTGCACTGTAAAAAAACATGTGAAATCTACAGTAATTCACTGTGTTCATGCAATAGAAAAAACTGTTTTAGGGGTCACGGTGAATTACTGTAGTTTTAATGAGAAATTGCAATACTGGTCAAAATACTGTGAAAATCACATTAAAGAGAATGTGCTGTACAAAATCACAGTAATCAGTATTGTCCTGTAGAAAGTCACAACAAACAACTACTATGTGAAATTTACAGTAATTCCCTGTGTTCATGCACTGGAAATAACTTATTGGGGGTCACAGAGCATTAAAGTATATTCAGTGAGAAATTACAATACTGATCAAATATTGTGAAAATCACATTATTGGAAAGTGCTAGAAAAAACGACTTTGTTAAGGTAAACAACACTGGCCTGTGGTAAATCACAACAATCAAGCATGAATGTTCGTAGTTCTTTATTATAAAGGGTTTAAATAATTAAAATAAATATTTTCCCAGTTCACAGGTATTACAGTTAATCTTGGAATTGAGAAACTTTTGTGTGATATTCAGGGCACCTCTGAAATGGGCCATAATCCAAAACTAAGTATGATCATTATTTAAAGGATACAAATGTCTTGCACAAGCTTTTAATAGCTTTTTTTTCTTTTGAGTCTAGCACAACAAGACATTAAACATTTAACTGTTTTATAATCTTCTGTGAATTTATAATTAAATATTTTTGTGAAAATAGACGTTTCTGAAATAAATAATTTATTGATTTTTGATGAGGTTTCGTTTGACAAGCAGCAAAAATGCATAGCATTGACACAGGCTTATGATGTATGCCTCTGGTGGTTCTAAACTCTTTGGCCTGCGACGTCAACTTCCTGCAGCCTTAACCCTGATCAAACTCACCTGTTTAACTCCCCATTAATGACTTAAACGTCATGCAGCGCTGCGAATATCCGATCACAGAAATTGCATCAAAATACCGGGACTGGGGAATCTGAGTGCAACTTGTTCCGTAACTATTACAATCGCTCTCGCGGTACTTTGATGTCACACGCCGTCCGGGTGCAGCGCCGCTGTCGCTGACGGCCAAAGACTATAGATACCAAGAGCCAAAACTCAATACAAGGTTCCATTGCAACATCATTTCCGCCGGGAAAGTGATAAGTCTTTTTTTCTTTCTCGATAGCAATATGATCTGCTTTGTAAAACATTGAAGCTGAAATCCAACCTGTATGATGATAAAACATGATGACTAAAAAATTAGCTCGCCAGAAACCATTTAAGTTAAAAATCATTTTTACCCCAAAATGGCAGCCGCAATGTTTGTCAAAAACACCAGAGTTTTGCCTCTTGGTATCTATATTTTTTGGCGCCGCAGCACCTTTTGACGCGACCAAGTATTCTGACCTTCAAGCAGCCTGTGATTGGAGTGTAGCTGCACAGATTGCGTAGTAGCGGTAATTTTCTTACGTTTTCTTTGGACTAAACTTTGTCACCTCATAACAGTAACAAAAGTAGTAAGTCGTTGACAGTGCAGGTGGAAGTTTTAACCTTAGGGTGTCATCGTGGTTTATACGTGTAAAGAGTTGGAGTTCAATGCAGCTTCGATTTCTGGTCAATGCAGCTTGATTCCTGAAAAGGGCCCGGCTTTGGAAACGAGGCAGGATTCGTCCCATACCGACCGGTCAGAGATGGGACTGTGACGGTCGGGCCAGATGTTGTTTTCCCCGGCGTCGTCTCGTCAGGGGCGCTTCCTGGAAGGCTGCTGGCGAGGAGGGGGCCTTCCCTTCGGACCCTTCTTCCGGGGTGCAGCCTGGGGGTGCACCTTAACCGGTGTTGGGTTCGAAGAGGCCCTGGGCTGTCGGGGAGCAGGAGGTGCGTGGGAAGTCGAAGGCCGGGGGGCCGTCGATTCACGGCGCGGTAGAATGTGGCTTATCGCCTCAGTCTGCTCCTTGACCGCCGAGAACTGCTGTGCGAAGCTCTCGACGGTGTCGCCGAACAGCCCACCCTGCGAGATGGGTGCGTCGAGAAAGCGTACTTTGTCGGCGTCACTCATACTCGCAAGGTTGAGCCAGAGGTGTCTCTCCTGGACCACCAGAGTGGACATCGTCCGACCCAGGGCCCGCGCCGTCACTTTAGTCGCCCTTAGAGCGAGGTCAGTGGCGGCGCGGAGTTCCTGCATGACACCCGGGTCGGCCCTACCCTCGTGGAGTTCTCTCAACGCCTTGGCCTGATGGACCTGCAAGATGGCCATGGCGTGGAGAGAGGAGGCAGCCTGGCACGCAGCACTGTAAGCCTTCGCCACCAGGGAAGCAGAAGTCTTACAGGCTTTGGACGGGAGACGAGGTCGGGTCCTCCAGGTGGCAGCCGCTTGCGGGCATAGGTGCACCGCAATGGCACGCTCCACCTGGGGGACTTCGACGTAGCCCCTGGCTGCCCCACCATCGAGGGAGGTGAGGGAGGCGGAGCTGGTCTGTGAAGAACGAGCCGTGAGAGGGGCGCTCCAGGTCCGACACAGCTCCTCATGCACCTCCGGGAAAAATGGAACCGGGGGTGGGCGGGCTTGGCACAACTTTCCGACCCCAGGAACCAAGTATCCAACCGCGAGCGTTGGGGTAGAGGCAATGGCGTACATTGCAACCCAATGCTCGCGGCAGCCCGGGTTAGCATGACCGACATCTCGACTTCTGCTTCCTCCTGAGCCCTACCCCCCGGGGGGGGGAGCTCGGAATCGTCAACGTCAGATGTCGGCATCTCTCCCTCCGATGCTGCAATAGACATCTCATCTGCTCTGCGATCCGTTGCCGAATGCGCAGAGGAGGATCCAGACGGTGTGCCACCGCTGGGTGGGGAATGGTCAAAAGAGCGTGCTGGGGTGCGAGCGGCCCGTGAGCGCTTGGCTGGCGGGTTAGCGTCCGCAGAATTCCCCAAATCACTAACGCCACTAACCGGTCACAGCCCGGGTAGCGGACGAAATGTTGGCTGGTTCCCGTAGGAAGACAGCCAACCGTGACCGCAACTTTTGTATGACGATCTGCCCGCAGTGCGGGCAAGATGCGTCAACGAACGCTGCTTCGGCGTGCTGGACGCCCAGACACCTAACACAGCGCTCGTGTCCATCCCCCTCCTCAATGAGGGTACCGCACCCAAGAGAACAGCGGGACATGCCACGCTGTAGAGTTGTAAGTCCTGAAAAGGACTGTTGTAGAAAATTTAACTCTGACACCACTGGAACCGCCGAGACACCCAGGGGAAGATCGCTGCAGGAGGGACGATCCGCTGGGACAGGTCTTAGATCCGGCAGTGTAGTTGTAGAGAAGAAGAAACTTCAGGTTTGCAATCATGAGTCGATGGCTCTGAAGAACAAAAGGTAAATGAATGCTGCACGCCGGCTTCCTTATATACCGGATATCCGGGGGCGGAGCCCGGCATGCAAATTTCATTCGCCAAATTTCATTGGCCTTTTCTATAGTAGTCAGAGTTGATAGGTTCTCAAGGGCGAACCCCATCTGTCGTTCTCGACACAACGTCGAGAGACCGACAGAAAGGGAATCACAGTTACTTACTGACAGCCATTGACAAGTAACTTACTGTAATAAACAATCACAGTTACTTACTGGCAGCCATTGACAAGTAACTTAATGTAAAAAACAATCACAGTTACTAACTGACAGCCATTGACAAGTAACTTAATGTAAAAACAATCACAGTTACTAACTGACAGCCATTGACAAGTAACTTAATGTAAAAAACAATCACAGTTACTTACTGGCAGCCATTGACAAGTAACTTACTGTAATAAACAATCACAGTTACTAACTGGCAGCCATTGACAAGTAACTTTATGTAAAAAACAATCACAGTTACTAACTGACAGCCATTGACAAGTAACTTTATGTAAAAAACAATCACAGTTACTAACTGACAGCCATTGACAAGTAACTTAATGTAAAAAACAATCACAGTTACTTACTGACAGCCATTGACAAGTAACTTAATGTAAAAAACAATCACAGTTACTAACTGACAGCCATTGACAAGTAACTTTATGTAAAAAACAATCACAGTTACTAACTGACAGCCATTGACAAGTAACTTAATGTAAAAACAATCACAGTTACTAACTGACAGCCATTGACAAGTAACTTAATGTAAAAACAATCACAGTTACTAACTGACAGCCATTGACAAGTAACTTACTGTGATAAACAATCACAGTTACTAACTGACAGCCATTGACAAGTAACTTAATGTAAAAACAATCACAGTTACTAACTGACAGCCATTGACAAGTAACTTAATGTAAAAACAATCACAGTTACTAACTGACAGCCATTGACAAGTAACTTAATGTAATAAACAATCACAGTTACTAACTGACAGCCATTGACAAGTAACTTACTGTAATAAACAATCACAGTTACTAACTGACAGCCATTGACAAGTAACTTAATGTAAAAACAATCACAGTTACTAACTGACAGCCATTGACAAGTAACTTAATGTAAAAACAATCACAGTTACTAACTGACAGCCATTGACAAGTAACTTACTGTGATAAACAATCACAGTTACTAACTGACAGCCATTGACAAGTAACTTAATGTAAAAACAATCACAGTTACTAACTGACAGCCATTGACAAGTAACTTAATGTAAAAACAATCACAGTTACTAACTGACAGCCATTGACAAGTAACTTTATGTAAAAAACAATCACAGTTACTAACTGACAGCCATTGACAAGTAACTTAATGTAAAAAACAATCACAGTTACTTACTGACAGCCATTGACAAGTAACTTAATGTAAAAAACAATCACAGTTACTAACTGACAGCCATTGACAAGTAACTTTATGTAAAAAACAATCACAGTTACTAACTGACAGCCATTGACAAGTAACTTTATGTAAAAAACAATCACAGTTACTTACTGGCAGCCATTGACAAGTAACTTAATGTAAAAACAATCACAGTTACTAACTGACAGCCATTGACAAGTAACTTACTGTAATAAACAATCACAGTTACTAACTGACAGCCATTGACAAGTAACTTTATGTAAAAAACAATCACAGTTACTAACTGACAGCCATTGACAAGTAACTTAATGTAAAAACAATCACAGTTACTAACTGACAGCCATTGACAAGTAACTTACTGTAATAAACAATCACAGTTACTAACTGACAGCCATTGACAAGTAACTTAATGTAAAAAACAATCACAGTTATTTACTGGCAGCCATTGACAAGTAACTTAATGTAAAAAACAATCACAGTTACTAACTGACAGCCATTGACAAGTAAGTTAATGTAAAAAACAATCACAGTTACTAACTGACAGCCATTGACAAGTAAGTTAATGTAAAAAACCTTGTCAAAAAGAAAAATACAAAAAAGTATTTAACATTTTGGGAAATGCATACAATCTCATACGTACATTTTCACTCTGTGATGTTTATATTCGGTTTATGTCTATATATCTTCATGCTTTGTATGCTTTACATTGTATGAATTCACACTTATAATAAACGTATAATTTACAATGACGCAAAACGCTTTTATCCAGAGTACACTCTAAAAAAAGGCTGGGTTAAAACAACCCAATTTGGGTTATTTTGGTAACCCAACGTTGGGTCAAATATGGACAAACCCAGCGTTGGGTTATTTTAACCCAGCCAGTTGGGTTAAATCTTTGACCCAACATGCTGGGTTGTTTTATTTAAATCAACTTTTGCTTAAAAATTACATTGCTGGTTTAAAACAAACCCGAAATGTTTAAAAATATAATAATAATTTCACAGAGAATTACTTGAGGCATCAGTAAGAATCAAAAGTTTTATTAAGGCTCAAAATGCAAGACAAAAGGAAATCATAAAAACATGCAATATGTTATGCTCAATGAACAATAAAACGGCATATAAAACACTTTGATGAAATGTATGTTTATACATATTTAAAGAAAATTAACATCAATAAATTACATTAGTTTGGATTTTAACATATACATTTAACAAGGTTATTAAAGTGGCACAAGTAAATATAAATAGTTCAACAACTTAACAATTCAAAAACTCATATAGGCCTACAGTTAACAAAGTGGCACGTGTAAAATGCTTTAGGGCATTTCCAGCGTTATGGATGCGACATAAAAACACTATAAAAAGTATTTTACTAAATCCTTGTTGATAGAACCGCACTTATATGATAAAATATCAGTCTATGCACAAGTTTTCTATAAAAAAAAGAAATAAACAAGTGTTATGGATGTGAAAAAGGGACACGGTAACTTTCGTCTTCATATAAACTCACAAAACATTTTAAAGAGCGTTAGTTCTTTCGGTTCCAGTACTGCTTAACCTGACACATCCACGGAGCGTCTTACTGAAGAGGATTCTTTTCCTGGGAGTTTGCAGACAACAGTGCGGCGTGCACTTATGGAAGTGGATGTCCAGCAGGAGGGTTTCTTTATCAATTTGTTAATCTTTAAAGAGAAAAAGAGACAAGAGAAGAATTTAAGAAAACTGGCCTACCCAGAGCACAATGGATTATAATAAACATATAAAGAATAAATCAAGTTTACCTTTAAGCCTGTTATGAGAACATCCAAGTTCCAGTCGACTTTCTCCTGAATAGAATGATCCATTAATATTTGCTGTTATTCTGCAACCTGTCAGTGGGGGAAAAGAAGAAGAGTGGGATATAGTACAGAAAGTGAAACACAGTCTCAAAAAAATTAAATTATACACTTTAACACAACACTTAAACTAATTCGACAAACTCGGGAATAAGTAGAAGACTAAAAAGACCAACAATTGTTAGTTTCATATACCCAAAATTAATTATATCGCACGGTTAACCACTGACGTTATAAGAGCCAGCGGTTATTCCCTAAGCACTGGCCGAGGTAGAGCTGCTCTCAGCGGTGCCACAACTGCTGACAGCCTGAAGCTCAAACCTCCGACAGCAACTTAACAAAGTCTCAAAGAGGCGTTATGTTTATATATAAATCACGTATTTGACTTCTTAACAACTAGATTCTGTTCTAAAAGACTCTTAAAACTACATTCCGTCACGAAAATTAGTGGTATTTATAAAAAAAAATTGCTGGATGTTTGCTTTTGACACGACGCCCTCTCGTGTTGACCTTTTACTAATATAAAGATGCGTAAGTTACTGAACTAAATGACTCACACGGGTCAGAAATGTTGACCAAAAAGGAAGTTTAAATTATTCAAAAGCTGTAAATTAGAACAACGTGGGCATAACGTTACAGACTAGCTATCCAAAGCTAACGAAGCTAGATTGTAACGTTACTTTCAAACCTAATGCGAACAGCGGAATTTAGCATACTTTTGCATTTTTTTGATGTACAGTAATAGTTTTATACATTAAAAACTCGTAAAACATACCTTTTATTCTCCGAATAACATCTTTTCGAGATGAGGTGGATCAAAATGCCCGCGAAGGTAGAGTTTGTCTGAGGCGTCGTATGGCAAGCCATTTTGTCATTTAACCCTTGAGGTTTACTAGTATCTATTTTTAGGCTACTAGTACTTATTGTTTAGTCACTAGTAACTATTCCATTAGATACTAGTACTTAATCATTAAATACTAGTACCTAAAAATTAGATACTAGTGCTTATTTATTAGATACTAGTACTTATTCAATAGATACTAGTACTTAATCATTAGATACTAGTACTTATTCAATAGATACTAGTCCTTATTTATTAGATACTAGTACTTAATCATTAAATACTAGTACCTAAAAATTAGATACTAGTGCTTATTTATTAGATACTAGTACTTATTCAATAGATACTAGTACTTAATCATTAGATACTAGTACTTATTCAATAGATACTAGTCCTTATTTATTAGATACTAGTACTTAATCATTAAATACTAGTACCTAAAAATTAGATACTAGTGCTTATTTATTAGATACTAGTACTTATTCAATAGATACTAGTACTTAATCATTAGATACTAGTACTTATTCAATAGATACTAGTCCTTATTTATTTGATACTAGTACTTATTACATCAGTGACTAGTAATTATTCTAATGTTACTAGTAACACATTTCAGTTTTTTGCCATTGATTTCTATGGAGATCTGTCCTTTAGATATCCACTATTCAGTTCTGACTAGTGTGTCTTCCGATAGTCACTAGTACCTATTTATTAGGTACTAGTATTTATTCTTAAGGTACGGATACTTATTTGTTAGGTACTAGTACTTATTTTCATGACACTAGAGCCTATGGCAAGCCGTTTTGACATAAAATACCCTTGGCTGTACTAGTCATAATTTAGTTTTGACTAGTCAAAATTCCAATTCCAGATATCTCTTCTGTAATTTTGACTCGTCACAATTGGAATTAGTATATCTACAATGTGATTATGACTAGTCATAACAGGCAATGAAGATATCTATAATGTTATTTTGGCAATTCATAATATACATTTGAGATATCTACAATGCTGTTTTGACTAGTCATATTCTTCCATTGACTTCCATTGAAAAATATTTTCAGATATCTACAAATGTGTTTTGACTAGTAGAAACTGCAATTAAAGATATCTATAATTCATTTTGTACTAGGCATAATTCCAATTAGAGATATCTTGAACTAATTTTTACTAGCGATAATTAAATTAGAGATATCTCTAACTGAGTTACCACCAGTAGAAATCATAATTAGAGATATCTGTAACTGGTCTTTGACTAGTCATAATCACATTTTAGATATCTTTAATTAATCATTTTTAAAGATATCCAAAAACAAATTTGCAGATATCTGAAAGTAACTTATTACTAGTATTATTTTAATTGTAGATATCTTGAATTGGATTTTTGACTCGACAAAACTAATTAGAGATATCTTGAATTGAAATTCTTCTTAGTGATATCTCATTTAAAGATATCTGCAATTTAATTATGAATATCTCAGTCTGATTTTTAACTAGGAAGATCTTTCTTTGGATATATCTTCATTTAGCTCGGTGATAGGAAGAATTTCAATACAGATATCTCTAAGTAACATTTTTCCTAGTCAAAATTACTTTGTAGATATCTAAATCGTGCATGCAAATAGACGTTTCCTAAGCCCCGCCTTTCTTTATTTCACAAATCCTGACGCGATTCCGCCTGGATTTCTGTGGACGCTTACAAGTAGCCTCTGACTTGTTTCGATCCATTCTGGTAAGTTAATCACTTTAAAATGTGTCCAGACAACGATTTTTCAGTTGTTTGTCTTGCACGGTAATGTGCAGTTTATTAAAAAGGTCGGAATTTAAACAAAGAAGCGTGATTACAATGTAAGTCGAAGTGAACAAAACTTAGATCTGCCAATAATACCAATCACAGACTGCCATCTTGAGCTACTGATTGTGAACCAGTTGATCAGTTGATAAACTGCGGCTGCGCATGCGTGCGTGTGAAAACTAGCAGGCTTCTCTCACTCTGAAGTTAAAAAAAATCTTTGAATTTAGAAAAAACAATGTATGAACACAATAAGCACGGATGACGACGACGAGCGGGGCAATCTGACAAAACGTCAGTTTATTTAATAACAAATAAATAACAGATTATTCACTTTATAACGTTCGCTTGCATATTCCTGCCTTTGTCTGTATCTGTGTGCATTATTTGCCAAACTTAAATGTGATAAACTTATCAGATCATGGTGATGTTTTAAGTGATGATAATTAATGACTATGTGTCTTCATTAAATGTTCAGCCAAGTGTATTTTTATCCCGACCGAACGTCGTTACGTCATGACAGTATGTCATTACGTTCTGGCGTAAATTAACCGATGAACCGGTTCATTGAAACGAACTGTCCGAAAGAACTGGTTCGCGGAAAAGAGCCGGACTTCCCATCACTAATGTAATGGCCAATCAGAGGCGTTTACATAAGTCACCTGTTCAAAAGAGCTATGCTTTTTCGCGCGCTGACTGACCCAACAACAAACAACATTGTGCAGGTAAAATGTACGTTACTTAGCAGACACACTAAAGTATTATAACAGGCGCTTTTATACAGTGACATTTACTCATTTATTGTAAGATCAAACTGAAATCATTTAGCGCTTAAGTAATGGGTAGCGTTTTTTCCTCTCGGTGTACAGTTTATTCCCCGTTTGAATAAGTTAGCCGTTTTGTTTTAGGGAACCTGTTGAAGATCATGATTGTTCATTGGTAATGAGTGAAACAGCAAATAAACGTTCATATATGCTTAACGGTTTGTTTAGTCTGTGTCGTTGTCTACAAATATGGGATGCATGTTCGTAGACAACGGGAATAACAATTAACATATTCAGTTTATTGAAATTAATAATCATGATAACAGTACCAAGGGAATAATTCCAAGGGACCAAGGGTTCTAATGTAAGCTTTGCTGAAGTGAGCCATCATGACATCGTTTACTAAATGTATATTTTTAAATATTTCAGAATAACAATGTAATCATACGTTATGCAGTCCAAACTTCTTCTATAAACATACAAAATATGACATTTAGTTTTATCGTGTTAGGACACAAAACAACTATACCATGTATATGAGAGTGAACTACACTGTCTTTATGTGCATAGTTCAATTACATTTTTTATTGTTATTTTAATGAGGATTTTGTCTTCATATTAGTGTCATGTTTCTCTCATTTTGCTACAGCAATCACCTCTTTGAAGATTGTTGTTGCCAACAATGTCATCAGACCACGAGCCTCAGTCAGCTGTATTTGACAGAGTTTTCAGTAGCATCTCAAGAGCCAGGCGAGAGCTTTCAATTAACAGTCAAGACAATCTACTTTCTTCAACTAGACGCCTCTTCCGGCGTCACATTACGTCCCGCACAATAAGTATGAGTGTGCTATGTTATCATCGACAGAGTAAGCTTGACATCAATCCTCTGGGTATTGGTTAGCTCTGTGTTTATGTGTGTATCCCAGGACCACCAGGAAGGCAAGAAAATGCTGTCTGGCAGATTCACCTTTTCCTCCTACCCGGCCCAGATATTGAGGTTTTACCCTCTGCATCAGCACTTGACCGATTTGGAAACCTAGGCCTAGGTAAATGTGTAGTTGAAACAGATATCAGAGCTATCAGAAAATGATATTTTTTAATTAACCTAACTTGGTAGTGATCTATGTCTCTTTTTAATAAACTTGTAAAGTTTATTTGTATGTGTTGCTTATGTGGACATTGAATTTTATAGGTAGACCAGTGCAGGAATCATCAGGGACAGGAACCCAAAAGTCAAAAATTCAGTTAAACTGGACTCTGTCTGAATTAAACAACTTTGTCTGCCAAAGCTACCCAAATGTAAGCTTAAACTTGACCGGTTTCCATCTGGCAAGAGCAGGCAAAGGACGCAAAATCGATAAAGTTCATGTAGATTCTGTGAGGGACCTAAAAAAAGCAATCGGCAAAAGCAGGCTCTATATTGTCCCACGAGCAGAAGTGTTGCAGGTATTATTTCTTTTACACAGACAAAGGCGCAGAAAAATACTAATTTCTCAATAATATCCCTATCAGAACTGCCCTTTTTTAAATAACCTGATTTATGTTGTTCAGTTCACTGTTTGTTAGTTTGAAATCTTATCGTGATGTTTCTGCACTGAACATAATTCTTAAATTAAGTGACAGTGCAGGTTACTTAACAGTACAGGAAGTAAAAAGTATTTTTGGCATTGCTATACTTGAACATTATTATACATAATGATTTTTCCTCTACCGTCAGGAAATGACACCATCTTCATCCATATCACAAAACCCAGTCCAAACATCCTGTACTACTGCAGCACTGGATGACACCTCCTTAGATGCAGAGACTACGGAAGCTGTAAATTTAGATGTGAGTTAAGTTTGCTATTGTGAGTTTTTTGAGAAGTAGTTCTTTGTGACTGTATTGATTTGTGTGGATTTACTGTAGTCCCTGCAGGAATGGCGAGCAATGCGTTCCCAGCAAGATGAAGAATTTAATTTTTCCTTGTTGGCAGATCAAGAAAAGGTAATTTTTAAAAATCATTGTATGCTCACTGTGATGCAACGAAAATGTATGCAATTCCTTAAAATGTATTCTGGTTTTACAGGACAGGAGGAGACTGTGCTATGAGCTTTTGGAAGAACAACGCAAAAAGGTAAGTGCTTCCATAGCATTTTTTGTTGTTACATGTTTTTTTTTTTAAATGTTAATGTTTTTTAGATCATTGAGGAAAGACGTCAGAGAATGGCTGCTCGTGTGGAACCCCTAGAGGGAGAGTTTTTGAAATTCAAGTATCAAGATGGGTATGTGAACAAGAGAAAATTCATCATGTCTGAGCCAATTCAGGTGAGACAATCCGTGTAAAAGAGGACAACGTGTTTTTCATAGATTTGCTTTTTTTTTTACAATTGCCATTATGTGTGTTCGCTTCCAGGTCTTGTTTGACTTTATTGGACAAAATGAAATGGCCAGTGAAGTTTTCCAAGTTCAGGAAGCTGCTTCTTCAAAAGCTATTGAGAGCTCTTCTTCTGGGTCAATTGCAGATCATGGCATAAAGTCATCCTCGACTTTATATGTTCTTTGGTTGTCATCTTTAGCTGATCTGGTAAGTGACTGTAGCAAAATCACAAGCCAGAGTTCTGCTGTAGTCTTTATGACTGCAAGGCTTATAAAAATATACCTCAACAGACCGATTGTGTGACATTGCTTTTAGACAGCAGTTCTCCACAAACAAAAGTATTTAAAACCCAGCATGGTATATGGCATATGTTATAAATTTATTCAGCATTTTTTCCCTGATATTCTTGGCCAGGCTCCAGTAGCTCCATCACCCGCCCAGCCTTCAGTTGCTACGCCCCCTGTTCAACATCCATTTGCTCCTTCTTCTGATCTGCCACCAGTGGCTCTGCCCTCTGTCCATCCTTCAATAAGTCCACCTCTTGCCCAGCCTTCAGTGCCTTCACATTCTGTCATTCCCCTATTGACTCTGCCCCCTATCCAACATCCAGCAGCTGCTTCTCCTGCCCAGCCAACAGCAGCCTCATCTCCTGCACTGCCTCCAGTGGCCCTGCCTTATGCCCTGCCTTCAGTGGCTTCACTTTCTGCCATTCCCCTAGTGGCTCGATCTCCCGTCCAACATCCAGTGGCTCTGCCACCTGCCCAGTCCTCACTGGCACTGTCTTCTGTCCAGCTGCCATATGTAATATCTGAAGACCAACCATTACCCTGCCGCCCTTCTGCACAGCCAAATATTATTGACCTTGATATGCAGCCTACACTTGATTTGCACCCTCCATCTCCCCAGGGATCAGTTATTGATCTTTTAGATGATGCCCCTTCTTTCCACCAAGAATCCCCTCTACACTGGGAGGCACCTGTAGATGAGTATGTTCCTCTTCATAACTAGAAGTACTTTTTTTTTTTAACTTAAACAGTTCAATGTTCGTAGACTGAATGACTTCTTGGTATTCTTGCAGGGTTGACCTACAAACCATACTTAAAAAATTGCTCTGCAAAGTTGATAAAAGCTTTTGCCCAACAAGTAACCAAATAAATGTATGCAGAGATAACATACTACAGTGTAGCTTGCAAGCATTCAAGAGGCGGCGGTTCAATCCAGAAGCAAAGCTAGATATAGTTTTTGTCGATGCTGAGGAGAATGGTGAAGGGGCAGTGGATGAAGGCGGACCAACAAGAGAATACCTCAGGCTATTGATGCGGGCCATCCATCAGTCAAGCATCTTTCAGGGCCATGAGAAAGATCAGAGTTTGGCTCTTGACACTCAAGGTCAGGATGCCTACTAATGCTTTCATTACAAAATATTTACGGTCCTGGATACTGATCAGTTTTTAGAAGTGCTTTATTTTAAACACTCAGCGTGGTCTTTGTATTACTGAGCAGCTCCTGTGCAATGTTACTCTTGTAGTCGTGATCTGTTATTTCACATGTCAAGGACTGTATCGTCTATTCAAATAATTAAGCTGAATAAGCAGTTTATGCTAGTGTGCCACATTCTTCACCCATATAAATTACAATGTAAAACTCAATCTAATTTCACATGAATTTAATGCTTTTCACCTGTAATGAGATCAAAATTCCAATGGCAGGTGGAATTTTAAGAAAAATAAAGCCAGAGGTTTTTAGAATTATTTAATTCATAATGAGTATGGAGAAGGTTCTGATGTGGATGTTACTCTGTTTGTTTTTCTTAAGCTTTACAGACTAGGTTATACTCCTTCATGGGTAAGATGATTGCTGTCTGTGTTGCCCATGGGGGAGTGTGCCCACATTTCTTCTCTGAAAGGCTTTTTCATCAGATCTGTGGTGTGCCAACATCCCCTGCCTCTGTGGATGAGGTTGGAGACCATACCTTTAGGGAGCAACTAATCAAGGCGAGGAAGTACATGGTTATGTACATGGTTATTTTCACAACTATAAAATTGTATTCTAATTGCTGTTTTAGATACAGGATGCAAAAACTGTTCTAGAGGCAAACTGTGCCATTGCAGAGGCAGCAGACAGCTTAAGCATTATCGGTGCTTTAAGATACATATCAAACTTGACAGAAAAGAACTCTCTTGTACAGTCAGCTGTAGATTTTTTTGTACATGGAAGACTACAAGCAGCCTTAGACCAGTAAGTGACATTTTAGCCCTTCCTTCCTGATTGCATATAAGAATTGTAATAACCTAGAAATGTATATTGAATGTAATGTCTGTTCTACAGGTTTGTAGAAGGGTTGCAAACTCTTGGTTTACTAGAAGAGATGCAGAAGAATTCTGCACTATTTTATGATATGTTCGTCAATGAAGAAAAGCCCCTCCAGGCAAAGGACCTCTGCAGTCTTTTTAAGGTGAACTTCTCTCCACAAGGCAGCAACAGAAGGGCTAGAGAAAATAAGAACATATGCCACTGGAGAGACTGGTTAATAGATGTTGAAGGTATGTCTTGTTACAGTTTTACAGTGCTTTCACGATACATTATAAAGTAGTTAAGGTAATGCTTATAAAAAAGTGCTAGTTGTCATCTGAAAGAAAAGACAGAACTAAGCTTGCAGACTCAAAAAACACATTTTTTGTAGTAGTCAATGCCAAAGAGCTGCACTTAACAAACCAGTATTTTCTGCCACACTTTATAGTTAGGTTGTATTTGTTAACATTAGTTGATTTATTAGCGTACATACACTTACAGTGAACATTATTTCTTCAGTATTTACTAATAAAATTATTTTCGATAAAAATTGTAACCTAAAAGTTTTAATGCGTATTAAACTATAATGAACAATTGGCTTTTAACCAATAAAATAATAATAATTACCAAAGATAAATAAATAATAAATGCTGAAAAACAATATTGCTTATTGATATTTCATGTTAGCTAATGCATTAACTAATGTTAACAAATACAAACTTGTTGTAAAGTGTATTTTTCTTTTTTTTTGTCAGAAGGAGAGTGTAATGCAATCACCCTTCAGATGATAATGGAGTTCGCCACTGGAGCTTCATCAGTGCCGCCACTGGGTTTTCCTTATTCTCCACAAATAGAGTTCCTTCATGATCATGGAAAAATCTTTCCAGAGGCCAATACTTGCCTTGTTGTACTTCGGCTGCCAATACACGCAGAATATGAAATGTTTAAAAGGTACATGACGGATGGAATTGTGCAAAGCCCAACTTTTGGTGTTGTCTAAAGTTAATTTTAGGTTTATTACTGATGGATCAAATCAGTTTTAGATCAGTGTTTTAAGACTCATCCGAAATGGTGTTATAGCTGTTGCAACATGCTGTATTTGTTAAAACAGTTAATTAAAAAATACATGTCATGATTTACTCCTGTAATGTTTCACTGATGTTTATAAAGTTATATTGTTAGATTTTAAATATCTAAAGGGATTTTAGATCCAGTCTAACACTTGCTGCATTTACAGATGACATGTGCATCTTAAAATAAAACTCATTGTTCCCCATTATGTGTATTCCTGCTCCTTGTTTGAACAATTTACAATTTTATTGAATGTTTCTACTTTTACATACAGGTGGTTCTGATTCACTATCATTCTCCAACACCTTTATATTTAGTATCACTGTGTGCTTTAATTTCGACACATCTGACATTAATCATTTTTCAAAAAGGTGCATATAAACATATAAATGCAAAGAAAGGTATGGCAGCACAGGAAAGTTGTAGTAAAAAATACATCTTACAGTACAAAAGAATACCATCGACTCCACTACTTCACATTAATTTGATAAAACATTAGCAATTTCTGCACAGCATGCCTGAAACTTCATCTGCATATCCGTTATGTGGTCAATTGCATGTAAAACAGTCTCTAGTTGTTGCTGAGTGAGGTTTATTTGAGGTTGGTTTACTATTACAGCTGGGATCTCTTCATTTTCAGCTGTGGGCAATGATTCAATGCCATGCTGAGCAAGGAGTGCATTAAAATGTTCAGGTCTGTAGAGATTTCCTCCAAACACATTATTGATGGCTGTATTGTCAGTTTCCATCCTTGAAAGCATTCCTTCCGTCCAGATTTGAGTTGGGGTTTTATTGTTTTCTGTGCGCAGAGAATGGTTATTCCATGCGTCTTTAAAATGCTGTAGTTTAGCTTGAATTTGTGGAAGAAAAACTATTCTGAGTGAAACTTTGTGAATGTCATTTTCTGGTTCTAGAAGTTCAGAATCCTCAAGAGTGTAGAAAATGTTGTAGAACCGTTGTAGCGCATGTAAAAACACATCCCTCCACAAACGCTCTATTCTTTGATTGTGGACTGATTCCCCAGTGATGTGACTCCGGCGTTGCAGTCCTAGGACAAGATTCATGAAAAGGGCGACTTGTATATTCTCACCACCATGATCTGACCTGACCCTGGAGGGAATACCATAAAGACACGTTGCTTGTATAAACTGAGACAGGACTGTGCTGGAACAGTTGTCAGTGTTGCAGTTTAGATATGTGATGACCCGTGAATTTCCATCAATGGAGCCGTGAATAACAAATCCCCATCTAATAGGTGAACAAAAGAAGTATAAGTTAATTGTTAAAAAAAAAAAGTATTCTTGAGCACTAATTCATTTTTCAAAATGAGCAACTGATGAATATAGGCATGCTCTAATCAAGAAATTATTAAGTGCTTGTTTAACAACCACAATATTCTGTACTGAGTATTATAGTAAGAACAGCCAACTTAAATTTGAATATCACTTGGTATTTAAAAATATACTTTTCAATGTATTAGTAGTTAACTTGGGTTTGCACTTAGTTAATAACAACTAACCAGTCTGTGTGCTTATTTATAATTGGTTAATATATTAATTCACAAAATAAATAAACATTTGTACAGTCACAATAGTGTTACATGTAAACCGTAAAGTAACTTAACCTTCCAAATGATCATATGCAGGTGATAATGCAGGTTCCAGCTAAGCGCCTTATCATACCATATAATGGTGCATTAGCTGAACTAAAGGCTACCACAACTATTAAACTAACCTTATGAGCCGCATATTTCCATCAATGTGCCAAAGACTGTTGGGGTAGGGCACATGATACACTCTTCTGGCCACTGTGCTACTCCATCTCCTCGCAGCAGCTGCTGGGTTGACACGGACCAACATCTCACGCACCCTTTGCCGTGAAACACTCAAACCTTCTGCAATGAGTAAGGCTCGCATAATCTAAAAGGGGTTTATTGAAAAGGTAATTCAGTCTGAAAAAACGAAAATAACAGATTCTATAGTGAGACCACCAAGGCTTACCTCATTCCCAGAATTTGGAAACTCTACATGGAGTCGTCTTACTACATTTTCAAGCTCCTCCTCATCCACTGCTGCCATTCTTCTCCTGATGGGTACACCAAGCAGCTTCGATCTCTTGTACAGAAATGACGAAGAGCACCCCAACATTCTGGCCATTCGTCTGACTGTGTGACCTTTCTTTATTAAAAATTCAATTTGGTCACGCGTTATATGAATGGCTGGTCTACCTCGTCTACCTGAAATTGAAAATCAGAGAACTTATTTGTCTTGCTGAATTGTAGCTCCTAATAATAACCAACAAATTATGAGAAAAACAGAATTTATCATATGTATAATTAGACAATGTACTGCTAAAAACAATATCAACAACAGAGAATATTGGGCTCTTGGAGTCACTCTTTGTATTATTTTTGAAGGTGAAGTGTGATACAAAATATAGACCGTAAGACTTCGAATTAAAATATATTTAAAGTTACTGATGAACTTGATGTATGTAACACTTTTGGCTTTTTCTCATCTCAAATAAATTGTAGATCTCTTCAGGCTTTTTTCTATTGTGATAAAATAACATTATATAGACCCACAGCTACATATACCATTAAAAGGCGCATTTAATTTGGATGTTATATGTAAATAGACAGTAAGTTACTGCAATTAAATCAAAACCATTTCAAAAGGCTAAAACTCACCTGAGCTATTTCGAGAGACAGAGAAAGCACCAGTTCTCTCAACCCGTGAATGCGATGACACCATTGTTCGAAGATCGTCAAGACTTTTGTCAAGTTCTTCAAAAGTCTCTGGAGATAGTAAATGTGAAATACGCCGTGCGTTTATTAAGCAGTGATCAATCGCACGAAGTTCCCGCTCCGTACAAGTTCCCTGGCGTTGAGCTCTTTCAATATTTTGACATTTTCTTGCTATTTTGTCGAGAATTGTAGCCGCCATGCTTCCTAAATGCAGTATTAGTCTTCATTCACGTCATAGAAAACAGTTGTTATCCATTAGCAGTGCACTGCACTAGCATTAGGTAGGGACTGAGCGCTCTGGTGTAGGGGAGGAGCTGAGCAAATTAAGTCTCACGTCACACAACAGCAGATTCGACTAGGAGCAGGCACAATTCAGATATCTTTAAATATAATTGTGACTAGTCGAAACTGAATTCGAGATATCTTTAAATACTTTGCGTATGTGTGACGCGTTCATTTTAGATATTTATGACGTCATTACAGATATCTCAAATAGAGTTTTGACTAGTCAAAACATATTTACAGATATCTCGAATCAGATTTCTTACTAGTGCAATTATAATTGCAGATATCTCTAATTATCAATGTGACTAGTCAAATTATAATTATGACTCGTCGAAAACAACTGAAACTATCTACAATATATTTTAAGGATAGTCAAACCAAAGGTTTTTATGTCAAAACGGCTTGCCATAAGAGCCTGCCAAACGGATACCAATACTTATTTTTTAGATACTAGGACTTATTCATTGGATACTAGTACTTATTCAAAAGATACTAGTAGTTAATTTTTAGATACTAGTACTTATTCGTTAGATACTAGTACTTATTTATCAGAAACGTATACATGTTTATCAGCTACTAGTACTTATAAGATTTATACTTGTATCTATTCACGAGATACTAGTACTTTTTTCAATAGTGACTAGTAAGATATTTTATTTTACAAGTAAGACTTGCGATTGAACTCTACAATTGTCTTTCTGACTAGTCATTACAAACGACAGGTAAAAAAACAATTGTGACCAGTAAAATAAGAAATGTTACTAGTAACAACCGTAAAAGACACTAGTGTCTAATATATAAGTACTAGTACTTGATGAATTGCTACTAGTGCCTATTAAATAGGTACTAGTAAACATTGGATATAAATCCAGTATTTAAAAACAAGTACTAGCATTGAATGAATACATACTAGTAGTTTCAAAAAGATACTAGTCATTATTGTAATACGTACTAGTCAGAAATTAGTAACTGATATCAAAAACAGAATAACTACTAGTACCTATTCATTTGAAGATATCTTCTGCCTTAAAAGGAACTAATAAGATGTGTTTGAAGATATCTTGATTCAAACACATTATTGCATAAACATGATTACCCCTCTGTCATCCAATCAGCGTTAACATACGAATACTATGCAAAATGACGATGGCTTTGTATGTTAGCTTGTCTGGCTAATCGGTTAGCACAAAAACACAAATAAGGATGTGTTTAGTATCACTATTTATTGTTTTTGGTGTGGAATATAATTATAAGTTTAACTTTGTTAGATGGTAAAGTTAAATTTGGGATCTTGCACCCGGGTGTTGATATTTGATGTAGCCTAACGGTGGATTTAGCACGAGGCTGAATCCAGCTTCTTATTCGCAGTTTCTTATCGACGCTATCCGTTCCACCTTAAAAACGCGAAGCATCCGCTTTTCCAGTTTCTTATTCACGCTTAGCTTAGGCAACATCTCACCTTTCTCTTCTTTTACATTTTTTTTAAAACTTTGTGTGTCTGTGGGCGTGTCACGGTGTGTGTCTGTGTGTGTGTCCGCGCGTGTGTCACTGTCTGTGCCTCCGTGCCTTTGTCTGTGCGTGTGTGTGTGTCTTTGGGCGTGTCTGTGAGTGTGTGATTGTGTGTGTGTGTGTGTGTAGGTGTGTGTGTGTGTGTGTGTGTGTGTGTGTGTGTGTGTGTGTGTGTGTGTGTGTGTGTGTGTGTGTGTGTGTGTGTGTGTGTGTGTGTGTGTGTGTGTGTGTGTGTGTGTGTGTGTGTGTGTGTGTGTGAGAGAGAGAGAGCACCGAGGATGGGCTTTTAAGATGTAGCACCTCAAAATGTCCGATAAGTGCGAAGGCCCATTGAACAGTACTGTGAGATATGGCAAATTCAGGGGTCCATAACTTAAAAATGCTACAGTAAAACTCTCTGTTTTCTTGCATGCCGGTAGACATCAAAACAAGGTATAACCTAGCTGTGGAACTTTGAACGCACCATCAAAGACATACTTGTACAAAAACACAGTTCTGACAATAGACATTTTCTGTACATACAACAAGTGACAAAGTTTACATAAATCTATATACATGTAACTACATAGTAGAAATATAATGTGTGTCACACTGGCTAAGACCAACAGGTGTATTATAAATTGTATAAGAGCAATGGATCAGAACATATTTTGAAAAAAAAATGGAAAAAATAAATATATAGAATAAAAATAAAATATATCAATGATGAAAATAATTAATTTACATAAGAGGTAAGAGAGACAGTTAATAATAGATATGCAAAGTATGACAAAACTGTGTATACTATGCTTTTTACAAATATACACGTAATTGACATAATTATGCAACAGTATTTCATGCTCTGCACTAGAATATTGCACATTCAAACATGTAGATACTTTTGGATGTGATTAATATTCATGGTGGAGATAGGCTGCCTAAAAACAGTTCTATCAAAGTGATATTGAGGATGGTAAGGGGAGTGGGTGATGGAGGTTCCACGTGAAGTTCACTGTCATCTCAAGGGGCAGTTTTGACTCAGACAGCAAGCAGCAGACCATCCTCGGTGCTCTCTCTCTCACACACACACACACACACACGCACGCACGCACACACACACACACACACACGCACACACACACTCACACACAGACACGCCCACAAACACACACACAAAAAGTAAAAAAAAACGTAAAAGGAGAGAAAGGCGAGATGGAACCTAAGCTAAGCGTGAATAAGAAACTGGAAAAGCGGATGCTTCGCGTTTTTAAGGTGGAACGGATAGCGTCAATAAGAAACTGCGAATAAGAAGCTGGATTCAGCCTTGTGGATTTAGCCCTAAAAATGGAGGAGAGCGGGGACGACACCCAGATAGCACACGTACGTTTGGCCGACGTCGGCCTAGAAAGCAGGACGTCAGGCCCCCTACCAAACACATCGAATAAATATCGGCCAGGTATAGGCGGATAATTCAGTCAGTTAGAGCTCTAACCAGCTCTCCGTTACATCGGCTTTGGGTCGCCTCATTACCGCAAGCTTATGCCGCTCTTATTTATTTGTGCATGAACATTCATCTTTTTGCAACCCAGCATGCCTTCGATTCTTCTTAAGTTCACTAAACACAAATTAATTTTCTTTCAATAAAGCTGCATTTTCTCTGTATTTGCTCGAGAACTCCAATTTGCATCTTCTTTCTTACTCTCCGGCCCAATCTCCCTTACATATTACGTTGTCTTATTAATATTCAACATATAATTTGCATACTGAGTATAAGCTTAAACTAGTATCTATTATGTTCAGGATATCTTTGATCTAAAAAGTTACTAGTATGTAATGAATAAGTACTAGTATCTAATGATTAATTACTAGTATCTATTGAATAAGTACTAGTATCTAATAAATAAGCACTAGTATCTAATTTTAGGTACTAGTATCTAATAAATAAGCACTAGTATCTAATTTTAGGTACTAGTATCTAATAAATAAGCACTAGTATCTAATTTTAGGTACTAGTATCTAATGATTAAGTACTAGTATCTAATGATTAAGTACTAGTATCTAATGATTAAGTACTTGTATCTAATAAATAAGCACTAGTATCTAATATTTAGGTACTAGTATCTAATGGAATAGTTACTAGTAACTAAACAATAAGAACTAGTAGCCTAAAAATAGATACTAGTAAACCTCAAATGTTAAATGACAAAATGGCTTGCCATAGGCGTCGAGGAGTGGGAGGGGTTTACTCTCTCAACTGTCACTCATTTGGACCCGACTGGTAACCCAGCGTTTGGGTTACTCAAAAAATGACCCAACACTGAGAAAATAACCCAACAAAATGACCCAACACTGAGAAAATAACCCAACAAAATGACCCAACACTGAGAAAATAACCCAACAAAATGACCCAACAGGCTCAACCCAGCTGTTGGGTTAAACAAATAACCCAGCATTTTTTAGAGTGTAGGCATGTGCCGAATACTGGTTTCATGGTTTACCGAGGTTTGAAAGAGTCAAGGTATCAAAAATCACAAAAAAAGGTACGAGCTGTGTTTACACAAAGATAAATGATTAATTCATGTAATGCAATGTTTGATGTTTAAGCCTAATATATAGACTATGACATAAATGTATTTTTGAGTATAATTTATAGGCTTTATTTTTACATTATGTTCTATGAATGTAGGTTAGAAATTAAAATTTATTTATGTCCAGTTGAAAAGTTGTTTTTATGAGCAGACATTTGAAAACGACACATTTTAGTGTTGCAATTGCAAAACTGAAACCGTGGCCCTTTTGCTTAAGGTTATCTGTCATGGTGGAAGGACGAGGTGAGACCCAATTGCGGTGAGAACAGAGGTTTATTATAACAGGGAACACCCAGAGCACAATAGAAGAGACCGCCAAGCGACAGCGTCTGCAGCCTAGGAAGACGTCACACCCGGAGGACCCGGGATCTAGACGGCGGCTGGGACGGAGCACTCAAAGCAGGTCTCACGAAAGGCAGGGTAGCACACAAAAGTTCTTGGTGGGCGTGGCTTGACTGGGTCCCGTGAACAGGTGGCGGAGCTCCTGGGAGGAGTCGCCGCGGGTAGAACTGGAGCGCCGGCGGAGAGCTAAAGATAGCGGAATACAACCCAAAAATAACAGGAAACCAAAAACAAACTAGATAACTGAACTAACAAGACTAGAAAGAAAAATGACTAGAATATGGCAAGAGTAATATGCTAGAAATAGATGACTGGACAAGACAAGAAGTCAGCGCTAGGTGGTGAGCAAACACATTCAACGGACTGACAAAGAACAGCAAAAACACGAGGGATTAAATAGGGAAACCTATCACAGTACAAATGATCAACAGCTGCGCAGCGCAACTCGCAAGCGTGAAGCGCTGGCGAAACTCGCTACAGGTGTCAGGGTGATTAGAGATGAGTGGGAAAACACCAGTGAGGGAGACACGAGGGCGGGGCTGAAGACGCGGACACCGAACACGCGGCAAAGTGTCAAACAACTCCCCACGTGTTCGACATGAAACAAAACAATGCCACACAGGTAGAAAACGGACACAACAGACCCAGAGTCATGACATTATCATACCCTCAAAATCTCAAAGCGGCCTATGCCTAAAGCCAGAGGGCCTTACAGATGATGAAGACAACATAGATTTCAGGCGGTACAAAGAGGATGCTTTGAGAGTTTTTATGTGATGCTGGGAAGATCAATCCATCTTTAAAGGAACAGAAAGAGAAGCTTCATGAAATGGATTTCTGTGTTTGAGGAGAAGCTTCTTGTCACAACTATGCACAAAAATGTACTTTATTTCCTCAGATGAGTGATGGAGAAACAAGCTAACAGACCTGCAAGTTCTGTTGTTGTGGATATGTCTCTATTGTATCAATCCGTCCATATCGGCACAGCAGTTGTTATGTATTGTCCATTCAAACCCTTCGCCGTACATTTAACAAACAGCTCCCAACTGTCAGGAAAATAGAAGTTCATTGAGACAGCATTGAAAAATATAAACACACTTTCATCACAGCCAGATAGAAGATCGAAAACAAAGAGTAAAATGCTTAACAAGACGTCAAAACAGACATAAGGTTAACTTTCCTTTGCTGCCAAACAATGCCACAACTTGTTGGAACTTAGAAGTTACATTTATTTCATGGTTTGACTCTCCTGCTGCTTTCACAAAATCACACATTGTGTGTTCTTGGTGATGAGCAATATATACAGACCTCAACATGCATGCTTATAAAAATCTCAATAACAGCAAAGTTATAGCCACGAATAACCCTCGTAGAACTGTTTAAATAACATTTGCTGTTACTTACTCACACCAGGTCATCCAGGATGGTTTTTTTCAGTGCAGACGATTTTTACGCGGAACCGTGGACACCTTGTTGATTTATAACATGCAAGCAAAAAAAGTGATAACATGCAAACAAAAAAATCTAATACAAATAATCAATTGCTAACAATATTACATAAAATAAATTGGTGGCTGGGGGGCACGGTGGCTTAGTGGTTAGCACGTTCGCCTCACACCTCCAGGGTTGGGGGTTCGATTCCCGCTTCTGACCTGTGTGTGTGTGGAGTTTGCATGTTCTCCCCGTGCCTCGGGGGTTTCCTCCGGGTACTCCGGTTTCCTCCCCCTTGTCCAAAGACATGCATGGTAGGTTGATTGGCATCTCTGGAAAAATTGTCCGTAGGGTGTGAGTGAATGAGTGAGTGTGTGTGCCCTGCGATGGGTTGGCACTCCATCCAGGGTGTACCCTGCCTTGATGCCCGATGACTCCTGAGATAGGCGCAGGCTCCCCGTGACCCGAGGTAGTTCGGATAAGCGGTAGAAAATGGATGGATGGAAATTGGTGGCTAATTCACATGAATTTAATACAATCTCATTCCAACCTGGAGCCCGTTCTTCGTACCTCACTTACTCAGTTAGCTGGATTTGATTGTTGACGATTTCACATGATCTTGGATTTTTCGGTCCTTCGACGCTCATTCTGGATTTGTTGTCTGCTCGGGTGCAGCCCTACTTCATGTAAACAGGATTAGATTGTCAAATCAGGTTCATTAATACAGAAGCAACTTGTCTCGCAGGATTAATAGAAAGAGCTTGCGAATTTAACATGTAATTAATGTGATGTTTTTCTTTTTAGAACAATGTTTATTGTCATATAATATAATATATTTATTACCATTTTTATTTACTGTGAAAAGTCTTCGATATTGACTGAAATGAATGAATGAATAAACAAACAAAATACTGTTTTTTCTTGTAAGGGAGATATTTGCTGCATTAATTTGTTGGACCTTTGTATTAAATATATATAAAAGCATAGACTGTGCATTTACTGCATAGGCTTATATGTACATTACATATATTATACAGGGAATTTATAAAAAAAAGTATTTGCAAATTTGGGTTGTTTTCAGTATTTCAGTTTGCAACACTGTTTTTTATACCATCAATATAATAGTCATGATCATGTCAATGAGCATTGTGTGTGTCTGTCAGTCTTGATTAATGTCATAGACTGCATCATAGACCTCTGAGGCCTAAGGTTAGTCTCTGAAAATAAATTATAATATTTAAAGGTAATATTTCAGATTAGTGAATGTGTTATGCAAAAATGAATTGAATAAATAAGGAAGCTGACTGAATAAATCTCTTAGATGGTGTGTGACCTAATGTTCGCCTACAGTATTACCAGAACTGAAGCAAAATGGCTTGAACCTGCATGCGTCAACAATCTTCAGTCACATTTGAGCACATCACTTGAAAGAGAAACGAAAAGTGACTAACTCACTTTATTAAAAACATGTATTACATACTGGGCCTACTTGAACTGCATTTGTCCTTAACACAGGTGATAATGATGGGATTGTGTTTGAAGACACGATTCCCTGATCCAAACCTGTTAAACTGCAGCTCTGTCCAGGACAGGATCATGATCTGAAATGACCTTTGGGCAACCGATAGGAATTAAGGATGTCATTGCATAAAAATGTGAGGGTTAAACCTGACAGCGCCTGTTACTGTTGCATGTGCTATACCACACACATCATCAGAAAAGAGAGGAGACCTGTGATGGAGGTGCAGCCTGATGATGATCTCCAATCCACTACACTTAAAGCACTTGACTGAGCTTCATGAGATATAAAAAGGCACAATGCATAGGCTGCAGGTGTGGCAAAGTGCTTGGGAACACGAGTGGGTGTGGGAGCATTGTGGGTAGGGATAAGGCGCCGGCTCTGGAAATAGAGCGGGCCTGCAACAGGGTGTTTGCTCTAGACATAGAGCGGCCCTGGGACGAACTAGGCCATGGGACTGGAAGCAGGCTTGGGACAGAACGCGAGCCTGGGAAAAAGAGTGGGCCTGGGACAGGGAGCAGGCCTGGGTCAGGGTGTAGGCTCAGGATCGGGCCAGGGTTTGGGACAGAGAGATGTCCAGGGCTTGGGACAGGCTTGTCTGTGGTGGCAGAGCATGGGATTTTCTGCGACGACCGAGCGTGGGTTCGTGGCTGCGGAGCGTGGGTAAGTGTCTGCAGTGTTAGAGTGAGCGTTAGAAGATTTGAGTGATGAGAGTCCTGTGCGCATCTCAGACGAGGGAACGGTCTGCCCGAATGTAGGTTTTGAAAGATTCTGATGACCAGCGGCCCAGCGCTTGGATCTGAGGTTGTGATAGGCCATTTTGTGTGGCCGTAGTTGCTGCGCCGATGCAGACAGAATGGCACGAGAAACGGTGAGCGGGAATGCCAGATTGGTTCAACACGGCTTTCAGATGCTTCCGGAAACAAAAGCGAGTGACAGGGCGATTGAAATCGTATACGAAGCGGGGTTCAGATGAAAATTTGGTTTGCGGTACCCTAACGCGGAGGTAGGCAAGAATGGTTTGGTATGGTTGGATTGGGGAATGGAGATTGAAAATGTAGACGAAGTGACCTCTCTCGTCCTGGTCCGTTTTGCTCTTCTTGATGAAATAAGATAACGTCTCTGAATCGACTACTGACAGGTCGGAAACCGTAGGGTGAGTCGAGGGATGGAAGCGGGAGGTGATGTGGATTTCTAATACTCTGAGAAATCAGGGATCAGGTTACGTGCTCAAATACGACTAAATTGTATGTACGAAATATTATAAACGTACACAAAATATGACGTTGTTTACGAAACTGTTGTTGAAAATCGTGATATAAGGTTGCAATATGTACCTGATGGCAGAGGCAGACTGGCCATCTGGCGTTACGGGAGTTTCCCGGTTGGCCGCTAACGTATGGGGCCGGAACGGAAGCTTGGACCGCTCAGACAGACGTATTATAAATGGGAATGCATGCAACGCGAATGCAGAAGACACGTATGCATGGCACCCCCCCGTTTGAAAGACCCGACCATGCACATACATCCCCGTCGACCAAACTGGTAGAGAACCAATGTGGGCAAAAAAAGTGAGGGCTGATTTCTCTTCCCAGTCCAGCACTGCCTGATGATACATATTTTGTGCCGCTGCAAAAAGTATACAGAGGTACCTGTTTCCTATGAGACCAGGTAGTCTCGTTCGTATGTTTCCATTAAATTGCCTCAGTAATGTTTGTGTTTAGGGGTGGATCTTCATGCTTCATACTTTAAAAAAACTTTTTTCGTTTGCATGAACTCACACGAAATTGCCACCATATAAAATTTCTCCATAACACCTCCTGTATCCTATTAGATCACCTCACAAATAAATAAAAAATAATTCTGCTTAGAAATACTCAACTGAATAAAATATCACTTTAAATTAAATGTGAGACGACTGTACATTTGTTCTAAAGAGAAAAACCATAAAAGCTGAAAAATTGAATGCTGTAGGCCTACAGTAAGTGCTGTCTGGGAGAGGGTCACCGACTGTACAGTTGTGTAGTGCTGAAAACAGTTCCAACCGCGGAAGTGAACTAGACCAAGCTCACCACATATTCATTTTTCATCTGGGTATTCAAGGTTCAGACTTCACAGAACAAGAAAATATTTACAGGCACAGTCAAAGATGACTCACACACTTACAAACATCATTCTGAGAATACATCCAGTTACTGTAATGCATGTACCAATAAAGTCTAGCAGAAAAACAGTGCATTGTGAATAAACATAAAAAACTGAAAACAAATCAAACCCTGCATGCTTGTGTAATCTTAACCACGGGAACTCAGAATCAAATTGCTGAATCAAAACATTGCAGTTTTTTATACTCTGGTTCACAGACTGTCTCTTTGACTTTTATACACAAATCTTTTCATTACAAATTCATGTCATAATGACATCCAGAGACTTGTATGACCTTCAGATCACTGACGATCATCTATTTGAATGTAATAAAATAAAATTTTGTCTCGATCTTCGGCCTTTATATTCTGCTGGGACATTTCTGCAAAAGATGACTGCTTACTTTCTTGAAATCCAATTGTAGTAGAGTAGGCGGGGCGAGACCGTGGTTCGAGTCCGGTGAGTAATTGTGAAGGAGCGCCAGCTGTGCGCACACCGGGCTCGAATTACGTAGGAGATTGGGAATATATAAAAGGAACGAGCGACCGGACCGTCAAGAGAGAGGGCCGGGCCCGAACTTGTATTACGTTTGTATTTGTATTTATGTTTTGTTCGCCGGCGGTCGTCTGTGAGGGGCCGCCGGCTGTTATATTACTTTATTAAATGTTTGAAAATGTCTTCCGGTTCCCGACTCCTTCCTTCCATTTATTGAATCTTATTACCATTGGTGCCGAAACCCGGGAGGAAGGAGAGACATGCTGTAGGAGAATCCTCGCCGCCGAGTGGCCTCGCGGTGCCGGAGAGTTCGGGCAGCGCAAACTAAGGGCTTCCGCCAGTGGCTGCCCGAAGCAGTGGCTCTGGGGAAACGGAAGTGCACAATGCGGCCACCGTCAAAGCTTCGGTGCAACGGCCCCTGGGTCGAGGTGGGGTGGCTTTCGTTCAAGCGGGAGCGGGGGAGTTGCCGAGAGAGAGAGGTCCGGGCCCGAAGTGTTTCTATCTGTATTTATGTTTTACTGTGTTGTTGTTCCCCGGCGGTCGTCCGTGAGGGGCCGCCGGCTGTTATATTACTTTATTAAATGTTTGAAAATGTCTTCCGGTTCCCGACTCCTTCCTTCCATTTATTGAATCTTATTACCATTGGTGCCGAAACCCGGGAGGAAGGAGAGACATGCTGTAGGAGAATCCTCGCCGCCGAGTGGCCTCGCGGTGCCGGAGAGTTCGGGCAGCGCAAACTAAGGGCTTCCGCCAGTGGCTGCCCGAAGCAGTGGCTCTGGGGAAACGGAAGTGCACAATGCGGCCACCGTCAAAGCTTCGGTGCAACGGCCCCTGGGTCGAGGTGGGGTGGCTTTCGTTCAAGCGGGAGCGGGGGAGTTGCCGAGAGAGAGAGGTCCGGGCCCGAAGTGTTTCTATCTGTATTTATGTTTTACTGTGTTGTTGTTCCCCGGCGGTCGTCCGTGAGGGGCCGCCGGCTGTTATATTACTTTATTAAATGTTTTAAAATGTCTTCCGGTTCCCGACTCCTTCCTTCCCTTTTATGGAGATGTGTCACACCAATGAATAAAATAATCACTTTGGGTTATCAAAATACTTGCAGATCGATTTAAGTTGAACTAAAAGGAACAAATATCTATTATCTCTTAATCCCTAGACAACAGTGACATTAGATTGAAGCCTATGCCTCTTTTCAGGTTATTTTAAAAATGGCTCTTTTGTCTCAAACTTCAGATTTGTAAAGACACCCAAACCAAAGATTTCATTAATTTATAACAATACCAGTGACCTGTGTGATACTGTAAAAACTGTGATCTTCAATAAAATAAGAAATAGGCTATTCAAACATTCAAGGGAATTATTGAATTTTTTTTTTTTAAATCTTATGTATAGACCTCATTAAAAACGGTATACAACGCTGGTTCAACACTAATCCAGAAAAATGTCCGTTTGAACAGAAGGTGAACTGGAAGTGCTTCTGGACCAGTTTTAACATCTTGCGAAGTGGTCTATTTCGTGGTCTATTTTTTCTATATATGGTCTATTTTGTGAGAAGCCTTTATGAAACTTTTTTTCAGAAATCATCGTGGGTAGCTAAAAGGTCATGGAAATTTACTCTTCAAAAGTTGTGAGGACTCTGAACGGGCCTTTTTTTAATGTAACATTTTCCATTAGTTCAAGTCCAAATTAATTTCACAACAGGCGGTCGTGAAACGTCAGCAAGTCATTTAAATGTCATGAGTCCAACATATGACAGATGATATTCTTCATCAAAAAAGAACACAGTTGGAGTGAAATGACATTAGAGATGAGAAATAAGTGAAACTGCAGGGTGCGAAAAAGAACAAGATGTCATAACAACTTAGGTCAGGAATAATGATAGAAATAATGATTTTTGCTGTTAGTTCATGTAGTGGAGTAGGCGGGGCATCCATCCGCCCAAGGGGGAGGAGCAGGGGACGGCGAACCCGCCCCGACTCCCAGATAAAGGAGGAGCCACTGCCGGCCGCCAGGGGCCGGACGGTCGAGCCGTCCACCGAAGCCCCAGGGCCACCCCAGGGCCACCACATGTTTTACAATACAAATGTAAAACATGTTCGGGCCCGGTCCTCTCTCTTCGACGTTCCGGTCGTTCGTTCTCTTATATGCTCCCAATCTCCTACGTGATTCGAGCCCGGTGTGCGCACAGCTGGCGCTCATCCACAATTACTCACCGGACTCGAACCACGGTCTCGCCCCGCCTACTTCACTACATTCCCCCTTCACCCCTCACAGGCCGGGGGGTACCCCCGAGACTGTGCATGGCATGCTCCCTCCCCCTCCCTCAGGGGGGTGGAGTGGGGGGTATGCAGCGACGAGACGAGACAACGGAGACGGGAGCCCTCGGAGCGACCGGAAAGAGAGAGGGGAGAGAGGAGAAAAAAAGTTCCCGGTTCCCCGACATGATGCCGCTCGGTCCTCAACCAGCCGGAGTACTCTCCTTCGCGGTGCCGGCAGTGGCTCCTCCTTTATCTGGGAGTCGGGGCGGGTTCCCCGTCCCCTTCTCTTCCCCCTTGGGCGGACGGACGCAGGCTCCGGCCTTTGGCAGGCGGTGGCCGCACTCGGCACTCCCGCCCTCTGCTTCTCACCCTTGGGGGACGGACGCAGGCTCCGCTCTCTGGCGGACGGCGGCATCTCCCCCGCTCCCGCTTGGACGAAAGCCACCCCACCTCGACCCAGGAGCGCGGCAGCAAAGGTCGCCGTTCCACCGAAGTTTTTATGGTGACCGCACTGAGCACTTCCGTTTCCCCAGATCTACCGCTTCGGGCAGCCACTGGGGGACGCCATTCGTCCGCGCTGCCCGAACTCTCCGGCACCGCGAGGCCCCTTGGCGGCGAGGACTCTCTGACAGCATGTCTCTACTTCCTCCCGGGTTTCGGCACCAATGGTTCAAGATTCAAAGTAGGGAAGGGAACCGGAAAACATTTAAACATTTAATATAAATAATAACAGCCGGCGGCCCCTCACGGCCGAATGCCGGCAAACAGAACATAAATACAAATACAAATGTAAAACATGTTCGGGCCCGGTCCTCTCTCTTCGACGGTCCGGTCGCTCATTCTCTTATATGCTCCAAATCTCCTACGTGATTCGAGCCCGGTGTGCGCACAGCTGGCGCTCATTCACAATTACTCAACGGTCTCGAACCATAGTCTCGCCCAGCCTACTCCACTACAGTTCAATTTACTTAACTTGCTTAAGTTAAGTCAGCACAACTTTTCGAAAATTTAGTCACAACATGATTATTTTATGTTTGGTCATATAACTGAATCCATTCAAGTTGGGACAACATAAAGGAGTTGTGTTGTGTAAACATAATAGTGTTACAATTGGGCAGAGGGCTTATATTTCCCAGCATGCTTTGCGTATAACTACATTTTAAGTCATTATTAGTTATTTTCTAAAATAAGTGTTATTTTATGCATTTTTCTGTAAAAATAAACACTTGTTAGTGTTTAATGTTCATTTTTTTTAAGGTTTTGAAGAGTTTGTATATTTTTTAGTTTTTTGGTTACCATTGTTCATAAAAGCTTTGCCTTTGGTTAGGTCGTAGGCAATTACATTCTTTTATTTGCAGTTCTGTTGAGTTGTATTCACTCAATAGCTTCTTAATGAAGTGAAATGAAGTAATGTCTAATTAAAGTAAAAAATATATAATATAAAATGATGATCTTGAATGCTTTTGTCAAATAATCTTAAAGATAAAATGTTTTTTTATATAGGTTAAATGTAAAATATGCATGTATATGTCACAAATTAATTTAACCAAGACTACTAAAACAATTAAGTTCATACAAGATAATAAATAATTTTTTCAATCTAATTCGATTTTGTAGGAGAAATGTAATTCAATTTTGTGGAAAAGTTTTCCTTAATTTAATTAAGTGTGTTCAACAACTTTTTTTTGAGTGTGTCTGTATGAATGAATTGTTCACCATATAGAGATCCCTCACCCTCACAGGCTGCAGCAATGTCAAAACTAACCAATTCCAAAGATGAAGAAGAAAAATGACAAAAGGACACGTGAAACAGCTGGAAAGATAAGAAGAATTTTTAATAGACTGTGATCACATGAAACAAATAACTGAAAAGATGTCAGTCCTGAACCGAATGGACACATACAATTACTTATGACAAACAAAAATTGCCACAACGGAGAATAGTTGTCATGCAGCGAGAATTAAACTCGCTATTTCTATTTAAAAAGGTAATAAGATCTTCCCTGATTTTGCAGTCAATGGTTCTTAATAAACTTGATGTCTACATCGTGAATCCTCCAAACCGATCTCACAGCAGTGGTTTCATTGCTCAGATTGGATGTAGAAACGGTGGGCAGAAATACTCCACATTGGGGGAGGAAATTCAGAAGTCGTGGGAAGATAATAACTGCAATCAGAAGAGATTTTCTTTTGTCCACATGAATGCAGCAATTTTGTGACAGTCTGTACGCTGAGCCCAGAATGAACATTCATCAAACACCAAATAGATTTAACAAGTTTCTTTATTAACTTACTATATTTATTAACCATTAACTTTAGTAGACGCTAATGCATTAATGTTAAATTGTTTACTATTGTAAACTAATTAAAAGAATAAATCAAAACCTGCCTTATATTTGAGTATCCGTGCCTTGTTTAGAATGCATTCTCAGCTTCGTCAGATGCATGCTGGGATGCTTTCCAAGCAGCAGTTCTCGTGAATCAAGGATGCTCGTTGGCTGCTTATCCCTCAGCATCTAATAAAAAGCATCTGCAGGAAAGAAACATGTATTAAAGTATTAAAACAGTATTTAGATCTACATAATTTTCAGATCGTGAGAACAGTAAGCTAAGATGTGATATAGAGACATACAACATGATAATACAACAATCTTCTGACCAGCAACCAGTCTGGTTCCAAGAGTGGTCAGTGGTTGGACTGTTGCTATTTTCTATATACATGACACCCCTAGGATCTGTCATTTGGAAACATGGCTTTTCCTGTCACTGCTTTATGGATGATCCACAACTCTATCTGACATTTCAGCCTGAAGATCAAGCTGTTTCTGCATGCATTTCAGCATCCCTAGCTGACATTTCTGGATGAAGGACCATCACCTGCAGCTGAACCTTGCAAAACCAGAACTGCTTGTAATACCGGCCGATTGGTAGCCTTTTTCCCTCTTGCTTATTTTTGCAGAAAATAGTATACTTTTACGAAACTGGACCAAAGGTGCAGAGGATGCCATATTTTTTATATTGCCTCCTATTGACAAATCGCTTCACTGTTTTGTTTCACTCTGTTTCGCTTTGGATAAAAGCATCTGCTAAATGCCTGAATTTAAATGTTATTTGTGGAGTTGTGTACTGTATTGTTGCATGACCAGTTCATATTGTTCTTTGAGTTTTTAACTGTTCTTGTCTTGTAAGATCATCTTCATCTACTTTACAGCAGTGTAATGTTCTATTTTTTCCTTAAGCTCATTCTTGGATTTTGCTCTATTTGCACTCTTTTATGTTGAATATTCTAAGACATACTAAGTTGTCAAAGTATTCTTGAATCCCAATAAGAGATTTTAGTAACAGTGATTTGAATTGATATCACCAGTGTCTAAGACTTGTAGTGTGGGTGTTTTTGTGTGTCATATCTGAGGGTTTGGTTTTCCAGAAAGTTTGAATGGTTTTGAAAAGAGAGCTTCATTTTGACCTCAAAATGGGATGTTTGGGGAACTGGCTGAGATGTTATGGATTTCTGTTTACTGGTTTGAGAAAACGAGGCATCATTTCAAAAAATGTGTTTTAGCAATCGAGCAAACTGTGTGTAGTAAAGCACAGTAGATTATTCTAAGATGTACAATTACCTGAGCTCCTATTGATATTATCCTGAGATTCTGATTGGTGTGTCATCAGTTTTGCTACTGAATGTTTACAGATGGACAAATGTGTGCTATTTGAGTTTACATCTACACTTCAGTTCATCATATTGTGTGTTTGTGTTTTCTGAATGAGAACATGGTCAAACCTTTGCAAAATGAGGCTGTTTTGTGTGGGGGTTTGTACAAGTTGGTGTATTTTTCTGAGAAATTGTTTATAGTTCTCAGAAAATGGTGAATTGTTCCATGAATTGTAAATAAGCAATCGAGAAAAACTCTAATACCTAGATTTCAAATAATTTCTGCACGCTCAAACTTTTTTATAGAATGCAACTGCTTTGAATCCTTTTCAAAATGAAACTTGAGTTTCGATCATTCTTTAAGTGACAATTTATATAATTGCTATCACATTATTCCGAGGATAACCGATAATAATGCAAAACAATTTCGCTTATAAAACGCTCACCTACACTTTATCGGTCCGAGTGAAAAGATGGAAATAGTGGGAAATCAATTTAATATTGTGGCATTAAGAGGAATTATTACAGAAAATGGAGTTCATTCGAAGACCTCAGACAGTGTTTGGGTCGGTCTCTATGACTCATTAGCTCATTCATGCTGCCAGAGAGACTGCACACACATCCTGAATTATTCAAATAAGCGGGTTGGAAGAGAAGATTATTCAAAACACTTCACCTCTACTGCAATAGCGTCAAGGGGATTTTTATCCGGCAGGCAACCTGATATATGACATCCATGATCAAAAAATAACAATTATAATTAATATTTGTTATAAAAAATATTTATACTGTGATGAGAACTTCAATCTTTACTCTTTATCTGAGGCCAATCTCTGTGAAATAAAGAAGGAAACGGCTGAGTCTATAAAACCAGCCACACCATTTAGATTCACAGAAATACGCCCTTACAAAAAACAGTTGTGCTAAGTCTGCTGCTATTACGTCTTTTAAAACTACGGATAAGAAAGTGTACTTTAAGCCTCATCATTATAAACTTCACATAAATTATAACTACTGACAGAATAGTCAAAGTATATTTGGCTTAAATTTGTACCTAGTCCTTTAATCTATATATATACTTAATAATATAGTTTCATACATTGTTTTACACTGTATTGTTATTATAATACAAAACAGCCTTTTAGGTTGTTTAGCACTGAGTAAATAAATCACGTGAAATTGAACCTAATCTTCTTTATACACGTTAATTTAAGTGTAAAAGTAAACTTAGTCATTTCAAGTATTAAAAATATATTAAACAGTAAGTATTAAGTATTAAGTTAACTTTAAGAAAACAAGTATACTTTCAAACGACTAAACTGGTAGTTTACTGACAGCATACTTTCATATAGACTTTCATAAACTAAAAAAAGAGCTCAAAGCATTGAACTAGTAAACTATCAGTATACTTGTAGTAAACTAACAAATAATAGATTGATATACTGTGGTATACTTACTACAGTATACAAACTATACTTCACTAAAAGTATACGTAATAAAATGATCTTGAAGTAGATATATTTTAAAGATAACCATTTGACGAGGAAGGATTTTTGATAGAGGTATTTGGTAAATAATTTCGTAGCGACTAAAAGCCTACACTGTAATTTTTTTTACATTTTCTGGCAACAGGGGCACCAGAAATAAACTGAAAAATAAGAAGTTATTGGTACATTTGCGGTCTTTTCTGTTATTGTAAGTTTAGGACCGTATTTTAAAAATACTTAATAAAACAGAAAAAAAATACAGAAAACTCAAATCATTTTCACTAATAGCCCACGTAACAAATTCAGACAATCACCGGATATCTACACCCTGAAACACTTTCCACTAACAATGCGCTTCTACAACATCCAGTTATTTCCACTGGAGCCCCCTTAAAATCTGTCAGGAGAAGCACTGTCCACATCCAGGCCATCATGTGTTAATGGACTTTTGGATTGTTGTTTTGTGACAGGAGGTTGAGCTCACAGTCTCTGAGGGGTTACATTTGGCATTTCATGTCTAAATGGGAGCAAGGCTGCCACAAAGATGAATGGACATCTCCAAGACAGTCTCTACTTGCCACAGTTAGTTCACATTTTACTGACCTAAATCTAAAACTGGGCCCTTGAAGCATAGCTTTTTTAAACCACCTTAGTTCTTCTTGGCAACTGATATTAGAGGGACTTCAGACAGAATGTGCTTGCGCACTTAAAAACTACATATAGTGATAACATCTAGATGATAGAAATTCGTATGAGTTTGTACAATCTTTTCTGTTTAAAGTGGGGTGGCTTTTGGTTCCTCTTTAATCTCTATGCAGTGCACGCGAGCCATGTAGCTTATGGCCGCGTTTATTAAAACATTAAAATATATTCAACATTATAAAACACACTCACAATATCAAGGGGAATAATATAAACAAGTATGCCATTATTGTGAAGCCCTACAATAAGGTATTTTAATATTGCAATTAAATTGATTCATTCATGACAAGAAAATAAAAATTACTATAAGGTAGTGAATGTGTGCTTTTTCACTATTTTCTGTTCAAAAGGTGTGCCATGAGGTAACCAACCTTTGATTATACATGTGTTTAGGAATCCCTTATTTATATTATCATAATGCAATAGTGTCTTTATTTACTGAATAAAAGCGCAGAACGGGGAACATGATCAACAGCTATAGCAGAAAAACACCAAGAGGTGAATGTAGGGGCTGTTCCGTTGAGTTTGTCTTGACAAAGTTAGACCAACAAGATCCGAAGCTGCTGAATTTGCTGTCGTGGCATGTTAACTTTTATTTTCTAAAAAATGCCGTATAAAGTGTAGCCAAGCTTTCACGGATTAAATTGAAACACATTAAATTGATCCGTGGATGGCGTCGTCTTTATTCTAGCACAAATATTGGCTGCAGTTTGACTTAATTTTAAATTTCCTACTACAATCGTTCTCTTTAAATAAAGACTACTCAAAATTCTTTGGTTTGCCAGCTGATGCACCTCAAGATAATAAAAGCTGACAACCATCAGTGTGACAATTATATCTGCATGATAACACATCAAAATACTGGTGTATTTAACTTTAGAATAGTATTTGTATAGATTGCGATGTAAAGAAGCTTTTTTTCACATGTGGCTACTAGCGGTTGAACTAGGGTGAACTCTTAACCGGGATATGGTACAGTTTAAGGTAATTTAAGAACGACGTAGCGATAAGAAGGTTTCAGGAAATGTGGCCCAGCAATAGAGGATCTTAGTGTATGATTTGGAATATATTTTGACAGATAATCGGAAATGTTTGGGTTAGAAGTTATGCAGTGACTTATATACTAATTGTATAATTTAAACTATATTATTTGGTGGACTGGTAGCCAGTGTAATTCCATTTAAGCTGATGTAATATGATCTCTCCCTTTTGTTTTCATTAATACTCTGGCTGCTGCATTTTTTTTCAACTTTGCCCTTGGCCCTCATCACAATCCAGAATAACACCTACTGTAAATGAATTACCTCTTTTTTGGATTGCAGTGTTAACGAAGCCAGTCCCACTTCTGTTTTTGGCCTCTCATACTTTGGAGCCACAATAAGGATTTCAGTTTTATCTTCAGTTAACTTTTAAAAATTAGCATTCATCCACCCTCTAATGCTGGACAGTCAGCCTCTTGAGCCTCTTGTGAGCCTCTTTCTCAGGACTGTGTCATCACACTTGACTTGACTGAAATGTACAATTGTAAATCATCAGCATACAAATGATAATTCATGCCATACCCTGAATTATACCACCCAAATGGAGCATATACAATGAAAATAAAACTGGCCCAAGAATTGATCCTTGAGGGACACCATACAATAATTCATGAGTAGCCTATCAGACATATAATCACCTATATTAACTAAACAATTCCTATCTGTAATATATGTTTTAAACCAATTTAAAAGTTTACCAGAGAGACCTACACACTTTTTCAGTCTATTTAGCAGAATACAATCATCAACCATATCGAATGCTCCAAGGAGGAGTTATGTGTCCATGAACACGAATCAATAGATTCCAAATTTTGTAACTATAGCACAAACTGTCTTGAGACAGGGTTGTTTAATCGCTGATGATCGCGCTCCAGGAATCCACCCAGTCGTGTTTTATTTACATATACTCTCAAGGTTAGCACGTGACGTAATCAGAGCGGGACAACCAATGCCTTTTCATAACGTAAATTAGCATAATGACGCAAAAAGTTACAAGGGACACGAGAGCCGATACCATTTCACTGTCCATGCTGACAAAATGGTCCCCACACCGTCAGGGTTTTTTTTATTCTGTTACTGTCACCAACCCGGTCCAGATTGGAGTTTTATGGCAGATGGAGAAGGAGATCACTTTTGGGTCTGTTCTTTGGCCTTGGAACACTTGAAATAATTGCAAAAACAGCATCTGTAGCCATACCGTCCTGTTAGATGTTGTGTTTTATATTGTATAATATACACTGTTGGGTTAAGCGGTGGGGGTTGGGTTGCGTGCTCAAAAACAACTAAACTGTGGTTTCGTAATAATAAACATACACAAAATAAGACGTCTGATTAAATGACACCCCAGTTTAATAAAATCTGGTGTTGTTAACATTAATGTTGTTGTAAATTGTGATACGATGTTGCCATATGTTTCTGATAATATGTATTTACTGTGAAACGAGGTTGATTCTGCTGAGGGAATCAAAATATGAATGCAGGCATCAGAACATTTCTGCTCAACATTCAGCCGCACCCAGAACTGCGCTGTCAGCATATGTGCAGGGGAGTACCGAACAAAAGATGTGAACCTTTAAATTGTCCCCTTCTACTGAAGAACATTCATTTAAAACGAGACCAAGATCATTTTTAACAATCGCTTTTTGCATTCCAAATTGCAGTCAACCTTTTCAATTTCATTCCATTGAGCTGGCGGGTAAATGTCAAACAGCACAGAACTCCTGGCATGGCAGAACGAGGCTGTTGAGATCGGGCAATGCTTACAAATGAAAGCACGATGAAGCGAGACCGGTGGGGTTTCCAAATTGTTTTAAGGTTTTTCGGGTCTATTATGACTAAAGGCGATTGGCTGTGGCTGCAAGTGGGAAAGAGAGGATCATGGGATTTGCCACGAAGGTCTGATGCAATCTGCAGATGGCCGTGCTGGATGTTTTATCTTCATATTATTCCAGAAGTATCTCCAAATACTGCTCCTGGATGAAAAATAATGGTCTCCTGCTCAAGACATGTTTTAAAACAAATGTCAGAATCCCCAACTGAAGTACTGAGCTAGTTAGCAAATAAGCTTAAACTTCAAATGAAATTAAGACAGAATAAACATCTGGTTCAACTCTACCTCTGGGAGCAAAAGTGAGACGTTGAGTCTTTGACGTGTTTTCTGTTGGAGGAGCTCTGGTTATTTGGGAAGGTGTTAGTATTCTGTAGAGGCATCAGGACTGTTGAAAGCCTGGAGGGGGTTCTGACATGTCCATGCTGAGATGAGCTGGATGCTGGAGGTAGGAACGATTGGAAAATGTTCAGTATAGCAGCTTGCCTATTACCGTGTCTGCCAACAGAGCACAGCTGAACTCTATAATAGCAATTTCTTTAGTGTCATTTCCTCATCCCGGTATGCAGGCAGTGCCGGCCCGAGCCTCTTGGGGGCCCTAAGCAGAATTTGATTTGGGGGGCCCACTCCCAGCAAGCGGAGTCACCTGATTTAAGATTATTGACACAAATGTCATGCTATAATGTTACATTATAAATGAATAGAGTGAGGTTATGTATTAATACAAAATAAATAAATAAAATACTCAATAGATACTTAAATAAAAGACTTTACTCTTAAACTTCTGAATACAAACTGTCACAAAACAAGAAATAAATAATTTGCAAATGCAAATGTAAATTAAATGTGCAATCTTTTAAATAAAACCAAAATAGACAAACATTCATATAATCAAAAATAGAATGTTACAAAAAAATAGATACTTAAATAATGAAAGCAAACATAAGAACAGCAAGGGTTCAACAATGACAATTGTACAACAATGACCTTAAAATCGTTCCTTGCTAGCTTTTCTGGAGGCAAAGTCACTGATGACATCATTGTATGGTATTGCTTGGCCAACTTTGTTATCAATACTAATGAATGCAAATCCACTTAGTCTTAGTATATTTTAACATTCACTTCAACACACATAGCAATGCTAGCGGGCATCCCTTTAACTTAGAAGGTTAAGTTCCCCTTCGGCTGTTTTCTCCAACTTAAACTGACATCTATAATCAATACGTGAAATACACCTGGAGAAATGTATATTAATAATGCGAGACATTTAACTGTTGATGGTGGGGATTTAACGTTAGCTCTGGCGATGGCTTATAAGATCACGAGTCATGGCTAGCAGCTACCTAAAGTGACGTGAGCACAATTTGTCACTTATCATGCAAACATACCTTTATCCTGCTCTTTTTTCTACTCCTCTGTCCTTTTCTTCTTTCTCTTTTCGGCACCAGAGGGATACATCCTTTTTTGTGACATGGCTTGTCATTTATTAATTACAGTGACACGCACTTGCGCGCAGGCGCGAATTGTCAATGCACGCAAAATGTGTCTAAGCGCAATTGCGCATTATTCAACCGCTAGCAGTCACAGCAGCAGTTGTCAGCAAATCAGAATTTTCTTATCTTGAATTATTCATTTCATTTATAAGTTCATATTCGTTAATTTATTTATTAATTCATTTATATAACTTTTTTTAAGTTATTTAATTGTCAAAACGGTTTGGGGCCCCCCTGGTGGCCAGGCGGCACCAAGCAGCCGCTTAGTTCGCTTATGCCTCGGGCCGGCCCTGTATGCAGGAGACTTCAAAGCGAAATGTTCAGGGTGCACGATTAAAATGTGGAGCTAGGTAGGTAAATTGATCTTACCTGAGTTGTGTTATTTGGCCCTTTAGACCGAGTACAGGACAAATACAACTTCTCCGAAATTAAAACTTTGGTCTCAAGTTTTTCTTGCTAATGCAATGTTGAAGAAATCAGACCCTAAACTCATAATTTAATATCATTGTAATGACTTGTTGCATCTGAATGTTTTAATCGTAAAAGTGGCACAACTATCACTTGTCAAGTGGCAATTGTCTGTTCCCCTTACATTTAGAGAAAAATCACTATCATGTTGTAACAAAGTTCAATGTTCAATGGAAGAAAGGAGGCAAGGGTCGGCGTGGCTGAGAAACGTAAGAATCTTTATTATTACTTCCAGGTTTCACTTCCGGGTTTCAAATATTTACACAGTCTATTTATAGCTCTTCGTTGAGTGAGATTCTTTCCTTGGAATCCTCTTCCTCGAGTAAGATTCTTTCCTTTTAGTCCTGGACACAACGTCACGAGGCTTCTCCTGGAACACGTTTCTCAGCCGTCTCTCTCTCTCCGTTTGCTTCCTCCGTTGAGCCTTAAAAGCGTCTCCTCGCCAATTACTAGAACAAGAAGCAGGTGTTTTCACTATAGCGTTGATCTGCTTACTTACCGTCGTTCTCCCGACACGCCTCTCTGCCGCAGACCGTGTCAGACCACGCCCCCCTTGCCACATACCCCCACCGCCCGACTCAGGCCGAGGCTCCATCCGGCCTGCAGCCTCGTCCCCCCCCCTTCGGGAGAGAAAGTCGGCCACCGCCATCTGAGTCCCCGGCCTGTGGATCACCTGGAATTTAAATGGTTGCAAAGCAAGGTACCAACGAGTGATCCGCGCGTTGGTGTCCTTCATGCGGTGGAGCCATTGGAGGGCCGCGTGGTCCGAACAGAGCGTGAATTCCCGCCCCAGGAGGTAATAACGGAGGGTGAGGACCGCCCATCGAATCGCCAAACACTCCTTCTCGATGGTGCTGTACTTCATCTCAGTCCGAGACAGCTTGCGGCTGATGTACAGCACCGGACGATCCTCCCCCTCTATCTCCTGGGACAGGACCGCGCCCACACCCCTATCAGAGGCATCAGTCTGCAACAGAAAAGGGAGTGAAAAATCGGGAGAGTGCAATAACGGCCCGCCACATAGAGCAGCCTTCACCTGGGTAAACCCCTGCTGGCACTGCTCCGACCATTGGACGGTATCTGGTGCCCCCTTTTTAGTGAGGTCAGTCAGCGGGCTGGTGAGGTCCGAATAATTGGGTACAAACCGTCTATAATATCCCGCCAGCCCCAGGAACTGCCGCACCTCCTTTTTGGTCTTGGGTCTCGGGGCGGTTGCAATTGCTGCCGTCTTATCAATTTGGGGACGCACTTCCCCGTGACCCAAGTGGAAACCCAGATACCTTACCTCTACTCGCCCAATCGCACACTTCTTCGGGTTAGCCGTCAGCCCCGCCCTCCTCAGCGAACTCAGAACCGCTCTCAAGTGCTGCATATGCCGCTGCCAGTCGTTACTATATATGATGATGTCATCGAGGTACGCGGCGGCATATGTTGCGTGGGGTCTGAGTATACGGTCCATGAGACGCTGAAAAGTAGCAGGGGCCCCGAATAACCCGAACGGAAGTGTGACGAATTGGTGTAACCCGAACGGCGTCGTAAAGGCTGTTTTCTCCTTGGATAAGGGAGATAGAGGGATCTGCCAATACCCTTTCGTCAAATCCAATGTCGAATAAAAACGAGCCGTCCCTAGCCGGTCAAGTAATTCGTCAATTCGTGGCATTGGATAGGCGTCGAATTTCGACACAGCATTCACCTTGCGATAGTCCACACAGAACCGGACGGAGCCGTCGGTCTTGGGTACTAAGACTATCGGGCTCGCCCAGTCACTATTGGACTCTTCTATTACTCCCATGTCCAGCATAGCTTCTAATTCCTTCTGAACCACAATTTTTTTGTGTTCAGGTAACCTATATGGGCGACTGCGTACTACCGCACCTGGTTTTGTCTCAATGTGGTGCTCTATGAGATTCGTGCGGCCGGGTAGGGGTGAGAACACATCTGCAAATTCTGCCTGTAATTTTACAACATCCGTAAGCTGGGAGGACGAGAGATGATCTCCCCCTGGAGTCAGAGCGAAAGATTGCAATTTTGTGTTCGCTTCTGGCCCGAGATCATCTACTCTACTCACTGTCGTCGCCAGCATTACGGAGTTCAACTCAGTCCATTTTTTGAGGAGGTTGATATGATAAATCTGATGTGCCCCACTCCTATCCGATCGTACTACCTCATAATTGAGATCTCCTATTCGTCGTGTGACCTCAAAGGGTCCTTGCCACTTGGCGAGTAGTTTAGAGGTGGACGTTGGGAGTAATACAAGAACTTTCTCTCCCGGTGAAAATTTTCGTAGTCTGGCACCTCTGTTATAATGTCGGCTCTGTCTGTCTTGTGCCTGTAACAAATTCTCCATAGAGAGCCGCCCCAGTGTATGGAGTTTTGTTCGCAGGTCCATGACATACTGAATTTCATTTTTACCCGCGGAAGGTCCGTCCTCCCAAGCTTCTCTTAGGACGTCTAAAACCCCGCGAGGCTGACGGCCGTAGAGAAGCTCGAAGGGGGAAAACCCCGTAGAGGCTTGGGGGATCTCGCGGACCGCAAATAACAGAGGTTCCAACCACTTATCCCAATTTTTGGCGTCTTCGTGTACGAATTTCCGGATCATGGTTTTTAACGTACGATTAAAACGTTCGACCAATCCGTCTGTTTGTGGGTGATAGACGCTGGTGCGAATCGTCTTAACCCCCAATAATCCATACAGTTCGCGAAGGGTTCGTGACATAAACGCCGTGCCTTGATCTGTGAGAATCTCTTTAGGGATTCCCACACGGGAGATTAATCGAAACAGTGCGTCCGCAACACTCGTTGCCGAGATATTGCGAAGCGCCACTGCCTCAGGATATCGGGTTGCATAGTCCACAATGACTAATGCAAATCGATGTCCTCGTGCAGATCGCTCTAACGGCCCGATCAGGTCCATACCAATTCGCTCGAAGGGGACCTGAATAAGTGGAAGCGGGCATAAAGGTGCCCGTGGGGTGGCCGGTGGGTTTACCAACTGGCATTCAGGACAAGACGCGCACCACCTGCGCACGTTCTCATGAATGCCCGGCCAAAAAAAACGGGCCGTTAGGCGATTTAAAGTTGAGGAATGTCCCAGGTGTCCCGCCATTGGATTACAATGAGCCGCCTGGAAAAGCATTTCCCGACAGCTCTTCGGTATGACCAACTGGGTTGTATCCTGCTTTGACTGAATGTTCTGGGTCACTCTATACAACCGGTCTTTTAAAATAGCAAAATATGGATAGGTCAACGGTTGCGCAGGATGGAGGAGTTGTCCGTTGATCTTACGGACCTGATCAAACGCATGTTTGAGCGTCTCGTCCTGAGACTGCTCCAGAGGAAAATCATCGCTCTGGGAGAGATTTCTTCTCTCCACAGTGCTCCGTTCCTCTGGGGCCGTCGTCAGAGGTCCCGGCTCCACCTCTCCCATCTGCGCGACCGCCCCCCCCATCGCTCTTGGTTTCGCCCAGAAACATCCGCACATAAGTATCCCAACAATGTCGAAAATGAAGGCCAATTTGTTCCCAAAGTTAGCGGATGTCGGAGGTGCTTGTTAACAGCCACCTCTACACAATGTTTTTGTCCCCTGAATTGTATGGTCAGAGGCACCACAGGGTAGTTCACCACATCCCCATGCACACACCTTACTTTAACCGCGCGGCTCGTATCCATTGCCTCGAATTGAATCAGGTTTTGATGAATTGAGGTTTGGTTACATCCTGAATCCACCAACGCCTGATATATACCCCCCCTAATGCTCACAGGTATTTGGTACAGTCCGTCCTGACCGGGGGCAGCCTGAGGATTGTCGGGAACCCGGATCATCATGCCGACCTCCATCATAGGACATCGGTCGACAAAATGTCCGGGGTCCCCACAACGCCAACAGGCCGGCCCAGGAGTCCCCGCCGCCCCAGTGGCAGGAAGCAGACCCCCGAATTGGCGAGGAGAGGCTGATGAAGGGTAAGAATTTTGTGGACCGCTGGCGGTCCGGTGGGGGTGTCCCTCCTGGGACCTTGGAGCTCCATATTGGCCCGCCTCTGGTGGGAACCGGGTTCGCGGCGCCGGATGCGGATAGAAGCCCCCCCTGGACCTGGGTAGTGGCACCGGTCTCGTCGGTATCATAGACCTAGAGGGAGAGAGAGGAAGAGAAAGAGATGTTGGGGTCGCGCCGACCCCTGGGCACGCCACCAATTGGTCCTCCGCCAGCTGGATGGCCTGGGCCAGCGTCGTCGGGCGGTGACACTGGACCCATTGAGCGGTTTTCTTGGGCAACCGCCCCACGAACTGCTCCAGTGTCACCTGGTCGACGATGGTGTCGACGGTAGTGGCCCCGGCCATCAGCCATCTGCGGCAGGCATCCCGGAGCTGGTGAGCGAAGGCAAAAGGTTGGGAATGTTCCCCGAACTCCAGGGATCGGAACCGCTGCCGATGCTGCTCAGGACTCCGGCCAACCCGTTGGAGGATGGCCTTCTTGAGGTCCGCATAGACCATGAGATTCGCCACCGGGAGTTGTTGGGCAGCCATCTGGGCTTCTCCAGACAGGAGTGGGATAAGGCGGGAAGCCCAAGCGTCCGGCTGCCATCCGGATAGTTCCGCGGACCTCTCAAATAAGTCCAAGAAGGCTTCCGGCTCGTCCTGGGTTCCCATCTTATGCAGCGGTACCGTCCCAAAAAGCGTGGATGATGATGAGCCTCTCTCCTGGCTCAACCAGCTCCCGAATGACTCGCGGTCCTCCTGCTGAGTCTGGACAAGAGCCTGGAATCGTACCTCTTGGTCCTCTCGAAGACGCAGCAGGGCCTGGTGGTGTTCCTGATGGAGACCAGCGAGTGAAGTTATTACTTCCGCAAATGGTGATCCTGGCGGAGACTGCATGGCGGCGGCTCCTTCCTTTCTTCCCGGGTTTCGGCACCAGTGTAACAAAGTTCAATGTTCAATGGAAGAAAGGAGGCAAGGGTCGGCGTGGCTGAGAAACGTAAGAATCTTTATTATTACTTCCAGGTTTCACTTCCGGGTTTCAAATATTTACACAGTCTATTTATAGCTCTTCGTTGAGTGAGATTCTTTCCTTGGAATCCTCTTCCTCGAGTAAGATTCTTTCCTTTTAGTCCTGGACACAACGTCACGAGGCTTCTCCTGGAACACGTTTCTCAGCCGTCTCTCTCTCTCCGTTTGCTTCCTCCGTTGAGCCTTAAAAGCGTCTCCTCGCCAATTACTAGAACAAGAAGCAGGTGTTTTCACTATAGCGTTGATCTGCTTACTTACCGTCGTTCTCCCGACACGCCTCTCTGCCGCAGACCGTGTCAGACCACGCCCCCCTTGCCACACATGTCAATACAAATGTTGAATTAAAGAAGTCTGAAATTGTTGACAGTGTAGTTGGAAAAACTTTGGCAATTGGTACGTTGGTGCAAGCAACGTGCATTCAAATGACTTTAGTTTAAACATGGACATGTCAGGCAATGTCTTATTATATTTACAAAGAATAATAGGACACAGATTTGTCATGCAAACTTTTAGCTTTTATTTTTAGCCTATTTCTTTTCATCAACAGAAGTACAAAAAGTTGTGTACAAACAAAAAAGCTAATCAATATTGTTACGTCCATAAATGTGCCTGTGTTCGCTCTCGCTCTCTCTCTCTCTCTCTCTCCTTGTTCACTGTCAAACTCTTAGGCCACCTCCCTTGTGTGCTGATTGGCTCTGGAAGCTGTCAGTCATCAGTTATCAATGTGACACCGACCTATCCAGTGCCAGTAAAGTTTCCACCGGCAGATAAAAGGACGTGCAAGGAAGTGAACTGGAAGCTTTTGCTTCCTGGGGTTCTTTGCTGTTAAGTTTTACCTAAGAGGAAGGTGGATAGGAAAGATGTCGTGCGACTTCCATTGTGCAACATTTAGGTACCTCGATTTGTTTAGACACCCTAGGTAAGAGGTGAACGCCACCCCCTGTATGTTTGGTTTTTATTAGTTGAGGATAGGGAAGTGTATGGTGCTTGGCGCTGAAGATTTGCTTTCTTTTCTTTCGTTAGGTTAGAGGTTTAAAATAAGTTAGAAGTGTTTTGTTTTTGTTTCTTTCTTTCTTTTGGCTTCACTAGCGTCCTCTTTCTCTTGGGTTGATTTGTATTGTTCTTTTGTTTGTTTTCTGAGTTGTAAATATTGGTTGTCTCTTTAATATATATATTCTTATAAAAACTTTTGGTAATTATTTGGGATTTTCACTTTGTACAATAAATCACATTTGTTTGCAACTGGTGTCTCTGCGTTGTCTCTTGCTGCCTCCTTCAGTTTTACCACAAAAATTTGAATGTTACTCCTTTTTCCCTAGACCTTTTTAAGAGGGTCGTAACATTTAATGGGGGCTCGTCCGGGATACAATTAATCCCTTAAGAGTATGTTAATTGTGGTAATTTTGTGAATGTGGGTGGCAAAGCAATGGACATTGCATTGTTTGTACTGTGACAGTATAGGATTTTCTCATGTGGTGTAGTAGGGTAATGCTTATTGTTTATTAATTATGGAAGTGTTTAAGTTGCAAGATTTTGTTACCAGTCCATCTGTACAGCAAATTAACTCATGCAGGAAGCAGGATTTATTGCAGATCGCGGACCATTTTCAGATAGTTGTAAGTAAACAGTCTCTTAAAAAAGAAATAAAACGAATATTGATCTTGCGTTTGAATGAGTTGCAGGTGTTGCCTATGTCAAAGTTGGTGGCGGTGAAACGAGTGGAGATGTTAACGTGGATGGCGTGGCTCTGGCGCAATTCAGTTCTGGGGAGGACGACAAGCGTAGTGGTGGAGCTGAGGCTGACGTGGAGGCAGAGGTCGAAGCCAAGGCCGGCTTACCGCCGTTTGAGCCGTTTTCACCCAGTTCTGTTGATTCACGGGAAGGAACGCGACTGAAGGTCCGCCTTGCCCGTTTGCATTATGAAGCTTGGCGTACCTAGAGCCCAGGTACGCCAAGCAGAACTGAACTTGCATTTGGAAGTTCGCAAGCTGGAAATTGAGGCTGAGACGCAGGTGAAGCTGAGGCAGCTTGAGCTAGGTGCATCAAACGTTGCTACCGGCTCAGCTGTACAGCCAGTCCCGGCTCAAGTCTCTTCTACTCCTCCGCGGGTTGGTTTAGCCCCAGATGCTTTTGATGTAGGTAAACACATTGCACTTGTTCCTCAATTTAGAGAAACAGAAGTTGATACTTACTTCAGTGCGTTTGAACGCATCGCAACTTCTCTTCATTGGCCTAAGGAGGTTTGGTCTTTGCTTTTACAATGTAGATTGTTTGGTAAAGCGCAAGAAGTTTGTTCTACGTTATCGTTAGAAGAGAGTCTGAAATATGAGTCTGTGAAGTCTGCTATCCTGCGAGCATATGAGTTGGTTCCGGAAGCTTATAGGCAACGTTTTAGGAAACACAAAAAGAGTCCTACCCAAACATTTGTGGAATTTGCTAGGGAGAAGGGAGTATTGTTTGATAAATGGTGCGCTGCCAGTAAATTGAGTGATTTTGACTCCTTAAGGGAGTTGATATTGCTAGAGGAATTTAAGGGATGCTTATCTGAACGCGTAGTAGTATACCTTAGTGAACAGAAGGTGACTACTTTGTCACACGCTGCTGTACTTGCAGATGAGTTTATTTTAACCCATAAGAATGTATTTGCCTCTGCACGTCCTGAAAAGTTACAGATTGACAGTTCGCAATCTCAAACGTCACGTTCCAGATTTAGTCCACCTCATAATAAAGAGGAGCGTGAATGTTTTTACTGTCACAAAAAAGGGCACGTAATCGCGGATTGCTTGGCGTTGAAGCGCAAGCAGCAACCACAACCAAAGAGTGTGGGGTTTGTAAAAGCTGTTAAATCTGCAGTCGCTGTGCACACTGAGGAAAGGATTGATGAGAGTTATCGGCCCTTTGTGTCGAAAGGGTTAATATCACTGAGTGGGATAAGAGAGGACCAGGAAGAAGTAAGAATACTCAGGGACACTGGGGCCATGCAATCGATTATCTTGGCAGGTAAATTACAGCTGTCTGACAACACTTTTTGTGGGTCTAGCGTGATTGTACAGGGCATTGATATGGGTTGTGTGAAATTTCCGCTTCATCGAGTGCACTTACAAAGCGAGTTGTTTACTGGTTTCGTGAGAGTTGCTGTGTGTCCTTCACTTCCTGTGAAGGGTGTTGATTTTATCCTTGGAAATGACCTGGCAGGTGGAAAGGTAATGCCCGTTATTGAAGTTGTTGATGAACCAAATGCATTTTGTGAGTTAGAGCTACTTCCTGAAATTTACCCTGATGTTTTCCCAGCCTGCGCCATCACGTGTGCTCAGTCGCGCAGAGTAGGTGATGAAGTTAATCTGTCTAATTCCTTCATGTTTCCACTGTTGTCAGGGGACGCATCACTGGAGATGAATCTTGAAAAGAAAAATGGTTCAAAGACAGAAAATAAAGATGTAATTGTGTTTGACGCAGAGACACTTAAATTACCAGTCTCACGTGAGAGAATTATTGCTGCGCAGAAGGAGGATAAAACTCTTGTGACTTCTTTCAATTCTGCTCTTTCCCTTGATAGGGCTAAGGAAAATAAATTTGCTTATTTTATTGACAATGACTTATTGATGAGGAAGTGGTCTTCTCATGTTGACAAGAATTCAGACTGGAATGTTGTTTATCAGATTGTTGTCCCATTTTCCTATCGTCAACATGTCTTGTGTTTGGCTCATGATCACCAGCTTGCTGGTCATTTAGGAGTTACGAAGACCTATAATAGGACTTTGAGCCATTTCTTTTGGCCAGGATTAAAAAAAGATGTCACTCATTATTGCCGTACTTGTCATACCTGTCAGATTGTCGGGAAACCGAACCAGAGAATTCCACCCGCTCCTTTGTCTCCTATACCTGCGATTGGAGAACCGTTTGAACATGTGATGGTAGACTGTGTTGGTCCACTACCTAAGACTAAGTCTGGTAACCAGTTTTTATTAACCATGATGTGTGTGGCTACCAGATTCCCTGAGGCGATTCCACTACGAAAAATCACGGCGCCTGTCATCATAAAAGCATTGGTGAAATTCTTTTCCACGTTTGGTCTTCCAAAAGTAGTGCAAACCGACCAAGGTACGAATTTCTTATCAAAACTTTTTAAACAAGTACTCGAATCACTGGCAATTTCTCACAGAGTCTCACCAAACTCTGAAATCAATGCTTAAGAAATATTGCCAGGACACTGCTAAAGACTGGGATGAGGGGGTTCCCTTAGTTTTATTTGCTGTCAGAGAGACCAGTCAAGAATCTCTTGGTTTTAGCCCAGCCGAACTTGTGTTCGGACACCAAGTTAGAGGTCCCCTCAAAGTTCTTAAAGAACAGATTTTAGAGCCCAAGTTGAGTTCAAACACTAATGTATTGGATTTTGTATGCACATTTCGAGATCGTCTTCATACTGCTTGGTTGCTAGCTAGAGAATCGCTTGCTAAAGCTCAGAAAGACATGAAGAGTAAATACGATAAGCAAGCGGTAGTGCAATCATTTCAACCGGGTGATGAAGTGCTTGTGCTGTTACCTGTCCCAGGATCATCTTTGTCTGCTCGTTTCTTTGGTCCTTATGTTGTGAAAAAGAGAATGAGTGAAACTGATTACATGTTGTGCACACCTGATCGAAAACGAAAAACACGTGTCTGTCACCTAAACATGTTAAAATCTTATCATACTAGAGAGTCGTCAACAGCAAGTGCTGTGGAACAGACTGCAGGGCCCGTGGTCTCTTCTGTTGCGTTAGCTGTGGATTTGGCGCCATCTCCTAGTATCTTGGGCGTGGACACAGATGGTGTGGTGCTTCGCCAGGCTTTTCAACAGGGTACAAGGTTAGCAAATTCAGAGATTTTAGAAGATCTACGCTCCTATCTTGATCATTTGACTGTGGATCAGAGGATAGACATTGTAACATTACTTTCTGATTTCAAAGGCCTGTTTGGTGATGTTCCTACACAAACCAATGTCCTGAAACATGATATTAAGGTGAATGGAGCTCGTCCAATTAAGCAACATTCTTATCGTGTAAACTCCGTAAAAAGATCTGTTATGCGTCAAGAGGTAGCGTATTTGCTGGAAAATGATTTAGCCAAGCCCAGTTGCAGTCCATGGAGCTCTCCGTGCCTGCTTGTTCCCAAACCTGATGGCACCTTCAGATTCTGCACTGATTACCGTAAGGTAAATGCTGTGACTGTGCCAGACAGTTACCCGTTACCTCGAATGGAGGATTGTATAGATAACATCGGTTCTGCACGTTTCGTTACAAAGCTTGATATGCTGAAAGGATATTGGCAAGTTCCACTCACACAACAAAATTCGGAGATTTCAGCCTTTGTAACCCCAGATAACTTCCTCCAGTATACGGCGATGGCTTTCGGGCTTAGAAATGCCCCAGCAACATTCCAGCGCCTCGTTGATATCGTTTTACATGATGTACCAAATTGCAACGCGTATCTCGATGATTTGGTATTGTATTCGTTGAGTTGGACAGAACATATTGGCTTGTTAAGAACAGTGTTTGAACGACTGGTTAAAGCAAATTTAACGCTTAACCTAGTAAAATGTGAATTTGGCAAAGCAACGATCACTTACCTTGGTAAGGAGGTTGGTCAAGGCGAAGTACGACCAGTAGAGGCTAAGGTAACTGCAATAACGGAATTTCCGGTTCCTACTACCCGGAGAGAGTTGCGGAGGTTCTTGGGTATGGCAGGCTATTATCGTAGTTTCTGTAAGAATTTCTCTACTATCGTGAGTCCTCTTACTTCACTACTCAGCCCATCTAAATCTTATGAGGGGTCTGCTGAGAGTCAGCACGCGTTTGATTCAGTCAAAATGTTGATGTGTAATTCACCTGTTTTAATGGCACCTGGCTGTACTCGAGTTTTTAAATTGGAGGTTGACGCAAGCGCCGTGCGTGCTGGTGCTGTCCTTATTCAGGAGGATGAAAATGGGATAGAACATCCTATTAGTTATTTTTCTCGTAAGTTTAATAAACATCAGCTGAATTACTCGACAATTGAAAAAGAAGCTCTTGCTTTATTGTTCGCATTACAACACTTTGAAGTCTACCTTGGTTCCAGTAGTCTCCCGATTGTGGTTTATACAGATCACAATCCTCTTGTGTTTTTAACTCGAATGTGCAACCACAATCAGCGTTTAATGCGCTGGGCTCTTATTGTCCAGAGCTACAATTTAGAAATCAGACATAAGAAGGGTTCAGAGAATGTCTTAGCTGACGCTCTCTCTCGAGAGCATAGTTGGTATGGTGTTTGTTTTACAAAACGAGTTTGTTCTTAAGGGTGGGAGTGTTACGTCCATAAATGTGCCTGTGTTCGCTCTCGCTCTCTCTCTCTCTCTCTCTCTCCTTGTTCACTGTCAAACTCTTAGGCCACCTCCCTTGTGTGCTGATTGGCTCTGGAAGCTGTCAGTCATCAGTTATCAATGTGACACCGACCTATCCAATGCCAGTAAAGTTTCCACCGGCAGATAAAAGGACGTGCAAGGAAGTGAACTGGAAGCTTTTGCTTCCTGGGGTTCTTTGCTGTTAAGTTGTACCTAAGAGGAAGGTGGATAGGAAAGATGTCGTGCGACTTCCATTGTGCAACATTTAGGTACCTCGATTTGTTTAGACACCCTAGGTAAGAGGTGAACGCCACCCCCTGTATGTTTGGTTTTTATTAGTTGAGGATAGGGAAGTATATGGTGCTTGGCGCTGAAGATTTGCTTTCTTTTCTTTCGTTAGGTTAGAGGTTTAAAATAAGTTAGAAGTGTTTTGTTTTTGTTTCTTTCTTTCTTTTGGCTTCACTAGCGTCCTCTTTCTCTTGGGTTGATTTGTATTGTTCTTTTGTTTGTTTTCTGAGTTGTAAATATTGGTTGTCTCTTTAATATATATATTCTTATAAAAACTTTTGGTAATTATTTGGGATTTTCACTTTGTACAATAAATCACATTTGTTTGCAACTGGTGTCTCTGCGTTGTCTCTTGCTGCCTCCTTCAGTTTTACCACAAAAATTTGAATGTTACTCCTTTTTCCCTAGACCTTTTTAAGAGGGTCGTAACAATATTCAAAAAGACAAGTTTACTTCTTTCATGATTCTTCTCCTGTTTTAAAGTCCAGTGGGGTGTCGATATTTGTTCCCACAATTTGCAAATCTCATTTGTCTCCAATTTGTTTCACTGTTTGTTTTATTGGGTTCCCCAGAATCATCCTGGGGTTGGGTTTGTTGCTCAACAGTAGGACAGTGGTGATGCTTTCTCTTAATAGTGTCCAACCAGTAACCTCCACTTCACACTCCTTCTTGTGGGTTCCTCTTCAAAACAAATCTTTTCTTGCCATCATGATATTTGGATCATGACAATGTTTGGATCATTTAAGCCAAATAAATTGTCATTAGGAGAGTAACAAAGTTAAGAAATCAAAGCAAATAAGACCACATACAGTTACAAGCTTAAGAGGTTATTCTTGCTATTTAATATTTAATTTACTCATTGTTAATTTAGAACATTACATGGTCCTGCCCTAAAACAACTAAACAAAATTGATGTGCCGATGGTTTTAAAAAGTTCAAAAATCATCCGATAATGGCTGTAAATACATCAGCGAATCTCTAATTCATACACTTCTTTGTGGATAGACGAAAGACAACATGTGCCAATTTTCAAGGTTTTTGCCGGGATGGTGTCAGACCGTTTGTTGACTAAAAGCTCTGAACTGTATAACCTTTACAAACTTCAAGCGTTCAACAGAACCTTGTAGAAACTTTGGAAGAGATCTAGGACAACACAGTCCAAAGGACAATACTTTGACTGTCATAGCTTTCATTTGACGTTGATCATCACGCTGAATTTATGGACCATTCTAGTCCCTCAAACAATCTGAATGCAGGGTACGAAACCTCTGCACTTACCAAGCCTTCCAAAGCTGAAGTTTTCCCGTTGGCTTTGGTGTTGTACACTGCGTTCCAGCACAAGCATGTTTTTTTCTGGAGGCCAAGACATGAGGGGGAGAAGGGGAGGTCTTTTCTTTAAGAAGTGGCTTGATTACAAGAGGACTGTCAAACCGGTCCAAATGGTACCTCGGGGACATGATTCATGCTTGACTTCTGTTGTCCCCTCTCATCATCCAGAGGAGAGAGGTGTCGAGAGACAGTCACCCTCCATCTCTAAAACCCTTGGCAATTTAATGCCGTACTTTCAAAAAGAAAATTCAGAGGCCTGCTGCATTGCCAGGACTGCTGGCTTCTGTCACACGATCAAAAGAGTAAGTGGGCAAACATAACCTACTGCGTGTAGCCAGCTGCCTTTTAAGGGACAACCGAAACATAACCTCACGTGTCACTTATCTGGAATGGCAGTGTGATGAAGCCTGAAGTGTGCAGACGATGGTACTGAATATAGTCTTGATAGGCTGCTCGCACGGATTTGGAACACCGCTTACAACTTAAAAACAACACAGGCAAAAGGTAACAGTTTCACTGCCTTGTTTATGCATATATGTCAAGTCTTCATAAAAAAAGGTAGAAAGGCAAAAAATAAACACATGATACAGTTGAAGATAAAAGAACAAAACTGCACAGAGAACAATCGTTTTAAAGCATCAGTGTTAAACAAACAGTTCGACAGCTCACCACCTCTCCAAACACACAGAAAAACATCCCTGTATTCTCACTTTTTTAAAAGGGAATCTTATGAAACATGTTCAGTTCTTATTTCACGCCAAAATGTAAATACAATCAAGACAATGAGGCTTGTTTTTACGACTACTAAATCAGTTTTGTATTTTGCAGAAATGCATTTTATTTAAAAGTAAATAGAAGTACTCTTCATCCACCAATTTTACAGCTTCCACTAGTAAACTATAGTCATGATAATGTCATTCTGCATAAAACCTCTATATAAAACGGGACAGATCATTAAAAAATCTAAATTCCTTTATCATTTATTATCCCTCATGTTATTCCGAATCCAACTTTCATGTGCAGACATTATATCATTTTGAAGAACATTGGTAACCAAACAACACTGAACCCCATTGACTTCCGTCCCATGAACACAAAACCACAGGTTTAGATCTACATGAGGATGAATAAATAACAGAATTTTCATTTAAACTACTCCTTTAAATGTCTTTATGTACTTTTTTCATCACAACGGGGTAGAATATGAGCAGAGCATGTTTTTGACCAATTTTACCTCGCAACTTTACAAAACCTGAAATATGATCCTGACGGCGATGAGTTGTGTGTTTAGCCAGCGGATATAAATCACTACCTCACCCAATCTGTCCACTACTGTAAGTATTAGTAATATTGCACAATCACACTTCTATGACATCACTTTTATCTGTTTGATATCTCTGCAAAACACACTGTATCCCTACGAGCACTTACTGTAGTATCTAACATACCTGATCTCGCTCTTTTAGTCTGAGACCTAAGCTTAGATAAACACATGATCTAAACATGATCATGACGTTTCAGAGGTGTCCTGATAGAAGAAAGCTGGTTCAGGTGTGTTTAGAAGCAAATTATGCAGGAGGTTTGAAATGATAGAAGAGCAAATGGTGGCCTGAGTTTTGTTATTCAGCTTTTTTCATTGTGTTATTGTCTCTATGAAGAGCACTCCTCTGTGTTTTTATTTTCATCTGAAGTTTCCGTAACTGTGCTATTAACATCAGAAGAACAGAGAGAATTCTGGGAGGAGCCGTTTAAAGAACCCAAGTTCTGTGTCTTGATTGGTATAGAGTCACTGGAGACATCATCTTTATGTTTGCTTGCTGATGCTGCTTCTTTGTCCTCTTTTTTTATCTTAACATCCATCTCCACATTGTCCGCCTTTCTCTTCTTTCTTTCCTTTGGAACTGTGTCTTTATTTTCTTCAATCTTCAGCTCAATCTTGACTTCCTTTTTCCAAGCTCCAAATGGAAGGATGTCCAGGTCTCCACCTGAAGTCTCGCACAGTGTCGGCCCCGTCCAATCAGGAATCTCCAATCCCAGAAGTTTCATCAGCTGACCCATGACTTCATCGACGTAGCCGTAGATACGCTGGTGTGCATGCTTCTCCTATAAAAACAGATTAATAAAGTTAAGTAGAAACAACCAGATTTTTTTTTACATTTTTACCTAATTAAAATAACAGCATGACATTTTGAAAAAGCATAAGGGTAAATAAATTATGGCAAACTTTTGGTTTAAGAAAAGCACAGAACTTAAAGAAAAAAATAAATGAAACACTTTCTAAATAAATGTGTGCTTGTGAGGCCTGTTATGCAAAGAGAGTGGCAAATAAAACATACAGCATGTGCAAGGTTATTTTAGTAAACTAAAAGTTTCTGTTAAAAATCAACATTTCATTGTTGAAGTCAAAATTAATTTTTACCTAAAAATTATTGGGAAAAACTAAATTTAAGGAATAATTTAAATGTTGCCTCCAAAATAAACTGAAATAAGTTTAAAGCACTAAAATCATGACAATCAAATTAAAATTATAATCTTAAATTAAAAAAGCAAACAAAAATATTAAAAATAAAAGCTGTTTAAAAATAGTAATAAAACTTAAATCATAACTATTATAACTCTGCATGTGTGTCAGTGTTTTGACTTCAGAAGAGATTTTCCAAAATAATCAAATTTGGAAATGTTTATATGAAGCAAACGCAATGAGGTCTGATGGCAAAAGAGCCTTAAAACATGAGTCAAACACAGACTGATAGAGATGCGGTAGAAAACAAACAGGATTGATGCGTTCAAAACATTCTGGTGACATAATGTATTCAGAAATAAGACGAAAGGCAAAGGAAACAAGCTTAAAAACTAAATCCATCCTGACGATGATGAATTGAGCTGTAAAGCCTCTTAATAAAATGCATTTTCATAATGAGAATGAAATGAAAAAGTTTAGTTCAAGGTTGCTCAGTATGATACAGAGCTCAAAAGTGTCACAACAGACCTAATTTTAACACAACCAAGGTTATTATAATTTATTAACACTAAAACTATTCAAATCTGTTTATTGAAATCAAATATAAGCTTATATACTATTTAACAAATTAAACTGGAAGAAAATTTGCTATATTCCAGAAACATAAACTAAAATAGGTTTGATTCACATAGTAATACATAAAATACTAATAAAAAATAATAAAAATAAAAACTATACTTAAAAGGAAGTAAAAATAAACATTTATATATATATATATATATATATATATATATAAAATAAACAATACATTGACAAAAGTGCAAAACTAAATTGTTAAAAGAAAATAAAAATGAACAATAAAATCAGATTTAAAACATGAATAATAAAACTACAACAAAATTAAATCGTAATATCTCAAAACTAGCTTAATATGCTCTACATCAGATGCTTAAGACATTTGAGTTGAACTTACGTGTTTGGTGGTCTGAAGGTTGACTATAACCACTTTGCCTCCAGTGCGTTTGGTTAACAGCGGCAGATCTCCACTAGGTTTGATTTGCAGAGAAGTACCCAATGTCAAGGCCAGGTCTGCTCGCCTGATAGAGGAGAGATGTGCACAGCGTTGTTCAAAATGTTCATTATTGACCAAATAATTGAAAAGAAGACTCACAATAACAGCTGCTGTGTTCTGTTCATGTGTCAGAATGACTGAATACTGTACGTGCAGTTCACATTAATGTTAGACGATACATGCACTCAAAAAAATATATAAAAACCTGTTGTCAACATTTATTCCTCTCACGTAATTCAAAACCTGTTTATTATTGCTGCATCCTTGTATGTCCATAATTCAAGTTTAATTTTTTTTGGGGAAGGGCAGCGATGATTTGACTCTTTCCTCAGTGGAACACAATTGAAATCGAATTGAAAGCATTTTTTGCCATTACACACAGTACAATGAGATTTTAAAGAGTAGCTCAAAAGAAGATAATTTGTAAAAGACCGTATTGAAAACTTTGATATTTTATGTGCTGCCTCTTTAACAAACTTTTATTTATTTTTAAGACCAAAAGATAGACGGCTTTAACCTTTAAATGATGCATATCTGTAAAGATGAACTACGTTTTAGCTAAAAAAAAAGGTTTGTATCTTCTCCTCACCATTGTATCTGGGCTTGTCAGAAATTCTGTTTTATTTGTACTTCTTTGGTTTGAGGTGCATATGAAGAACATTTGAAGTAAGATCTTAAGAAAATGAATGATTACAATTCTCTTTTAAACCTCGAGTGACCTCACATCATAAGAGAGGGAGTCGGAAAGTGGAAAACAGGACAAGTTAAGATGACACATTAATAAGACTGAACAGAAGTCTGATTGGGTTTCTGGTCTCGGGTGCTCCTTGAAAACTAAAGGGGATCACCCTGATTTCCCCCAAATACTCTTTCTGTGATGTTGCCAATCCCAGAGTGCCGTGTATTCTGGGTTTCTCACATGCCTCTGATCCAGATACGACCGCGCAGGCATATCCGCCCAGAGTCTGTGTTCTCCTGTGGGACCTTGTGGTGTTGGCTGGAAAAATTATACAGCTGTATTTTCCCTTTTACATCCACCTTAACCTACTTTTGACTGTTATATTGCTGCACAAAACCACAGAGACATTTCTCAAAATATCTTCTTTTATGTTCTACGGGAGAAAAATTCTAGTTAGACACTTCACTTCTATCTCTCTGTTATTCTCAGGATATACATCTTCCGTACCTGCACGCTTCTTCTGCTCTGTTGAGATCTCTCTCAGGCAGCGAGTCCTCCCAGTCCAATATAGTGCTGATCAGTTTGCCTCTGCCGAGAGAACACACACCAACAGTATAGTTTTTGTTTACAAGCTTCAGACAGACGTCTTTTGCCATTGCTTTGCTATTCACTTCTATTGGTTTGCATCACCACAGCAGTGCGTCAATGTCAGTTTCAACGCTGGAACACTGAATATTATCATCAGATTCTCCTCCCTTTTTAAAGTCACCTGCAGGATCTGAGTCCCCTGGAACGTGTGACATCACAGTAGCGTCCGGTTGGCTTCAGTCCCATCACTCCAATTACTGCGTCCCGAACGTATTGTCTGAAACAGTCCAGAGCAAAACTGCTTAACGCAACGAGAAAACCTGCACAAGGTCAGTTTCCACCTTTGATAAAGAGTTTGGTGTGCGATCGATAGTGTGCTTTTCTCAAAGGGTTTTTCTGTCAGAGGCAGAACTATGATACACATCTCAATCAATACTCAATCTACATCAATGTCAAACATACAATCTGCAGTGAACAAATAAAGACAAATCAATATCTGTCATGTTTAAGGAGTAAATTTGTACAGCGTCAGGTGAAAAACAATTTAGCTACATTTGTGGCAAGCGCTGGGCGTGACACCCGCTAGACTCAATAGACAATGTAGTTGCATGAGCACCACAGGTATCCAAATAGAAACATGCTGACAATTTAACTCTTTGACAAAAGGTATGAGCCTTTAGATGAAATGATTTCTGCTGTGCTTCCATTTTTAGAAAGGGTTTTATTTGATGCCTCGATTCAGTCATCTATTCTATTTAGACACCCGTTACACTCTTACAATCATTTGAAAAGAGTAATATTTAAGAAATAATGGAAAAAATTGAAAAAAAAATGTTTTACAAACATCTGCTTTAAAAACACTATGAAGAGAAGGGTCTTATTACAAACAATAGGTCGGATTATAATGTAACATTAATGTCAAAAATGATGCACAACATACTTGCCACATTTCTCACATTCTTCAACAAACATGTTCCCGTGGAGTTCTGAGAGTCGATCCCTAAAACATGAGAAAATAAATAAATATACCATTAGGATGTGGAAGGATTTAAAGGGATAGTTCACCCAAAAATTACTTCATGTCATTGCAAAGTTGCAGTGTAAAAAGTTCAACTGCGATTTTTTTCAAACCAAAAAGGAGTATATTTGAAATGAGTGAAATCAATGAAATGTACTATTTAAGTGTGTAAATGTAAGCAAAACACTGAGTATCTCAAATACTTCTATAAGAATTCATCCAAAATATTAAATGTATATTAAAGACATAATTTCATTATTGAATACTCATTTCTTTTTATTAAATAAACGTAAATAATAATGTAAATTTAAGGAAAATTAAATGTTTTGTCTTTTTTACTACTGTATGTCCCACTGAAAATAGAATCACTTTAATGATTTTAAAAGATTTTTTAAGTTCAAATAGCTGTTTATTTTTGTTATATTTACAAAGTATTTTATTTTAGTATGACTTTCTCTTGTTAAATAAAAAAGAAGATATTTAAAAATGATTATTGACTTCTATTGTATGTGTACAAAATCACTTTTCGCAAAACATCTATTTTTTGTGTTCTGCAGAAGTCATGTGAAAAACATAAAGGTGAAAAAATAATGAAAAAGTAATAATTATGATTTTTTTTGCTAAACTATCTCTTAAACAACCAGAATTTGGTATACAACAACATTCAAAGGAACAATACACATGCTGTCAAGCTCGAATAAGTCCATTACAAACTTTTCTAAAGCCACAGTCAACTCCATTTTACTGTTTTTTTTCAACATGTGATTTAATCTGTAGTTCATTAATACAAAACATAAAAAACCATCCACAAACAATATGACATAATTACATTCACCCAACTCATGCCAACGTGATCAATTAAAATTAAAATCCGTGGCTCATCCATCCAGAACAAAACGTTTTGATTTCATTCACTGACAGCGGCTGAAAAACAATAGGAGTCAATCAGCAGGAGACATCACACACAAGATGGAGGTCAACTAACCAATCAAATCCTTAAATGCTTGTCCAGAAGATAAGTGCGTTAATTTATACACGGTAGAACTGTACATGTGAAATGTATTGAAAACATGTCTGTTGATTCACTGTCTAATATGTTTGATGATAAGATTCCATGTCAAACATGTTACATTTATTATTATTTTTATTTCGTTTTAGTTTAGTTGTTATTTGCTTCCAGTTAATAATTTATGTGTCTAAACCTAATCTCATTTAAGCTTAGGCAACATTTCTAATTTTAGTTGTTTAAATTATATTTTAGCTTATATTATAATTGTTTTCAATTAACCGAAATGCTAAATGTGAATCTGACTAGAAACATGTTCAACAGATCAAGACAGTAGAAACTGCAAAGTGATACTGGATCCGCTGTAGGCATTTCGCCAAACAGGAATACACTAATTTTGTTTGGGAACACTTAGTGTCACACTTTGTGGCGTGATGGATTCAAAACCTGTGCACTCTGACTTCTGCGCACTAAACACAACCAGCCAATCAGAGCTTAGTACGATTACACCCATTCTGAGAAAGCTTTTGCCCATTTCTGTGTGCAATATACATGATGGGAACACCTGGGAAATCCGGAGCGCAAGTGAAGCCCGTCCACGTTCTGACTGATGAGGTATTTGAGATGTCCGGCTTTCTGGAGCTGCAGCAGGGCCATGTGAGTGAGACTCGGACGTGCGTCCTCAAATGTGGTGTTGAAGTGAGGCGTCTCTCCTCTCTCCTCCATCGTCCACACTCCCTTAGGACCTCTAACAAAAAAACACACAAACATCTTATATCAAACGCATCCCATTAATTCCTAATTAAGGTGAAACAAACATAAGAATAGACACTGGTGGCCAGAAAGTGTTAAAAAAAGTTTACTTTTTTATAAAAGATTGCTTTTTTCTTCTTGTGTTGGGTCGAAAAAAAAATCACAATCTTCAGTCACATGCTATGTTTCAGACCTTTGACAAAACTGTGTTTTGTGCAAGTAACCTTAAGTAATATTCTAAGTGGAAAACATAAAATGATTTCACAGCCCCACTGTCATCCCCTCCTGTGTCTCCCCCTGATGTTATTCTGTGAACGCTCCTGGACGGAGATGTTCTGAATCTCAGATGACAGAGATGAGGTCATGCTCATCTTGGTGAACAGCAGGAGGGCAGAGAGCTTTTCAATGAATCAAACTCCAGATGGAGAAGCTTGGAGGGACAACTGTAAGACATCCATTTTAGTAGAGTAGGGCTGTGTGATATTCAAGAAAAATGAGTAATGCGATAGCATGCTAAACACTGCTATATTTGATATGCGATACAATATTTATTTTTCTATCTGCATCGACCTAAAACTTATAGACTATAGAACACTTCGCAAGATGTCAACACTGGTCCAGAACTTAAGCACTTCCTGTTTCAGTTTTATTTATTTAAAATCTCAAATGTATAATTGAAACTAAGATTTCGTTTAACGTTTTGATTCGTTTAAAAATGTTCAACCAGTGTGTAGTGTTAAAAACTGAAACAGGAAGTTCTTCTGGACCAGCTTTGGATCATGCAAAGCGTCATATAAAGAGGCCTATACGTAGCTTTTTAAATGTTTATAATAATTCAGTTATTGCAAAATATGGCGATTTGCGATATTTCCATATATTGCACAGCCCTTAATAGAGCATTTTACTCAGTTTGGGTCTTACTCCTTTTCACATTAGTTTTTCTCGATTGCTTAAACACATTTCTTGAAATTATGCCTCGTATTCTCAAACAGTGAACACAAATCCATAACATCTCAGCCAATTCCCCAAACATCATATTTTCAGGTCAAATTGAAGCTCTCTTCTCAAAACCATTTAAACATGCTGAAAAACCAAACTTTTCCCCCTGATATGAATGACCAGTCCATGGATTAGTTACGGTGCTCATTGTAAAACTCTGTGAACTTCGTCTCCCACTGGACTGATGAAAGCATGCACTCTCTGACTCCCAGAAATTGAACAAAGCCAGCCAAAAAGATGGAATTTTCCATTTTGAGAAAGTTTGCAATTTGCTTTTCTGTGTGCAATATGCGTCAGGCGGTCAGCCATCTTTATTACTAGCTCAGCTCTCCACTCCTGAAAGACTGCACAGAATCTGCACAGAAAGTAAGATTGTTTAAACACAGCAGTACTGAGAACAGAAGGCTACAAAGCTCTGCGATAGAATAAACTAGACGAAGATTCTGCTGCATTGCTAATCGGATGAAACTTACATATTTCCACATAAAACACTTCAAAATGTGTTAACCTGTTCTCCTGGGGAAGTTCCAATGATTTGCACGTGAATTAAAATTATGAATAATACAGAAGTGGAAGCAATAAAATATACTCAACCTCATGTTGAGGCGGAAAATCCAGGCTGTATTTTTCATATAGTCACACTGGATTGTAATAAATGCACAGAAACAACACTAACTGTAATACTTTTCTTTAATAAAAACGACTTGACAAGCATGAATACTGACCGGATTTCTATTTTTGCATCCCACTGAAATCACCTCTAAAATTCATCAAACATCCAAAATTTGCAGATCAAACTCAAGTGTGAAAGTAAACCAAACTGAAATGAGGTCAACATGGCTGAGCGAAGCAAAGCAAACCACACACGCTCATTCTTAACCTTAGTAAAATGGGATTGAATCAGTGTTGAACACTCTCTCCATACCTACACTTACATCAGTAATCTCATAATATTAATTAATAAGAGGATCTGTCAGGTACAATTTCACAGGAAATATCAGTTTGATGACGTCATTGGACTTGTAAAGATAAGTATCTGATGTGGATGGCAATTTTATGCCTCATACAAAAACGTCAGTACAGAGGCTGTTTGACAGTAATTAAAATAGGTGTTAATTATAAAAAATGGTTATGATCTTGTACAATAGGTCTTTCTTTATGGCAATGATTGTAATGGGCAAAGATGACAGAAACACATCTGTGTCAAGGTAACACAAACATGAGTTCAAAACAGAGAACACTGGATTTATATCATACACAGAAATGTGCTTGAGCATAAATAAACTGGCAGTAATCTATTAACAGGCATCATTTTTAATATGTCTTTTGGAATTATTGTTTGCACGGCCTATGATTTGGGTTGACAAAAACGATGGTTAAAAACATAAATAAACAATGATACTGTACAGACTGAGCAGCTTTCAATAAGCAGTATATTCCTCACAAGTGTCAAATGTTTTTGCTCTTCTTAATCTATACCTCCCTCTAGTGACAGCCTTCTGCCGTTACCACAATTATTTACTTGATAAAGCTCACACATCATTCACTTTTTAAGAGTCCCATAATAACATGGTCCCATTGGATGGCATAAATGAAGGAGGACCAACCACAAAGACATTTTAAACACTTTGACACGTGTGAATTGTGTTTAAACTGTTAACTATATGTTAACCACGGTCTCTTCTCTGCATGCACTATGAATGTGTCATGTATATCAAAGTGTTTCATAAACCAGGACTTCAATGTGCTTTTATGTTTCAGTTCACACAAAAATAAAAAACGAATAATCCCATGAGTACATCATTTACCATCTTCATCGGAATGAAACATTGTTTTTTTCAACATCAGTCACTTTTTATGCATACAGTTACAGCATAGGACCCGAAATGCTCAAGCTCCAAAAATCACATTCATCCATCATAAAAGTGTGTGTGTTACCTGAAGTCTGGGATCCCTGTTGAGGTGCTGATTCCAGCCCCTGAATGTACGACCATGTACTGAGAGTCCCTGATCCACTGGGCCAAAGTCTCCACTTTAGTCTTTAACTCCTCTGGGCTGTCAAATATCTGCAAAAACACACACAAATATACAGGTGTGCATGTGTCAGCTATAAGCCAAACATCAGCAAACGTAAAGTACAATGACTTCATACAAAAGAAACAAAATGTTGACATTTACATTAAGTTAATTAGTAGATGTTTTTATCCAGCGAGTCTAGACACACTGAAAGAAGTAATCTAACAACATAAACCTTACATAAATACCTACATTTACTATTATGCATTTGACATATGCTTGTTTTTATCCAAAGCAAACTACAGGAACCCACGATATTGGTGTTGCTTGCTTATGCTTCACCATCTGAGCAACAGGAAAGCCAACTTGAAACTATTTTCTAAAGTTTAAAATACATCTACTTATACATATAATAAAATATCCATCTAACCATCTTTGTGTATACAAATGTGTGCAACAAACATTGCAAAAACAATACAAAATATGACACCTGTTTTAGTTTACAGGCGGTTTTCCTGTTTACATCTGAGCTGTTTTAATGTTTTATTTCGCACTGTCTCCATGCACATCTGCACTTTGTGTTGTTACACGTGTACGTTATATCCAGTGCATTTGTTCAAAGTATGTGTATGCGGAAAACTACTTTTATTACTACATAAGATTAGAAATGAATAACAATTGACATAATGTTTACATGAAGCGAAGGGACGAAGCTAATTCTAGCTATTGGGCTAACAGATGTAAACATTACCTCAGGGAGACCGCAGATACCTTTATCCGCATACGGAGAGAGACCGGCTGCGTAATTCACCGACATGATCGACTTTCAAAATAAACCGCTAGTCAAAAGTGTCGGTAAAAGCAAGAGACTGCTTCTCTGTTCAATCGGTGTGTGTTGGTACACCAGGCAACGTAATCGAGAACGTGCGTAATGCGTCAGTGTTGCCAGATTGGGTGGACAATTTCCATCCCAAAGGCTCAATAAAACCCGCCTGTCGCTACCCGATCCGTCCCGGAAACACGATTTGTTCCGCGCATGCGCGAAAGTGCGTGTAGTAGTTTGGTACAACTCGTTCCATACCGGAAATATTTTTTTATAAACTCTTTATTGAAAATTGCACTTAACATCAAAAGACATTAAACAAATTACAATTTGTAATGGTTTGGATAAATGTACTGAACGAGGGATAGGCTACACTACTCTTTTAAGAGCGGAAAGTAGATTTTTTTATTAATTTTGATACTTTTTGAAAAATACAATATAAAAAATGATATGTGTCTTTAGTGATGCATTTTTTCCACTCGTTCATGAATGTGCAATTCATCGATACATACAACGGAACAAAAAAAGAACAGCAGCAACAATTTTGAGAGTTGCCTTAACATCTGACCGAACTACAGTAAGTCTTTCGTGAAGTATATAATATGTTGCAGAACATAATCAAAATTTAGTAAGTGATGAAAAGAAAGTAACGTTAGTAGAATCTCATATTCAGTTTGATTTTTATTAAATCATTCAACTGCTGTGAATTCATTTATAGGTATTTGCAAAGTCTTCGAGACGTTTGTCACCACATGTGTAATCCACGTTGTGAGATTTGAGTTACTCTCCCTATCGCGCCAAAACCCTGTCACTCACGAGCCTCCACATGATCTCAACTGTAGATGATTGACAGATGAGGTCTCCGTATCCAGACCTGTTAAACTGAACCAATAAGGGCGGTGTTAAGAATGTGTTTATACACTACACATTATTTTCGAACGTTTCAAAATAACTTGACTAATCTAAAGCAAAGATAAAGCAAGCTGCTTTTGCAGGTTTTTAATTTCTTAAGCAGCCCAATTTGTCCACCCGCCCAATGCATTTTTCTCCGGTCTAACCCGTTCAAACGAAGCCCAATTCCTATGGGGTCATATTTGTTTCATTATTCTGAATAAATAAACTACGATTCGCAAATAAATATAGAGAATTTCACAAACATTTTTTAAATCCACATATGCACAAAAAGCGAACCATAAATACATGTTAGACGTTCCACAAAAATAAATGAAATTCACATACAAATACAATGAGATTTGCAAATAAAAATTATTTACAAATGTATTTTCATGATATTTATTTGTAGATCGCTTTCTTCACATTTGTGGATCGCTTTCTGTGCATTTGTGAATCGCTGCACGCATTTGTGAATCAGTGCACACATTTGTGAATCGCTGCACACATTTGTGAATCAGTGCAAACATTTGTGAATCGCTGCACACATTTGTGAATCAGTGCACACATTTGTGAATCAGTGCACACATTTGTGAATCAGTGCACACATTTGTGAATCAGTGCACACATTTGTGAATCAGTGCACACATTTGTGAATCAGTGCACACATTTGTGAATCAGTGCACACATTTGTGGATTGCTCTCCGTGCATTTGTGGATTTTGAAACATTTCTAACGTCAAATCGTGCGCATATTCATAATCCACAAATAGGTGGACTCCGCCTACTATCTACGCAAACCAATCGGTTAATTTCCGCTTTTGTTGTCCAATAGGGCACGTTCTTACTTCAGCCAATCATGTTTTTCTCTGCACTAAGATTCAGGGAGCTAATATTGCGACTAGTGGCGGTCTAAAATGTTTGTTACACTAAGAAATGATAATGGCCTCTTCTTTATTCTATGTAATGATTGCTTGTGTTTATATACATTGTCCGTATTGTTACATATATGCTGTAATTAAACGTTTATGACTTTATAACAGCGTGCACGGACTGGAGTGGAAAATCCCGGGGACTAGGGAGTCGGGACTGATTTGGTCTGCCAGCCGTTTTATTGTGTTTATGTTCCAAAGGGCTAAATTCCGATTTTTTGCTGCTGTCGATGTACTACCAGTATAACGATGGCAGAATTAACGTTGGGGGAATCATCAGCATTGTGAATTTCTATGTCATTCATAATTCAAAATAAAACGTAATTTCTACAGTCCTCTCGGTTTATCCCATTCCTGAATGATCTCTGCTGCTATGGCTAAACTGTTCTGTTTACTGTCTAACTCTTTGCCATGACAAAACCATATGATACCTGTTATATACATTAACAATAGTAAGCGTAGTCTTTAGTGGCAGCAGCGTAAGTAGGCTACATTGCAAGATGATCATGTGGGACAAGTCTGTCCACAATTCCCCACCTAGAAATACTGTAGTAATGTAATACATTTACAAAACAGCTCACACAATGTGACAAGACACAGGTATCAAAATAAAAAAATATATAATAAAAAAATGATATATAATAGACAATACAAATATGAAAAAAAAATATATATGTCAATAGAGAACCGGATGCTATATTTTATGCATGTGCCGTATATACAAGTTATAAGGTGCTATAAAACATTGTGTGAGGGAATGGGATAGCTATATGATATATTAAATCAGTAACATATGTATAATAAATAAATATGAGTATACGTGAGTAGTTTAGTGTCGCACATATTTATTGTTTATTATTACATTTAACTTTTCAACTGTTCATGGGGTAGATGGCCTGAGGAAAGAAACTTGTCCTATCTTTGTCTGTTTTGGTGCTCAGGGCTCTGTAGCGCTGACCAGACGGCAGCAGTTCAAAGAGATAATGTGAGGGGTCCAGCGAGATCTTGCGAGCCATTTTACTCGCTCACTCTGGATGAGTTAAGTTCTTGCAGTGATAACGGTAGTAGTCTATCAGTGATTCGCTCAGCAGTCCGAAATATCCGCCTATTGAATTTTAAAGCTGTCATATATGTCATTTAAAAGGCAGCAATATATACATAATTATAACCCAACAATAATTATTTATTTAGCACCAGGTAAAATGGAAACGTTTATCGTATAACAAGCAACTGAGAGCACCGCCAATTAGTGCTTTACAGTAAATTGATTATCTGCAGTTGTAGCCTATACCAATATTTACTATCGTAAAGTTCAAAAACACAAATTGTATAGGCCTACATCATTTACATTTAGGGTTGAATTTAAGAATATATTGTGTGCACAAGATCATAGTAAAAGAATCGACATCCTTTGTCATGGCAGAGAGTTAGACAGTAAACAGAACAGTTCAGCCATAGCAGCAGAGATCATTCAGGAATGGGATAAACCGAAATGACTGATGAAATTACGTTTAATTTTGAATTATGAATGACATAGAAATTCACAATAATGATGATTTCCCCCACATTAATTCTGCCATTGTATACTGGTAGTACCAACGACAGCTGCAAGTGCGCATTGCAAACTCTGCGCACCTTGAAAGGTATGGGATGAATTTCGACTCAAAATGATTAACAAATGCACGCACAGTCATCCGTGAACGTGATACACGTTACATTTGTATTTTACGATTCACAAACAAATGCCTTATGATTTGATTCTGTGAAATTTAGATTTGAATAAACACGAAGCGATTTGTACAAATAGAGGCAGATTTGTGATTGCAATGTTTTATTTTGTGTTCATGTATATTGATTTTGCGCATACCAATGAGAAGTTGTGCATTTGTGGATCCTGTGACGCGCGTGCATACATCCTGTTCGGTTCATTTGGATTTTGAGACTTTCTTTACGCGGTTTTGCATCGCAACTTTAATAACTGCATTGACTCATCTACTGCACTGTAACTTTAATAACTGCATTGACTCATCTACTGCACTGTAACTTTAATAACTGCATTGACTCATCTACTGCACTGTAACTTTAATAACTGCATCTACTAACTTTATGAGAAAATGCTTTGTCTTTTAAATTAAAACGCCTTATCAATTTGGGATTTTCATTAGTTGACAGTAATAATCATCACAATTAAAATAAATAAACATTTGAAATATATCAGTCTGCGTGCAATGAATTAATATAATTTACTAGTTTCCCTTTTTGAATGGAAATAGTGAAATGCATCAACTTTTTGATGATATTCTAAGGATAGGACCAGCACCTATGGTTTCGGTAAGCCTGCCATCTAGTGGTAGTTCTTATTTTTTGCACGGTTGCGCATGGATCTGCAGTTGCGTGTGTGTGGATTGTCCGATGCAAAACCGCGTAAAGAAAGTCTCAAAATCCAAATGAACCGAACAGGATGTATGCATGCGCGTCACAGGATCCACAAATGCACAACTTCTCATTGGTATGCGCAAAATCAATATACATGAACACAAAATAAAACATTGCAATCGCAAAATCTGCCTCTATTTGTACAAATCGCTTCGTGTTTATTCAAATCTAAATTTCACAGAATCAAATCATAAGGCATTTGTTTGTGAATCGTAAAATACAAATGTAACGTGTATCACGTTCACGGATGACTGTGCGTGCATTTGTTAATCATTTTGAGTCGAAATTCATCCCATAGAAAGGAGGCACACGCCGAGTGTGAGGATTGAAATAGCTGCTTACCCATGCAGTAACAGATTATATTTGATTGAATGCCAAAATCGGAATTTAGCCCTTTGGTACAAAAACAGAATAAAACGGCTGGCTGGCAGACCAAATCAGTCCCGACTGCTAGTCACCGGGATTTTCAACTACAGTCCATGCATGCCGTTTTCAAGTCATACACGTTAAAATACAGCATATATGTAACAATACGGACAATGTTTATAAACAAAAGCAATCATTACATAGAATAAAAAAGAGGCCATTATCATTTCTCAGTGTAACACACATTTTAGACCGCCACTAGTCGCAATGTTAGCTCCCTGAATTTTAGTGCAGAGCAAAACGTGATTGGCTGAAGTTAGAACGTGGCCTATTGGACAACAAAAGCGGAAGTTAACCGATCCACAAATGTGTGCAGCGATTCACAACTGTGTGCACTGATCCACAAATGTGTGCAGCGATTCACAAATGTGTGCACTGATCCACAAATGTATGCACTGATCCACAAATGTGTGCAGCGATTCACAAATGTGTGCACTGATCCACAAATGTGTGCAGCGATTCACAAATGTGTGCAGCGATTCACAAATGTGTGCACTGATCCACAAATGTGTGCACTGATCCACAAATGTGTGCACTGATCCACAAATGTGTGCAGCGATTCACAAATGTGTGCAGCGATTCACAAATGCACAGAAAGAGATCCACAAATGTGCAGAAAGAGATCCACAAATGCGCAGAAAGAGATCCACAAATGCGCAGAAAGAGATCCACAAATGCGCAGAAAGAGATCCACAAATGCGGAGAAAGCGATCCACAAATGTGCAGAAAGCGATCCACAAATGTGCAGAAAGCGATCCACAGATGTGCAGAAAGCGATCCACAAATGTGCAGAAAGAGATCCACAAATGCGCAGAAAGCGATCCACAAATGCGCAGAAAGCGATCCACAAATGCGCAGAAAGCGATCCACAAATGCGCAGAAAGCGATCCACAAATGTGCAGAAAGCGATCCACAGATGTGCAGAAAGCGATCCACAAATGTGCAGAAAGAGATCCACAAATGTGCAGAAAGCGATCCACAGATGTGCAGAAAGCGATCCACAGATGTGCAGAAAGCGATCCACAAATGTGCAGAAAGAGATCCACAAATGTGCAGAAAGCGATCCACAGATGTGCAGAAAGCGATCCACAGATGTGCAGAAAGCGATCCACAAATGCGCAGAAAGCGATCCACAGATGCGCAGAAAGCGATCCACAGATGTGCAGAAAGAGATCCACAGATGTGCAGAAACAATCCACAGATGTGCAGAAAGCGATCCACAGATGTGCAGAAAGCGATCCACAGATGCGCAGAAAGAGATCCACAAATGCGCAGAAAGAGATCCACAAATGCGCAGAAAGAGATCCACAAATGCGCAGAAAGAGATCCACAAATGCGCAGAAAGAGATCCACAAATGCGAAGAAAGAGATCCACAAATGCGAAGAAAGAGATCCACAAATGTGAAGAAAGTGATCTACAAATAAATATGGAGCGATTTTAGTCTCATTAATTATTCACGCGTAAAACAAGATACACACGTGCGTAAACAGTTTCGCATGCATAAAATCTAATTTACGTGCACATAGTATATAATTACATTTACGAAAAGCAATTCACGTGCGTAAAACAAAACTATTTTCTCAAAAAGTACGTTTCGCAAACATAAAACTGCGCACAAAACTTTCGAAAGGTTAAAATGTACACGTTTGTCTTGTTATGCGAATTTGCAAATCGTCACTCACGTGTGAATCGCCTTGGACGTGTGTGTGTGTTTTTTTAGACTCTCCTGGCAAGGCAACCCCTCCCATCTGGGTTGTCGTACTCTTTAGCCAATCAGATTCAAGCTTACCATTCAACCAATCACAACCCGCTGAGGGCCCAGGACTCAAGGAAACCGCACGTTAATCACACCACAATCAAGCATGGCAGACGAAGAGCGGGATGCACGTGTAAGTGAAATAAAGTCTGTAATTCATGTATGTGCACCGTTGTTGTGCCAGGAACAAGCTTGAACACCTTTATTAAAACTTGGAAAAGTACAATCGATCTGCGCAGAGCCGTTTTCCTTGAGTCCTGCGCCCTCAGCGAGTTGTGATTGGATGAATGGTGAGCTTGAATCTGATTGGCTAAAGAGTACGACAACCCACATGGGGGGTTTGCGTTGCCAGGAGAGTCTCATACATTTTAACCTTTCGAAAGTTTTGTGCGCAGTTGTATCTTTGCGAGACGTACTTTGTGAGAAAATAGTTTTGTTTTACGCACGTGAATTGCTTTTCGTAAATGTAAATATATACTATGTGCACGTAAATTAGATTTTATGCATGCGAAACTGTTTACGCACGTGTGTATCTTGTTTTACGCGTGACTAAAATCGCTCCATAAATAAATATCATGAAAATACATTTGTAAATAATTTTTATTTGTAAGTCTCATTGTATTTATTTGTGAATTCCATTTATTTTTGTGGAACGTCTAACATGTATTTATGGTTCGCTTTTTATGCATATGTGGATTTAAAAAATGTTTGTGAAATTCTCTATATTTATTTGCGAATCGTAGTTTATTTATTCAGAATAATGAAACAAATCTGACCCCATAAATTCCAATCTGGCAACACTGACTGCGTGGAGCTCCGATGCGCACACATGCCCGTGACGTCAGTGGTGGTGAGAGTAGCGCGTTAATGGGAGAAGACGAAAGGCTTGTTCTACTTGAAGCGGTGTTGCAAGATCCCACTAGCTACCATGTATTTACCTACAATAACCATTACTTTTTGCTTAACAGATTAAAGATGTGATGAACCAGAATCTGCGCTCGCGTGTCATGTTCTGCTGTGTTTTAGGTCGTGAAACTAGCTTTTGGCCATTCGGTTCAAAAATTTCATTTCAGATATGCTTTTATAGTGTTATAATAGTTTTGCAGTGTTGCAAAGCAGCAATCCACTTAGAACAAACAGTAGACATAACGAAAAAGATCATTTAAAATGATAGAAAACAGCAAAATTATAAATACAATAGAGAACAGTTAAATCCTTAAATACAATAGATATGTAACTTGTTCTGGATTGGTGTAAATGTACTAACAGGTCTTGATCATTTCCTTTTAAATCCGCTTTTTTTATTACATATGCCCCATATTATCTGGACAGGGTTTAGTTTAAGCCAGAACATACTTTACCAAAAAAAAAAACATTACGGTATGCATATTGAGACAAAAATAATTGCACAGATTTATTTTATGATATGTAAGTGCAAGTTGTTTCAATCAAGACACTTCAAACATTTAAATTGGTCATGAGATTAAGGTTTATGCCCTGACCGGGGAACCACCCCATAATGTGCAAAAGTATTAAGAAGGTTAAGTCTGTGGAAAAATGTATGCCTTTTGATTATTTATAACCTTCTGAAATTCTAATGGTTACACATATGCCATCCCAAATATCATTGTGAGCCTCCAGCTGTTAAAAATTAAATTTAAAATAACATCACCAATAGAACCCAACACATTACCAGTAGACACCCAGGGAGACCATGATAGTTTCTAAAAACGAGTCTCGTTCATTAGTGACCCTTTTTTAGTATGCATTGTTTGCATTGTAGCCCATTGTGCTCATATCTCTATCAAAGTAATGTTCGGCAGGTGGCGCTACGGGGTGGTTTATGTGAGTCGTGACCGCGCACCTCCTCCTCCTCGCGTCAGGTATAGGGCGGCGCGAGCGTGACACGCATCGAATAGAAAGCGAGCGTCGCGTTTCCAGCTGAGCGCGTACTCTCTCCCAGCGCGTGTGCGTGCGTGTGTATGTTGTTATTATCATCGCGCTCTCCGCCGCGCGCAGAATGGCTAGATTCACCCAGACTGAAGCGAGAAGCCAGCAGCATCCTCAGCAGCAGCACCAGCAGCATCCTCATCCTGCCCACGCCAGCCTGCTCTTCACCGGACCGGGGGCGGTACCGAGCCAGGCAGCGGCACCACTGCTCCTGATCCCGCACCAGCCCCAGTACGCGCACATCACCTTCCCCAAGCCCATGAACGGCTCCGAGCCCATCTCCATCCACTCCGACAACGGCACCATGAAAGACCAGGATGCCATCAAGCTCTTTATAGGACAGATCCCGCGCAATCTCGAGGAGAAGGACCTCAAACCTCTCTTCGAGCAGTTTGGGAAGATCCACGAACTGACGGTCCTCAAGGACCGCTATACTGGCATGCACAAAGGTAATGATGCTTCGTAATGGGTGTTTAGGGCTTTGGTAACATGTTTGCAATGCATTCTTTGATATGACGTAGATAAAACAGAAATGTCTGGCACTGTTTACATAAATGATAAACATCAAACGTGTTCTGTTGCGCATGTGTTTATTATTTACGCCCAGTGTGCGATCTTCTCTTACTCGTATTTTGCACACGTTGCGCTCTCTTGCAAAATACTGAACCACACAGAGAGAGTTGCAATTGATTTTCATCACATGTCATTCAAACCTTCTTCGCAGAGTTGCGTGTTTTTTTTTTCTCATGCGATCCACTAATGCATTGTGTGCTTTTGCACCCGGTTATCCTCCGTTATATAAGATAAGAAATACAAAAACATTGTTTACCTTTGTTTACTTATACCGAAGACATCAAGCATGTTTTGAATATGCTAGATTTGATATTTATACAGTGCGCATCCCTTTTCTGTTCCACACTGAATTGATACAGCCATTATAATTGCAGCTGATTTCAATCAACGGCTGTCAGATGTCATTCAAAACTAATTTGATGTTGACAGAAATGACATCCCTCTTAAGGAGTAACACGGTCTCTTTCTGATGCTTGTGTTTTTGTGGTCGTGTTCAGCCTGTTTGCGGTTTTGCGCTTAATAGAAAAGATGTTGGATGCATTGTGGTCACTCCCACTTGTGTATCATCTCATATTTTTGTGTGCTCTCACAAAAGTAGGGCAGCTAAGCTCAGCGTGAAGATGATGCATACTAAGAGCTCCCCCTGTGTGACATGCGCAGCTCTCTGATAAATTAAATGAAACATTTAACCTTTTTGTTTATGCAGAAGAAATCAGAGACATCACAACTTCAGTGAACTTACAGTAAAATGGGGCTCGTTTGAAATTTGGGATTTGAGTGTGTCGTTTGTACCCTCATCCAAATTTACAGTATGCACACTGAGGGCATGATTGTTTAGAATATTTATAGTAGTGATATGGATCCGCTTTCAATAAAATGAAGTGTAGCTCAGAATAGGTTTGATGAGAAACGTTGAGTTCAAATATTTGGCTTCTCATGGCACACTTCATGGCATTCTCTTGACAAATGTGAGTCTTTGTTGGGATCTTTTGTGAAAGAGGAGACACATTGAGAGGATTGAGATCACTGGGGGTTTCAGTTATAACTCGTTGGTGTCTAAGACTTTAAGGAGATCTCATTTGTGATTTTTCTTTCCATTGGGAAGCCAAACAGAAAAGTGTTACTTTGCATTGATTTCTTCTTAGTTCTTCTTAGCCTGTAGCTTGAGCTGAACAGCTCGGCATGAAATGCATACATTTTATATCCCTCTAACGCAGACACATTTCATTTACAATTGACGGATTCCAGTTCACCTTTCTATCATTACTGAATTTGATAGTGAAGGACAACATAAAAACGTCATGTTAATTGATCTTGAAAACCCATTTAAAGAAACATACTCCTCTGTGAGTATCTGCGAGCCCCCTCCTTTCTTTTGCTTGAAATATTTCCTTTCTGTCACGCTCAGACACACACGCACAGACACCGCACACATGAATAATAGTTTATGCCCATAGGAGAATGAGAGAGGGAGGATGATTCAGCGCTGGAGGCCTGTCATACACTCAAATGCTCTCTCTCTCTCTCTCTCTCTCTCTCTCTCTTTCTCTCTCTCACGCACACACACTGTCTGGTTTATACTCTCTGTGGGGACAGTCCATAGGCGTAATGATTTTTACACTGTACAAACTGTATATTTTATCCCCTAAACCTAAAGATCATAGAAATCTGTTTGCATTTTAAGATTAAAAAAAATACTGTTCTCTACAATTTATAAGCTTTTTGACCATGGGGACCTCACTTTTGGTCCCCAATGGTGACACGAGTCCCCATGTGTTGGTGTGCGTTCAGGTTAAGGTCCCCACTGGGATATAATATATATGTTCTTGTCGGTCTTTGGGTTATTTAAAATGCTGGGTTATTTTCAACCAAGCGTTTGGTCAGAAAGGAAACAACCAAACAATGTTTATATTCGACCCAACAATGGGTTAAAACAACCCAGCATTTTGAGTCGAAATAACCCAGTATACTGTACAGTAGGTAATTTAGAACCCAATGGGCTGGGTTCGTCCCTATTTTGACCCAACGCTGAGCTGAAAATAACCCAACATTTTTTTTATTGTGTGGGCTGAAAAAATCTATAATATCCTATTAGATACACAATTTGATGGATCTGTTTCAAAACCCTTCTTAGCTGATCTTGGCTATTTAGACTGGTCTCCCAGACTGGCCTCAGGTTGGTCCAGCTCTAAGTTTCTCAACCAGAGGGCCTTAAAGAGATAGTTCACTCAAACATGAAATTCTTTCATCAATTACTCCCTCTGCAGAACTCAAAAGAAGATATTTTGAAGAATGTTGGTAACTAACAACACCTGGCCGTCATTGACTGCACACACACAACCACTGATGCTTTCCTTTTGACCAATGATGTTTACAGACATGCTCATGATTTGTCAAAATGTCAATAAAGGATACCGACTGCAGGGTATGTACGGAGAAGCTTATTACTCAAACAAATATCTGCAAGGATCTGAGATTTGACGTTTAGATCACTGTTTAGTATTGTGATGTCAAGGTGTAAAATATGTAATGAGGAATATTGGTTTTGTTGAAGGGCATTATGGGTAGACCTTCAGGCTAAACTGTGTTATGACATACAGAATCATTGTCAATATTGTCGATTTCTAACTCTTTTATTTGACTTATTTGTGCCTTATCCTTTATGAATGCTTGACCTCATTAAAAATATGTTGGCTCTTCTACAACCTGCTAAGCTTTATGGAACGTAGGCAGAATTTTACGGCATCACAGGAGGCTGTTTCAAAATGATGCTGACATGATTATGATTTCTAGTTTTGGTCAAATTCAAATGCAAGCGTCTGTCCTTCAAAAAGACAATCCAAGAATGCTCTATGACAAGTTGAAGATTTTTTTTGTAGGGGTTCCTTAAAAAGAGCGACTCAATGTTGTGTAAAAAATAGCCATAGGTCTCAGAAATTGCTAATCCAAAATCTAATTTGTCAGTTCAGATGTGTTCAGTTGTTCAATGTGTTGTGTTCAGGGGATTCAAAACCGCCGCTTTAAAGTCCCAAAGAAATCAAAACAGAATGTTTGTAGTTTTTAGTTTTTAAGATTTACGTTTTGCCCCAAATGCATTATTGAACTTTAGTCCATGTTCTGTCGGGCTCCAACAAATAGTCTACAATACGCATCGCCTTAAAACAAACCTCACATGCTGAGTCTTTCAGGTCCTCATTAGGGTTTGTCTTCAATGAAATTGATCAGACGGACAAATGATCTGACAGGCAGCCCATAAACGTACACACACACAACACATCTAAAGTGCACATTACGTACCCTTCAGCTCAAAGAAATGTTATGATTGCTTTATTGGACACATATGCTGTATAAAATGTAAAGCTATATAACTTAATAGCTGCGTAATGTAAATGAAATGGAGGCACTCCAGGGACTTTGGGTAGCCAAGCGTAAGAGGCTGTTATTTGCTTTTCAATCACATGGAGATAAAAACCTTCAACGGGATTCTTCCAGCATGCTTTAACCGTGTGACCGCATTATGATTTCTTCATGAGTGTTTAAATCCACCCCCAAAAAATTGTGGGTTTAACCATTTTCCTTTAGAAAATGTAAACATCTAGTTTTACATCAAGCGTTATGTTTAGTTAAAATGTTCTTACAAATTGCGTAGAAAGACTCATCTTAATTTGTTCCTGTCCTAAAGCTCTTATTGGTTTAATCCGTTAACATAATGAAGTCAGAGACACGTGTATTTAAAACACACATGAATAATTGCCAATGGAGTCGTTTAATTCAAGAATTATCTCTTTGGCTATATTTTAGGGTGTTCACAAGCTCCTGGCTGCCGGTGCTTTGTATTTGCAGGTTGAGATTTATTTTAGGGGAGGAAATGAAATTACTACAATAGGGAGATTTTAATATAATTTATAGTCTGTAATCCAGTGCGGGAGCGTTTGGTGGGGAGACCGAAAAGATAAAGTTGTTTTAGGGCTCCATCTCCCTATCGTTTGCTTTCTCTTTCTCGATCCCTCTCTCCCCGCCCCACCGTACTGTGATGAAATGTGTTATCAAATAAGATTTTAATGGAAAATGATAAGGAGATAACCATCATTTTCTGCTCCCAGAGTTCTGTATTGATCCATGCCCGATACAACACGGATAGCACATGCATCGAATAACACTCGCCGAATCCAATTTTCCGTCCCTATCTTAAATTGCTCTGCGTGTTATCCCGCCTTGTATAAGGCCAAACGCTGTGTTTTCATTCTGTGTGCGTCCCAGTTGTGCCATACTGTCCATGTACCCACTACACAATCACAACTTTGATGTTTGCTTTGCCTATAGCTAGTAAAAAGATTTGGTTGTTGAGCTGCATCGTAAAGGCTATTGATCATTTGTAAAAAAATAAGGGTTATTAATAAATTAATTTACTGTATAACGTACTGTAATCTTACTGTAGTTTGTAAAAAAAAAAATTTTTGTTGGTTCAACTTAAAAACATTAGTTAACTTAAGGAATTTCTCATTGACTTGACTAAACTCGTTGAGTTGACATATATATTTTTAAATTGAATCAGTTAAATTTTAAGCCAACGAGGTAATTAATTTCTTTAAGTTGAAACAACAATATTTTTTCAGTGATTGACTCAGTTGTACATCAGGAAACCATATCAGAGATGTTAGAATGTGTCTGTGTGTGCGCATGCTTGTGTTTGTTTGTTTGTGATTAGTTCTACATGAGCTGGTCGATGCACTCTTGACTCGTGGCTTTTGCTCAGAGGGTTGGTTTGGATTCATCTGAATGTCATCGGTTTAATTAAGGTTTACAGGTTACGCTAGACTTCTGCTTCTATATAACCACAATCATTTCATACCAATTATACACAAGATGTGTAAATATTGTTGTCAGAACCATGGAGGAGAACATGAACAGGATCCTGCTTTAGACCTGCTTTTGCTTTAATTTTTATTTGTTTATCTTTGAGAACCTATAAAATTAAATCCAATAGTTATTAATCAGAATATAATTAATTTGTGTCTTTTTGTTCTCGAATGGTTGATATGAAGATTGAAAGAAAGAGGCTGATAGTGAAATGGTGCTGGACCAGTTTTTACGTTTGAGGGTGTTTCATTTGTCAACTGTGTGTTACATTTATATGTATTATTTGATCAATATAGGTATTATTTTAACAATATAGATAAGGATCTTATAAAGTTTTTTCTTACTCAGTAATTTTGTGTTGTTTTCCAGTACAAATATCTACATTTATGAAGCAATACATATTTACTTTTTTCTGCAACAAAAGAAAACCATTCGCCATTTTTCTATCCCCACTGGAGTTTACTTTTTCTTGTTTTAAGCATGTATTAATTCATTTTAAAACATTTCTCACCAAACAAGATTTAATGAGGCGGTTTCCCGGACAGGGTTTAAGACTATAGTCCCATAGTAATTTAAATGACTAACTTGATTAAATTCTTAAAAAATATCAGTGCGATTGTTTTGTCTTAAGATGCACACTATAATGTTTTTTTTTGTGAAGTATGTTTTTAAAAACGATTTGAATATGCTAATTTAACAAAAAAATTGTCCTGGATTAAGATAATCCCTGTCTGTGAAACTGCTCCAATATATTCAGTCATTTTCCTTATGAAGTGAACGTATCTTGTTTGAAGGGTATTTAGATAGTTGTACTGGAAAACAACATAAAATCACAAAGAGGTCATTCATATGTACACACATATACAGACATGGAAAAAAATAAGAAATTACTCAAAAATTATTTTTCATTTTTGTGTATTATTTATAATGTGTTTAAAATAAATTTTTGTTTGGATTCTATGAATTAGTGACAACATTTCTTCCAAATTCCTTCTGATAGTAATATTTGTATTTGTATTTATTTGCAAAAAATTGAAATTGGACAAACTGGTTAAAATAACAAAAAGATGCAAAGTTAACAGACAAGTTCTTGTTTAAACAACAAGAACTAATGTGTTTTCATTTATTTTGGGATCAGTTAAAAAAAATGAATTTTCCCACAACTTTCAGGTTTTTCATTACTGTTTGTAATTCGGTTTGTGGAAATTCAACAGACTCTGGACAATTACCACAATACATACAGACAGGCAAACCAAAACTAGAGTGGTATTATCATTTTTTGTGATTCAAAAAATGAAGAGACCATTTCAGAGACCGTTTTTCTAATTTCATTTTAGTGAGCTACTAACAATATTTCGCTTTACCAAATTTTTAATAAAAATATTGTCCCTTTTGCATTTATACAAAGTAAAAAAAAAATGATTTTATGCAATAACCTGGATATCACAGTTTTCATGTTTTTTGTCATACTGTCAGTCTTTCACATTGATGTTGGATGACTTTGTCACTCCTGAGGTTTGATTTTAATTAAATGCAAGTGTTTCGAGTGGCCACGAAACATCTAGAAATTCTAATTTGAAATCAAATGTTGGAATGGTCTCATTCCACGCATGTATGCACCCTGAATGTTTTCTGCCCATTTTCATTTTTTTAGAGAAAGAACGTACATTGCATATATTTGTCAATTTAGGAGTACACTATATAGATGAAAGTGTTCACAATGACAGAATTGATGGATGTGTGACCACGGCGATCGGAAATCATTGCTACTGGCTCTTTTGGGATTAGACGTGATGAACTAAGGTTACAAGGTCAGGGCAGCACAACCACGAGTGAAAGGTTTCTCTTGGGTCGTAACCCAGTTTGGAAGGGAAGAGATTTCTGGTTGAGGTGTTTGGCATAAAGCGCTCAGGAGACCCACTGTGTCTTCATTGATTTGCCTGATCAATAGTGAGACCCTGAACCTTTTCTCCAGGCAAGAGCTTCTGGGCTGTGACCTCTATGTGATGTTGTGACACCGGGTCAGAGAGACCCTCGGCCCGTTGAAGAACTGTAGCGGGGGTATCTCACATTGACACAGATGACATGTCTGGATAAAATGTTCAAATTGTTCAAATTGAATCATTAGTATTCTTGTTTCTCTCTGAATTCATGTCTTCATCATTGAGTAGGATGCTTCGCCCCAGAGATTTGAACAAAACCCTGACGCTAGGTTTTAAACGTTTGTGCGTGATTCATCCTGCACTTTCATGGCTCTGAACATGAATGTGCGGCTTGTTGAAGAGAGGACTTTTCTAAGCCCTTAGATTTAGGATTTTCACCTAGTGGCTGATAAAATGGGCTAAAATATATCCCGTAGACTTACATGAAAGGGTCCCGGGCCGTATCCAGTACTCAGACTGTCACAGAGAGGCTCTTGAATTGTGCCATGATGCAAACACCTTGCAACCATTTCGAATGCCATAGCAACAACATAGCTACTCAGATCACCTTAGCAACCACCCAGGCAACTAGCACAAGACCTTAGCAACCACATCACATATTACACACTTCATCTATATTTATCATCTGTTCGTTTCACAGTGTGTTTTTTGTACAGCTGCCTTGCAACGATGAAAACTGTGAAAACGCTGTAGAAATAAGCTTGACTGGCTTGTGTAGAGTTCAAAACATTTTTTTTTACGACTTTATGCTTTGTTCTTCAGACATTGTTTGTGATAAATTGCAGTATGAAAGCGTAACATGAAGCTTTGTTATAAGTGTGGATGTGTGTGTGTGTGTGTGTGTAGGCGTGTGCAGCTCTGTCTCTGATTCTCGTCTCATTTTTACAGGCTGTGCGTTTCTCACCTACTGTGCTCGTGAATCAGCCATCAAAGCCCAGAATGCACTGCATGAACAGAAGACTCTACCAGGGGTATGTCTCTCTCTCTCAGTTTTTTTTTCAAATCTGCATGTATTGTAAAAAAGCCAACCCACGAATCCAGTCCCACACATACAAGAAATGTCAGTTCAATATGTTTGTAACATGTAGTCCCCGTTATATTTATAGGAAAGCTGAAAAGAATAGTTTGCCCATATTCAATTCTTTATCACAGGCGATACTTTAAAAGGATAGTTCACCCAGAAATGAAATTCTGTCATGAATTACTCACTCTATAGTTGTTTCAAATCTGTAACAAAAATGTATTTGGACGAATGCTTGTAACCAAACACTTCTTGGCCACCATTGACTACCATAGTAGGAAAAATGACAATGGTAGTCAGAAGTTCTGTTTGCTTTCCTACATTCTTTAAAATATCTTGTTTTGTGTATAACAGAAAAAAATATGTAAAGTAATATTTGCTACTATGGTAGTCAATGTGGTCCAAGAACTGTTTGGTTACAAGCGTTTTTCCAAGAATATTTCTCTCTGTTCATCAGAACAAAAAAATTGATTTGGAGCAACTCAAAGGTGAATAAATGAGGACAGAATATTTGTTTTTGGGTGAACTGTCCCTTTAAGGACTACTTTTATAAACATTCGTGTCATTAATTATTGTATCATGTGGAAAACATTTGACTTATTATTGTGAATGTGGGAACACTGAATGCTTGTTGCATATCGTCGCTGTCCTTCGGAAACCTTGTATGTCCAAATTCGCTGTTTTTTTTAAGAAATAGGTAAAAGTCGACAACAACTTTTAATACTTTCTATGGGTTAGATATTTGCAAAACCCAGTGACAAAAGTAAAGGGAGACTTATAATAATGATTTATGGAATATGGAGATGCAAGGTTTCAGAAGGATAGCTGTGAAATCAATAATATTTGAGAAAAGAGAAATAATTTTTTGCTCATGTTAACCACTTCTATAGCACACAATTGTGTATTATATATAAAGTATTATAGCAGATATTGCTTTACAGCCCCTGGTCACCATCCAATTTCATTTCATTTTTTAAATTTGCCCAAAATGAGTTTTAAAGTATTTGATAGAGAAAAGAAGCGGAAACATGCTTTCCCCATTTGACAGGACATAAAACTTGTGTATCACCCTGTTGCCATTGGAGAGGTCAAGCACATACTTCAGTAGTATGTGACATTAAAAAAAGTCACTTATGTTTAATTTTTATAAGTTCTCCCTAATGAACTGGATCAAATTATTTTTCATCATGTTTTCCCCTTGTAAATGTATAATTGCAGAACAGTAAAGAGACAAATATACATTACAATTTGTGTGTACGATTATACCGCATATAGGCCTACCTTTTTTATGAAAACAAAACAGCATTTCTATACCTAACTTTGAATGAAAGATTCACAAATTAATAAGAAGACAATGAGTAAAGTTCCTCCTTGCAATGTTTGTTTGAATTACAGAGAGATTCCCTCGGGGATATTGATCATTGTTTACTATAGTAAATTTCTTGTAACCATGCTTGTTTTTGTCAGATTGGTAACTGTTTTAATACCACAGTTTACAGCAAATGTCATGGTTAAAACATGGTGATTTTGGTAAGACCATAGTTAATTTGTGGATATGGATTTACTACAAATAAAACCACTAAATTATGGTTACTACAGGTTACCCACGGTACATTTTCGTAAGAGTTGTGCCATTTTTGGGTCTAGTTTGTGTTTGTATATGTTCTACATGAAGAACCGAGTAGCCACTTTTTACAAAAGGAAAGTTGTGAAAGTCCTTGTGTCTTCACAGTGCGATTTTCTGTCTGCAACATGCTTTGTATGTGAATCAATGTTCATGGAGCAGTAGTTTTTACTGGCGTGTTTTCAAAGAAAACGAGCGTCACGCTGTTGAGGTGTATTGGTTTTATTGGCGGCAGCGTTCTGAGCTCTGTGCTCTCGAGGTGGATTGTGAATTTGACAGCGGTGGAGATGACCCGCTTGATAGGGCTGTCAAAAATAATGGATTTCATGATGCATCGCGATTAATTATTCAACCATGCAATTAAACATCAAATGCCTGTGGTTACTGTTTTATTGTAGAAAGTGTTGTTATTATGTCTTATCTTATATGTAAAATAACGATAGACCTATATATTGTCGTTGCCAATATATTGGCCGATAATTGGGCTTTTTTTAATTATCGGCTTTGGCCGATATATGTTAGCAAATGCATGATCATTTTTCCTGTTTGGCCACCATACAGCACATAATCATTTATTCATAAGAATAAAGTTTTAAAGCAGGCATTTGCCACTTAGTAATGTAATATAACAGTAAAATGTGTCATTGTATATATCAAGCATCAATTATTTTGATTGTTTTTTTCATATTAAGTCATGTTTAGCTGCCCACAATTAATGTAATGCCATGTGTGGACCTTTTCATGCGTTCAAGTCTGTTTTACCAATTTCTTTTATTTATTTAATTGCATTTGTGTTATTTTTGCCTCTTATCGGTCACAGTGCTTTCTTAATATCGGCATCGGCCATTAAAAAACCCACATCGTGTTGCATCGGGATATCGAATCAAATTGTTTACATAATAATTGTAATCGAATCATGAGACCAATGAGAATTTACACCCGTAGCGTTAGACAGAATTCCTTCACTCTATGTTTAAAGGGAAGGAGAGCGAGTTCTCGGTATGTTTAACGATTTTTTAGGTTAAATATGTTCTTAAAAGAGTGTGAAGAATAACGATTTCAAAATGTAATGTCTTTAATTCTGAGCCCAAATGACACGCACTAAGAGCCTTCCTTTTTTTTGACACTCTTTATCTGTGGGATCTCCGTTTAATTTCAGTGCTAGCAATTTTTTTCCCTCTGTGTGTGTGTAAATATGTGCGTATTGAGCCTTAAGTCCATAGGGAAATGCAGTGTATTTGTATTTGTGTGTGTTAATCATAGGTGTGCTGTTGGGTTTGTTTGGCTCTCGTGCAAACACATGTACACACGGTAAGCTGTCATGAGCAGATGTGTGGATGCACATTCATTTGCTCCCGCAGGGTGTATAACTGCCGGGGGCCAGCTGCCGGAAGTCAAGCGATGGTAAAGAGCTCCGGCAGATTAATGTAAAGGTTACGAACATTAACCTTGTTGACTTGCACACATGGATGCAGAAAAACAGCAATAAAAGTGCAGGCCGATGTGTGGGCGAATCTCACCATGTCCAAGAATAAAGATAGAGATGAAATAAAAAAGTGATATATATATATTTGCTTTAAGAAAATTAAGCTAGTAAGAATCTTCAATTTCTGGACATGTGTTTCAATTTTTTTGTCGTGTTCATTATTTAAGAAATGTAATTTTTTACAATTTTAAATTTCATTTTCGTTAAAAATAACATATATTAGTAATATTTACATATTTTAGAAAATAAAAAAAGATTAGTTTAAAACATCAAAATCAATATTAAATTGAATAAATTCTAGTATTTGAAGAGCTCTTTTCCAAAACACTATAAATCCATCTTAATAGTTTTCATGAAAATGACATTTTCTTACCTAGACCCATACATTTTGTTAATATTCAATTTATCCTGTTAAAATGGTCTGTTGGCTCAGTCTGAACATGTTAAACAATGATTGTTGAATGAAACAACAATATTGTTGATTATACATTCAAATTTATTTTTCAAAAAAATGTTGGTTTATTTCTTTTTAAAAACAAACAAACAAGAGAACATGAAACATATGACATCATGGACTCATACTATAAATTAATATAAATCAAATAAATGCAAATGCATGAAATAAATAACAGCCAAATAAAATAAATAGTAACAAACTAAATAGTAAAATAAAATACATATTTTCAATTTCATGTTTCAATATTTTCCACCACATACAACAAATAATTTAAAAATAACAAGCTTACAAATACCACTAACGAGTGAATTATTATTGGTCGAGACGACATATCGCATTTAGGCTAAAAACAGGTTCGGCACTTATAGCGTTTTGGAAAGAAATTTTAAACAAGGAACTATAGCGATTGATGTTGCAGTGAATAGGTTTAGTACACAGCAAAATAGCATTATAAACTCATTTTTTTTAATTTGCCATTTATTGCGTTTTGGAAAAGAGCTCTTCATTTCATGTTTTTTACACAATGACACAAATATACAAATGTCATTTTTACCAAAAGAAAATGAGGTATGTATTTGGAGGGATAGTTCACCCAAAAATAAAATTTCTGTGGTCATTTATTGTGTTGAACACAAAGAAGATAATATTGAAGAAAAGTCAATGGTGTTCAATGTTCTTCAAAATATCTTCCCTTGTGCTCTGCAGAAGAAAGAAAGTCATACAGGTTTGAAATGAAAAGAGGGTGAATATATGATGAAATTATTTTCATTTTTGGGTGAACTGTTTCTTTAACTGCTATGAAAATAATGCAAAAGCATCTTCATGCTCCAAAATGAGCCTGATGTTCTTAGTGCTAAATACAAATCTTTTTCCTGGGAAGTGTCTACGTACATGTGCTTAAGAGCTTTGGTGAAACTCATTCCTACTCTGACGTCAAAGCATCCAACTGCTCCTAATGGAGCGTGTAGCACAATAAATGATGATAAAGTCATGGTTTTCAGACCTAGAGCTGTTTATGCTTTTTATGAACTCAGAATCTGCTTTAATGGAGTTGTAAAACTGGGCACCTTAAAGGTTTAAGTGTGTGTTTCTGTGTATGTGATTGGAGTGGGGTCATCGTAAAAGAGAGCAGGAGAGAGTCTGTAGAGACTATTTCAGGAGGCAGACTTTAGAGCAGTAAGTCATGTGACACTTGAACTGGTTTAGAAACAGCCGTAACTGGCTTGTTGTCGTCGACTGGCTTTCATTCTGATCTGGAATAGGATAGGTTTTAGTGAGTCTGGGTCACTCAGACGCTTGTCATAAAGTCTGGTCGACTTTGCAGCTTTTTTAAAAGTGCTGATTCAGGGCAAAAGACAGAAATTTTCCTATGTCGGGTCAATTGTTTTGATTATTCCGTCATTTTCATAATGGCTTCTTTAAAAAACAAATTTATTTGTGTATTTTATTGATATTTTATTTGCTAAAATTGAATATATTAATTATATGTATATGTTTTAGAATATAATGTAAATAAAAATATATGTTTATTTGAAAAGAGAATGACAGGTGTCCTTGGAGGGATAGTGGAAAAAAACAATAACCTGTACAGTAGATTTTGAGCAGAGATTGCAACAGAGAATACAAAGTTTGTGTTTACATAATATACGACTGTGCATATTTATTGATTTATTCATAAACAGGTACACATACATGCATTTATTTAGGAGAAATTTGCATGTACTACAGTATATGATAATATTTATATCTATTTTAAATTAAATATAAACATTTATTCATTTTAATATATAATATTTGTTCTTAAATATATACAGTGCGCAGACATATATTTTGTAAACACACACTTTTATTTTGGATGCGATTAATTGCAATAAATCGTTAAACAGCACTATTTTGTAGTGTTCTGTATTTGACCGAGCATTTCTATACATGTATTGGCAACGGTGCTGATGACTGGGAGCTCAACTCTTCATGTTTTCTAGATTCAACGAATACACCCGGGACCAATCAGGTTGGAAGAACCAATGTAAAACAGATGAATTGAGGGTGCATTCCATGGCGTGGACGTTGCTAATATTGATCAATACGTGTTGTATTGTTATCAGGGGTGTGAGTGAATCAACCCCGTTGTACAATTCAACGATTTCCCATGAAGTCGGATGACTCAACTGAAACATTGCAGGGAAATTTATGGCGTATGGGCGCCGTTGCCTTACTTTCCTTTATTTAAGGGCTCTATCGGATTGTCAGATTGTAATATACTATGAGGAATTACTGCGCTCTGGTTGGTTCGCCCGTTAGAACTACAATATAATTCATAACTAGAGTATTTATCAGAGAGATGTCTGGAACGCAAGAGAAGACAGAGACAGAGAAACAAGAATATAAATCGAGAGAGCTGGAAGATGAATAGAGTAATATATCGAGAGGTATGTCGGGCGCGTTGAGTTTAGAGGAAAGACAGAGAGAAAATAGTGAAAAATTGAATACGCAAACAGAGCGAGTTGGGTCACGTTGAAAGCCCCAAGCGTGTGCATCGCGTTCATGTGTGTTGGTGTGTGTGTGTTGAGGAGAAAGCCACGAACGGGTCGGCAGAGTTCCCATAGCTCCATTAAGTGACCGTGGAAGGCGGGCGGCAGGCCACAGGGGCTCAGAGGAGGAGAAGAGAGACGGTGAAACAGCATTTGTATGAGATGTTATTGGACAGTTTGGGCAGATTGCCTGTGATTTTTTTCATCTTAAGAAAAAGATTGAAGTCAAATGGAATCAAAGGTTGTAGAAAAATGCTGAATTATTACGACAACACATTTAATTCCTTTTTGACATTTGGCCTAAAAGTTCCATCTTTCTCTGTCTGTCTGTCTATATTCTGCTTACACTCTTAAAAATAAAGGTGATTTAAAGGTTCTTCCCAGCGATGCCATTAAAGAACCATTTTGGGTTCCACAAAGGACTATTCAGCCAAGGGTTCTTTAAAGAACCATCTCTTTCTTATTTTGTTTCATCCGAAAAAACATTTTTCGTCTCAAAGAACCTTTTGTTAAACAGAAAAGTTCTTCAGATGTTAAAGGTTCTTCATGGAACCAAAAGGTTCTTCTATGGCATTGAAGAACCCTTTGAAGAATCTTTTTTAAAATGCGTGAATACGTGTTTTTCTGTGTCTTTGGTGTGTTATTAGTTGCCCATGCATGTATTAGACACGTAAAATTGACAAAAAGTAAAGTGTCGGAACAAAAGATGCATTCTATCTAAATGTGAATGCTCATCCAGACCTGCCTGAAACGCCTCGTGTAACCACACCCCCACATATCTTCGTCAGTTCATGGTATGATTTGACCAAGACCTCCAAAATGTATAATTAAGTAAGGTGGGTGTACCTGTCAGTACAATTGATTTGAACCTGATGTTCCAAATATGATTAGAGGCATTACATTTTTCTCACACGCTTGCAGTTTTCGACCAATCACTACGCACTGGTTAACTAGCCAATCATAGCACACCTCGCTTATCAGAGACATGAGCTTTGTAAAAAAAAGTAGATACAAACATGCACAGCGGTGGGAAATACAGCGTTTTGAACCTTAAATCGCGAATACATATTGCATTACATCTAAAACAAACAATAATATTCGTTTTAGCCATGTCACATCACCCCTTTAAAGAACCATCTCTTTCTTCCCATTTTTATAATCTAATGAAACTTTTTTCCATTTAGACAAATAAAGGTTCTTCGCGTCATCGTGAAGCACCTTTATTTTTTAGGCTGTCTGTGTGTGTCGCACAGCTATTTTGTCACAATTCGGCGAGAATTCATTTTCTCCTAGTTTGGTTAAATTTATTTCAAATCAATGCGGCTCACTTTAATTCCATTTAATCAAATTCGGTTCCTTTTGATTTGATTCGCCTTTGATTTGATTCGATTTAGCCCAACTTGCTTTAATTCGGTTTAGTTCAGTTAAAGCTTACCCATTCCCGCGGGGCCGATTCGCAGGATGGCACAGTGATAACAAGAAAAACAAATGTGGACACCCAGTCGGCATATATTTAGGGAAATTACGGAGCGAAGGAAAAAGGCATGGACTTCATTGACTTGCCTATCCAAGCTTGTTCCTTTAGAATTCTTTTAAAGGAAAGTTATAGAAAAGCACTTTATAACTGTTTTGCATAACTTACTGAAGCTGTGTACTTATTCGGTGGTGTCAAAGTGCATACTTTTGAGTATAAAAACACTGGTCACACTCTATTTTAAAGTCCAGTTCTTGGCTTTAGTAAACTATTAACTACGGCTTTTGCTTAGTTTACTCTTAATTTATTGCTTATTGATAGTTAGTAAGGTAGTTGTTAGGTTTATATATTGGGTAGGATTAGGGATGTAGAATATGGTCATGTAGAATATTTGCTTTATAAGTGCTTATAAACAGCCAATAAGCTAATAATAGACATCTAATAAGCAGCTTGTTAATAGTGAGAATTGGTCCTTATACTAAAGTGTTACCCAAAACCTTAATATTTGATAATGTGACAGTTGGTTATGTTTACAAGTATAAATAATAAAGAACATTACCGCGTTAATCTATATTTTCATTTGTATGTGAACATGATCAGTGATACAAACACGGCTAGAAGTCGACATTTCAATCTTTCCACCCGTGTATGTGTGTGTTCTCCATGCGCTGTTCTCTAGATCCTTCGTCACGGCACAGCTTGAGGGATCTATAGTTGCCATAGAAACGGCAGCAAGCCTTTTATCAGTGTAAGTGTAATGAGAAAAATGCAATTTCAGCGTCACGCACACACACACGCCTTCAGTGGCCCACCGTACTGGTGGTGTTTTTTGCTTGGCTGTCTTGTTTTACAGTTCATCTAACAGAAGACAATAGATGTTTCTCTAACACACTCAATTGACTTCATTGTCATTCGATCAGCATAGCATAAAGCTTATTTAGCACCGCTAAGACTCTTAATCTGATGTTCCACACCTTTAAAAGATTTGTGTGTGTTTGTGTGTGTTTCCATCTGCTCTTGACCTCCCAGAAGAATATTTTATTGCTCAGATGATGCTTTTTCATACTGCATCTGTATACATATAGTAATATACAGAAAAAGCCGTAAAAATATTTTTTTAAAGCGTATTCAGTAAGTACAAAACTGTAATAGCGGAAGTAGTTTGGTCAAAATGAAAAATCAAGAGAAAAGACAGGAGTAAATGGTTTAAGGAAAATGGAATCTCATCGCACTCTCTAAGAAAAAGATGTTATATTATGTGTTCTTTGTGATTTGGTTCCTCTGGGTTGTGTTGTGCGATGAGAGTTCTTCAGCTGTGTCTTAAAGGCAGCGTGCTTCCTTTTTAAAAATCATTGCCATTGATTCGTGCTAAATCTGCCTCCGCTTCGGCAGGAGAATTAGTTCAAACAAACGTTACATATCAGCCGTCTCTAGGCAACCAAGAACACGACCTCAAGTGTTCGCTGATGAGAGCAAAACTTTCTCTTTCTGACTGCAAGTATGTTTGACATCTTTTGAGGATAATGTGAAGGCTTTCCAAGGTATTGCTGTGAGGTAAGTTCCCAAGGTGTTTTGGGTGGTTGTGTTGTTATACAATTGCTAGATGGTCACAATCTACACCACTGACTACCATTGTAGAAAAAATGACAATGGAAGTCAAAAGTGCCCCAGAACTATTTGCAGAACTACATTTTTCAAAATATCCTCTTTTGTTTTCAACAAACAATAAAATGTAAAAAGCAATTTTTCCTACCATGGTAGTCAATGGGGTCCAAGAAGTGTTTTTGTGCGTTCTTCCAAATACCTTTCTCTGTGTTCATCAGAACAAAGACATTTATACAGATTTGAAATAACTCGAAGGTGAGTGAATTGATGAAAGAATTTTTCTTTTTCGTCAACCTATCCCTTTAAAGTTCAGTGTTTAAAATTGTCTCCTTATCCTGATTTGCAATGGTAGATTTCAAATAATGATTTATAATTTGTGATGATTTCTTTTGAATTAAACCCACAAAAAGATAAGAACCATTTTATGTTTCAGCTTAATGTATCAAGCAGAGATGAAAGAGAGGCAAAAGTTATGGATTGCATCTTTACTTTAAAAGTCATGCTTTGTGTTTTAATATCACCGTTTGTGAATCTTGTTGTGTTGTCTATGCCATGTATTTCATTTCGCTTGCATGCAATATATTAATATATTTTTGCAACTTCTTTATTTTCCTTTAAAGCAGCTTTGAGACTATGGGAGACTGTAAAAAGTACATTTGATTTGAAATGCTCTCTGAATCATCTGAGCAGAAACCTTGTCCTTTCCTATATGTGCTTCTGCGTTCATGAAAACCCAACTATGAAAATGAGGCCTTTTATATAACAGTCATATATATAGAGAGAGAGAGAGAGAGAGAGAGAGACAGAGAGACTGCCACTTGGCAATGACCTATAATGTAGGCGCACACAGTCACACATCAAAACGAATAACGATCCAATGCTACGCTTATGAATTCTAGGTCACTAAGTCCCGCCCCCACGCATGTTTTTCTTCTTTCTCTTCAAAGTGCAGCAGTAATGTGATGTGTTGGTGTAATAGGCCCGAGGCAAGTGTGTATGTGTGAATTTTTATGTGTGAAAAGTGTACTTCTTTGAGTGTGTATTGTGTTGTGTACTGGTGTATGCAGTGTGTGTATGAGTCCCGATTTCTTTTGACAAATTCTCCATGTTGTCCTTCATCCACCACGGCCACACCAGATCTGCCACACAAATGGGTCTTTTGCTATGTGTGCGTGTGTGCTGTCTCTCGTTAGAATTATTTATTACAAAGATAAAAACATTGTGTCTTATTATGAATAGGATAGGCGATGTCAAACCTCAGGAGTCTTAAAGAGATGTACACAACAAAGAATTTCTGCCATCTAACTTTCTTTCTTTTCTTTCTTTAGTAACACCGACCTGATCTCAGAGGAAAATGTAACTACAGTATGATGTGGTGATTTGCATTAATTTGTACGATGCAAATAGAAATAAGCAAGCACGAAGGTCCATCCCTAAACATAAAGGTCACTGAGATGAAAGTATTTTCTCACAAATGAGACAAACTACGCTGACTGCTAGCAGTGACACGGCCATTAAAACAGAGCGTTTGTCGAGCTGGCCTCAAAACCCGGTTAGAAAATGACATAATACCGATTGATTTTTGATGTTTTTTAATGTAAAAACCACGCGAACGCCATAAGTAGACCTCATACAACAGTGTTAAACAATAACAAGGCCAGTTCATGACACCTTTAATGCTGTCGGTTTTTGGTTATGTTAGTGATAAACTGATCTTTTTGACAGATAGTTAGGATTATCCTTAAAGGTGCTGCGAGTGAAAACTTTTCGAACACGCGGGCATGAAATGCTTAGCTTTATCATAGCTTAAACTACGCAAATAGTAATGCAAATGAATAAAATATTCAAACGACACGAGTATTTTCAAGCAGAAAACTGTTTCCAGATAAACAATGACTCTCAAAACTGCTCCGTTACAGCTAATATTACAACAACAACATATCTTGATTATGACAAACAGTGAAAGCAACCTCGCAGTATTCCATGCATACTGATCCGAATCAAAGCAACCTCCTCGGGGGTGATTTTTAGACGATATTCCTCTCCAACGTCTCTCTCCAGTTGAAAGCTTTCACCATAGCATTCAAGCATAATCAGTGCTAGCGTGTCTCCGCTAAAAGTCTTAGTACCGCGGAACGCGTCTGCTGGATAGTCTTTTTAATATTAAGAAGGGTCCTAGCCTGACTTTTAGCCTTCTTTTTACACTTAAAATCCAAGTAATAATTAGATATCGCTCTAAAAGCTAATTTAATATATTAATAAAAATAAAATCAAAACTATAATAACTATTTTATACTCATTTTTTTTGTGATTTACTGTTTTCTACATACATCATCCTGCATAATGTAAAGAACATTCTTTTAAAATATCGTTTTAATATATTTACTATTAACTGGTAAGGCCATGACAAAAATGCAAATCATAGTGAAATGAATGCTTGAAATCAAGCGTTGATACTCGATATCTCATCATTACATTATGAGACTGGATATCAGGGACAGACAGGGTCAGAAATGAACCAATGCAAATAAATGTCATTTAAAATGAACCCTTTTAACTAATATTTATACTGTAAGTTAAATGATATTTTTTCATATTCATGTTGTTAGCGAAGTGACATAAAAATTGGTCTGTCGAGTCTGCCATGTGTGAGTTGCACTTTTTGTCTGGCACGAGAAGTTGGGTCCTACGTAGAGCTTTTGAGGTCACTTCCGAGCTTTAGGTTGAGTTGGGATGTTGTTAACGGTAAAGCAGCCCACAGTGTTTGGTATCAGAGCGTTTGGAAAGGCCGCAGTGGTTCTGTGGTGAATGTTATTGACAAGCAGCTATTTTCCGCCTCGCTCACCGCTGCCAAACGAATGATATAGCACTGCTGTGTTTGGCAATAGATAGCACTGTCATTTTCTTTGTGTGAGACCGTGAGTGCGTGATGCTGAGATCTTAGTTTCCTCTTTGATTTACTGAAGTTGACCTGAAGATGCTTTTCACAAAACCATGGCCGTTTGGTCCAGCTCTGTGTGAGCGCTAGAACCAAAAACTGACATCACTTTATATATCCTAAATACACACATTTATGTTCTTCAGTCTATTGATGATGTGTAGTGTATGCCTTTTTATTTACTGTATATATTTGTCATGAATTTTTTGCGAAAAACAAATTTAAACCAAACAGCTACACACAGTATTAAACATATAAAAAAATATTTAAGGTCAAATATAATAAAGCGTAGTTTTTTCTTCACTTAATGAACACAACAAAGCATTATAGTAAAAGAGAAAGATATGTCCATGAACAAAGTCAAAGTTAATAAACCAGTATCTTACTAGTACATTTTCTTTTGTTTTTAGGTCTACTTAAAGTGAAGTACTATATTTTATCTTACTTCTAGTTTTTAATGATAAGTAGCACAATTCTACATACTTATTTATCAGTTTACTAAGGTAAACAATATACTCTGTGGCCGAATTATAAAAAAATTCAAGAGGGGCGGTTTGGTAAAATGTGAGTGTTTTATAACTTGGTCTTTTATTTTGACGGGACGAAGCAAAGAGCGTTTGTTTAAGTTTACCGACGTTTATTTTGACTGGTGATTGTTTATGTGTTCATGTCCTCGTACAGTGAAACACTGGCGCTGAAAGCTTCCGAATGATACTTAGGACCTTTCAGCGCCACTCTTTCTCGTAAAGACACGCAGAATACATATTTAAACAGTATCTGAATATTTCATTAGCTGTTACGTTTAACAATAGCTATTCAGCACTAATTTATTGTTGGGAAATAATACATTTGCCAGATTCCGTTCCATTCCGTGTTATACAACAAAACTGTTTTATGCCTGTATTTCTCGATGCTGTCCGTGTTATCAGCATTGCAGAAATCACATGGTTCTATGTATGTCACATGATGTATCTGTCTTTGGTATCCGTGTTTGTCATTACGAGAACATGAGCTTGGTATCGGGCCCTTTTTCTAATATAATATTATTTTAAGATGCGATACGTTTCTATATTTTAGCACTGCTTGTTTAATCCAATGCACATTTTACATCCAGTCCTGTTTTTTCTGAGAACCGGACAAGTTTTTGTCGAGTATCATGTTATTGTTCTCCAGTGTTATATCATCCAAGTAATACATCATATTTTCATGATCAATATTATCTTCAATTCATTTTGCTAGATACACTTGTATCTGGGGCTTCAGTTTACTGTGGGCAAACACATCTCCATCAGACAAATGTAGTGATTTATTTATTTTACCTGTAATTAAATCTGCACAATGAAATCCGCTGCAGAGATACATGTTTAGATGGGCGAATCTAGAGGTGTTCCTTATCATATTAACCTTGAATTGCTTGTTTCAGCTGCAGTCTTTTTATGGCTTCTATTATTCAATTCACTGGTGGAAAATATACATCTTTACGTGAAGGGCAAAAATAAATCTTTTTTTTAAACAACTGCAAAACTTCAACAAGTTGCTTGTGAACTGGTTGGATTGGTTTGTGGCATTGAATCTTTGGTCTTGTGCGTTTGTTTGAGAATGTTTATGATTCACGATTTTGGTCTTGACTTGGTCTCTGCTTGGTTTTGGTCTTGTCTTGGTCTCGGGCCCTCAAAGTCTTGTTCTCGGTTTAGGTGGTCTCGACTTTAACGCTATAGGCACGAGTAAACTCATGATGGAAGGTTCATTTTTGGTGAACTGTTCCTTTAAGACAGACTTCCTAAAAAGGAAACCACTCAGATTTTCCACGCACATCCACCGGCTTATTTGTGCATTAATTATTCTTCTAAATACACGAGAGGATAAAAACACGGCTTTGGTAGGATTAAAGGAATCCTGACTGTTTTGTTGCTGATTGACTTTATGAATAAGAATGAGGCAAAAAATGCATTTTCCAGTATGCTGTATTATTGTGCACGCGGCTGCCTGGATTTAAGTAAACATTTAAAATCAAGGTGTAGAAGTTTGTTTAGCCTCTAGCTGTTAAACGTAAAGTTCTTGCACCTTTATAATAACAGTAATGTGAAGTGCAGAAATAATAACCTTTATACATGCTTCACCGCGCACATATTCCAGCCCGGTTACGCAGATTCACTTGTTGATGGCCGGGGGTTCGGAGAAAGAAGGGGAATATTACAACTGAAAGGTCACGGTCTGAGACCCCATTACTGCGTGAGGCGCTTTATCATTCCCTGAAGATCTCATAACCCCACACGTCTCTGCACTTCATTTCTGATGTTTGCCTTCACAGCCTTTCTCATTCTCTCAAAAGATGGAGCTATTCATTTTCTTCTGCATTCTGCCCACCGACTGATAGCAGCTGTAGCCCACAGGAGGAAAGAGAGCCTGTGTTATTAATCTCTCTCTCTCTATCTGTCTCTCATCATCTCTCTCTGTGTCTGTCTGTCTTTCTCTGTCTTTCTTTTTCCCCTGCCTGCCCGTCTCTCTCTACATATACATTTATGCATTTTGCATACACTTTCATGCAAAGTGAATTATTCAAGATATATACAGCTGCAGAAAAACTTAAGAGGCCATTCCAAATTGTTATTTATTCAGGATTTTTAGATGTATTGTGGTCATGCCAGTCCAGTATCTGTTGAAATTCAACAAAATCATTTACATTTATGCATCGGGCAGACGCTTTTATTCACAGCGACTTTGCATTCTATTATACATTTGTATCTGAGTATATGCAATCCCTGGGATCGAACCCATGACCTTGGCATTGCTTACTTCTAAGCACTGAGCTACAGGAACGCTCAACCTCAAGAAATCAAACCTCAGATGTGACATAAAGTCATCCAACAGCAATGTGAAAGACTGACAGCATGACAACACACATGAAAACTGATATCACATAAAAAATAAATAACTGATTACTGTTGTATTGCTTAAAATGTGAACTTGTTTTCTTTTCAGAGTATCTTTTCTTTTCATTTTCTGCAAATAAACGCAAATAGAAATAATGTTTTATTTGTAATTTAGGAGAAATATTGTTTGTTCATGGAATAAAAAAATGACAATTTTACCTAAATATTTCCTATAAATAGAGTCTGTATTTTACTTTTTGGGGTCATGAGTTTGTTCTCTAGGTTTTCATTTTTGGGTCGAGTATCCCTTTAAGAATATATGTAGCCTAATTGTTTTGTAAACAGTTAAATAGTTAAAGTACTAATAATAACCTTAATTTTTTCATTTTGTAGTATGTAGGTTATGTAATGTCTTCTAGTCAACGTTCTGTGATCCCTGTTTCTCTCTCTCTCTCTTGGTCTGTCTCTTTTAGTCCCCCCAACAGCTCTCTTGTTTAAGTTCTAATGTGCTGATTAAAAAAATATGAGTATGGTAGATATAAAAGGAAGCATATAAAGGCATTGCACAGATAGAAGGTTTGAGAAGATCTTTGTAAAGGCACATACCATTCCATTCTCTACCGCTTATCCGAACTACCTCGGGTCACGGGGAGCCTGCGCCTATCTCAGGAGTCATCGGGCATCAAGGCAGGATACACCCTGGATGGAGTGCCAACCCATCGCAGGGCACACACACTCAAAATGAATGTTCTGTGATTATTTTCGTAAATAGCACATGTCATTAACTGTAGATGACAAAGTCATGCAAATCAGAATCAAGCATTCCAACGGCCGTGTAATAAACTCATATATGTATGGCCGTGCATTAAAGGATTTTAATGCAGGACGAAGAGACGATGGACCACCCGACGCGAAGCTGTGGATTATCACGCTTATACCATGGTTATTTGCCAAGTTAAAGCTTTTATTGATATTTACAGTGTCATTTTAGATCAAACAGGTGAAAATGATGGTTATTTTGTCAGTTAATTTTAAATGTAATCAGACTGACTGGAGCTACCCGTGAGTTAAAGGCTTTCAATGCACACCTTCCAGCCAATCAGAATCCAGTATTTAATCAGACCATGGTATAATATATAATGAATGTTATTCATGTAATCTATAATGTGTGTGTGTGTGTGTTTTGTCTATGTTTCAGACCAGAGAGATTTGATTGACTGCTAATACAGTATGACCAAGAGAGGAGGGGTTGTGTAAATTGACCTGAAAAGATATTCATATAAATTGCCTCCATCTCTCTCTCTGTCTCTCTCTCTCTCTCCATATTCTGCAGAATTTTTCTCATGTATAATTGCATTTTTTCCCCTTTTTCATCTTGTTGGCCCCGTGCTGAAAGACTGACAGCTTAATCAGAATTAATTGGCCGCTTGCACCATCCTCATTTCTCCTTCCTTTCTTGTAATGTTTTATTCATCTGTAATTTTGTAATGCAAAATTAATTGCATTTAATAATACATTGGCGCTGTATAGGTTAGAGACAGATCCACATTAATGTACGAGTGTTTAGCGCGCCGGTGACGCTAATTAAACGAATGGTTAATGAAAAGGAAAAGAGGAAAGAAACAAGGAATGTGAAAGGAAATGGAAAAGGAAAAATTTAGAGATGGGTCGTATATTTCACAAACTGTCCGCGGAGTGGATATTAACACAAATGTGGTGGTCTGGTTTATTTAATACAGTTTCATATTTATTACAAAACACTTTCTGCTTTTTTATTCAGTCCGTTTCTTATCTGATTTATCTGGGCCTCTTGAAGTCGTGCATCTGACGTTGTCCAGTCAATAAAGACTCCTGATTGAATCTGATTGGCTGTCATGAATAAGGATGATTGGCCCAGCAGGAGATTTTTCATGCGCCCAAGATCAAATATTTGTTAAAGAGGACAGAATGATGGGCAATCTTTTAAAAAAGAGACAAAAGAAGAATTTTAAAGGTTACGATTGATTGGTTGTAAAAAACACAATTTAAAATATCTCCACTGAAACCACAAAGAAATGAAAGAGAATTGTTTGTCTATAAATAGGCCTACTGATGATTGGCTGTTTTTACTGAAAGCCGGGTCTTGCTAAAGCTGCACTTGTCCCATAGATCTTATACAGCTTGTTAAGTTAAATCTGTAGGTATAAGCCAAGAGAGATTTTTATTATACCCTTTTTCACATAAAAATACAAATATTTAGGAACGTGTTCTTTGCCTTGTACCTTGTTGTTGTTTTTAACCATTTATATTGTTGTTAGTTTGTTGCTTTTTTAAGTAAGGGATAATGTACAGGCAGCCAGTTGTTATCGCATAAATAAGCACCGACAGTGAAATCAGGACTTGATGCGAAACTGGACATGAAATGTCAATTTGAAATATTGTATTAGCTCATTTTTACCGAATGCAGACCTTCTGCGAGGAAAAGCCGTTTACATTCATTTTTAAGCCAAGAAGAAACGTTCAAATGTCACAAACAGGCAATTTGGTATAATCATTTGTAAATGTAATTTCACATGACATATTTATATTTAATTAATAAAAAAAAACAGTCAAATGATTTGCTGCATCTTGGTTACCGTGTGTTAGTAGTTTTGAGAGGTCGTTATCTGGGAATAATGGCCGCGACTGGCCAATCAGAATCAAGTATTCCAACAAGCTGTGTAATAAAGGATGGATACCGTGAAGCCTTTATCTCACACAATGCTGAATAATTCAATAAATCACTTCCAGTGTTTCTGAATCAATCTGACATCAGTGAAAACTCAGGAGAAAATCATTTATTCAGTGAGGTTTCAGAAACCCGAATGAAGCTCCACATCAGAGACATTCAGCGTTTATATCTTTTGTTTTCATTTCAATTTGAGTTCTAGCAATGATGTTGGGCTTTTGTCATTTGATTTACTTATTTTTAATCTGGCTATTTATTTAGTTAAGTTTCAGTGCCTCAACTTATTTCAGTTTATTTAACGCAACATTTCAAATTTTTGTAGTTATAGATAATGATAGAAACCATTTCACAGGATGGAGACAAAGAGTGTAAGATCAGTAAACGACTCTTTAATATTTGAATAAATGTAATATTTCGGTAAATAAATAAATGGGGATGGAAAGTGTTAGTAAAGTAGAATATGCCATTACTTTACATAATTCATGAATCACGTTGATTTTTGAATGGTTCCGCTGTTGGAGGAGTTGGTTTGGGCATGTGTGAGGTTGCGGGGTATAGAGGTGTTGTTTTTTATTATAGAGGCACATCCCACAATCCTTTAGTGAGATGGTGAACAGTTGGTCTCAGGTCTGCGGGGAACAAGCACAGTTTGAGACTGTACGTGGTTCTATTTTGCGAATCACACGTATGTGTCTTCTTTATAGCTTCATTTCAGTTTTTTTTGTCAGAAGTGTGAATCGTGTATGTAGGTGTGATTTTTAACAGAACATTTGCCACCCGGTTCACCCAACAGGTTATGTTTATGCCTCATACAAATGTTTGTAGAGTATAATGCACAACAGGAATGTGGAAAGAGGAACTTGCTTTAGCGAACCATCTGGATCAATATGAGATTTGTAATTTGTTAATTAAACCTGATGATTTTCTTTATTATAATTTCAGAGATTTTCCATCAGAATATATAGAACTTTTTTATTAGGAATTGCTTCTTAATGCGGTCAAAACCGTAAAATTACAGAAAAAGACCGCAAATTTACAAGAATACCGGAGGAATTTGTAATTTAGCATCCAGTAAATCCCCGTTATTTCATAGTTAATTTCTGGCACCCCAGCTGCTTTTTTGACAGTTTATTTTTGAAATACGGTCAAAACTATAAAATTTATGAAACAGACAACAAATTAACAAGAAAAACAGTGAAAACTATTTAATATTTGTATGTGTTTATATCCTATAATTTTAGAGGAAAAAGATAATATTTTTTGTTTTTCTTCTGGTTTTTCAGTTTACAGATTTTCTTTGTTTTTTTACGGAATAGTTTTTTACAGTGTAGCTCACCCAAAACAAAATGTTGGTCATGTTACACTTGCTCAGGTCATGTTTTATTCCACAGAACACAGTAACATGAGATGTCAAATCAAGTTAAGATGTTAAGCAAGTTATTGCAGTGGATTTAGTACAATAGCATGTGGAAATGTGTTAGTAAGATGTTCATTTGTGTTTCACAAGCTCACTTTCTCACTTCTTCACTCACACCACCTTCAATACGAGCGCTCCAAATCTGCCTCTTCCCCTAAACGTACTACACTTCCTTTAATAGCATTCCTAAGTAAGTTATCTTCCGAGGAACAAAAGTATCTAAAAATCACAGATGAGATCTTCAACATCTCTATTATTTCACCTAGACATCCATGAGATTCACTGGAGAGCGAATGAAGAAAGTCTCCTGCAGATATTTCTCCTGAGAAAAAGACTGAAATCCAACAAATGTCAGCATTACAGTTTCAGAAAAAGATGTCACCAAATGAGCTCAGATTATGACATCATTGTCATTTTACATCTCCATACTCTGAGGTATGGATTGCCTTCTTCTCGATGGATGCATGTCATGTTGCTTTGGAATTTGACCAATCGGCATCATTGTTCCCTACATTTGCTACGCTCTAAAAGCGATTTTCAAATATAAACATTTCTTGCTTCATTGTAAGCATTTTGGGGGTTTTACTCTATCCATATTTTACCCTACTGCGTTTTGAACAACCTGGCATTTTATAGAGTGAAGGGATCGTGTTAACACATCACACGTGGCTGTGATGTGTTAACACGCTGACCTATGTCGGCAGGTGATTAGGTTTTGGAACTTCTGACTCAAGGCTGTTTTAAATCTACACCTCGAGCATGTCTGTGTGCGTGATTTTCTGTGTGTATGTGTGTGCATAAGGGGTTTTGTAATCCTGCGTGGGTGAAGCATTTGGTGTGCAGCAAGAGAGAGAGAGAGAGAGAAAGCATGAATATAGCCTGAGGATGTGACGAGTGTGAGTGTGAGATTAGAGAGCGAGTCTGTCATGAGATGAAGAGAAACACAAGGAACAGAGAGACTCTCATCACTGAAGACTCACTGAAGATGGACAGATTAAACACATGCTGTGATTTAGATTTTCTGAAGAAATCCGTGAAACACACCGTCACTGTCATTAAAGGGTTGCTATGTGGTTGCTAAGGTGTTTTTTGAATTTTTCAGCCCTCAGAGCAATGCTAATAGTAATGTTCTAGCAAACAATAGCACTTCATTTCAGATTCGATCTTGCTAGTGTGTAAAGTGTGTGTACTCTACCTAGTGTTCTCAAAAGCGCCTAGCAACCAGATATTAAAATGTATTCATAATGTTACTTTAATGCAACCAATGTTTTTTCCTGAGCCGTAATTTTGCCATAATACATGTTTCGTATACTCATGCTCGTCATTTTCTCTCTCTCACTCGCTTTTGGGCAGTTATAACTGGTTTGAGGTCAGTTTGAGTACAGTTCGCCATTTTTGGCTTTTAGTGAGGTAATGTGCCATTATCTGAGTTCTGACACACACACACACACACACACAGTAGTGCTGTGGGGTCGTTTCATAACCACATTGATTTATGCTGTGGCACAGATAACAGAATGCATTGTGGCTTTGGGTGTTGACACTGCTCCTCTCATCAGATTAAAGAATAGTCTGCTGCGTGTGTTTGTTGTTCGTGAGAATTGTTGGTTCTCTTGCACAGTGTAATACTCTTGTAAACTGTTTATTTGTGCATTTATTAATTTATGCTTATGTGTATTCATTTTACCCAATATGCAATTCTTTAGTTGTCCTCTGAGTGCACACTTAGACTGTGTTCACATTTGACCTTTTTTGAAAGTAAAAGTTGACAAGGGGGCTTTTTTAGATGGCGCCGTTGAGCTTGTGCGACGCAAGAGTCGCATGCTATCGAGTTGTTTAGGCTTAAAGTGGCCATATCTCCGACAGTTTCTGCATATCTCATGTTAATCTTGAGTACTTACAGAATAGTTTGCACCCTTAAAATATCCGTAAAGTCTTTAGTTTGATCAAATTTATAAAAGAAAACGTACATGCACAACAAAACACAGACGTATAAGTTACTTTGACTTACAGCATACAGTACATGTCCAGAATTTTTAACGCTGGGACCGCTTCATCTATCAGTTTCAAATGATCTCCAATTCCAGCGTTACATCAAGCATTTATGTATCATTCCTCACCGAAATGGAGTTAACAAACAAACACAGCAGAACTTCGCGAATGCAGTGCTCTCTCTCTCTTGCTCCTGATGGTCGACGTGTGCGCATGCTCCTTTTCCCGCTCTCCTTGGTTGACAAGTGGGCGTGGACTTTCTTCTCGCTCTGGCGGGTTGACACGTGGGCGTGCTTTTCCGGGAGAATTATCCAATAAGGGACTAAGAAAAGTTTTTACGAAACGGATTTTCATGTTCGGAAAATCTTTTGGAAACCTAAAAGAATGCCGAGGAAGTGTGTCGAGCACACAAATACTATTCCATACGTCCAACTTGTTTTTTGACAAGTTGACCATGTCTGGCATGAGAAGACAGCACGTTTAACCTGTAAAGAAGTCAGAATGCATGAAACATTATTGCACATCCCCTTTAAGGAAATGCTCAGCAATGTAAAGATGATCTTTCATATCACTGATATATTACTTTCTTCCTTGTTATCTAAAAACACCATTTTTGGCGGCCAAAAACCCTCCTTTTCCCATACAGTGTTATAAGACCGGAAATTACTCTGCCGACTCTGGCGTCACAGAAACTCCCTGGAGCCATCTTGTGCAATTAGAAAATAGCAGCTGGCAATGACTTCGGAGGCAGCATTTATGCATGGAGGCAGCTCAGAGAAACAGGTTCAGAAAGGCTTCATATCAATTTGAATTATAAAGAGCATCTTTACAATAACTGATGACATTTTTAAAAACTACAATACTAATTTCCCACTAGAAATGCAATCAAACGCTATTGATATTGAAAATTTAACTTAAATTTATACAAAACTATGCTCCAACCGGCCATTTTTTTACTTGACCAATCACCTTTTCCGCATGTTGTTTTTGGAAATGACAGATCTCGCTACTCGCTTGTCATGGTAAGCTGTGAAAAAGGTGCTGGACATAGGGCATATTTTTTTCAGAAAAGTTCCTTTTTTCAACTTCAATACAGAAAAAGACCCTGACACTCACGTTTAAAAAAGCTATCAGGACTTTTTTACGGCACGGTTTACTCCATAGGATTGTAATGTAAAACAGACGCTAGCAGCTTCAAAAAAGATGTAAAATCTGAACATAGCCTTAGGGAACACAATGCCAGCGTGTCAGGTACAAGTCTTCTGTAGTCTACACACGTGCAGCCCGCAAAAAAGGGTACGCTTAGGATGCACAATTATAGTGTGTACTTTGTTAGTGATGTTTCTTGTTAGAAATGTTTATACATTTTTATAGGTAAGGTAACACGATGCTACTATAGCAACATACTATCATTTCTTCATGTTAAAGTCCCCAGGAAATTTAAATGATATTTTTTGGCTTGATTTGTGAAAATGTTGGACTTAAAGGGACAAATAACCCCAAAATAAAAATTCTGTCTTTTTTTTACGTTTTGTCATCTCTTGACTTTCAGTTTTTGCTCTTTCATTTCATGTGACAGTTTTAGGATAGTCTTTCTGAGTGCTTTCCTTTAATATTAACCACAATTACTCTTATTTTAAGAGAAGGAAAGCAGCACCCTCTTAGACTTCTGATGTCCCCGGTTTTCTGCTGTAATTAGTTTAATAAATCTCAGATTTATATCACGGCACCATCTGTTGTAAAGATCGACCGCGTGTTGTCACGTAGCAGTTAGCAGTGCTAACGTAACACAAAGCTACAAGATAATGTTGTACTCGCATTATCAGAGGATTGTGTTTTATAGCCGCTCAGAATTTTATTCCTGTGTTCCACAAGTCAAAATATTATGGGAACATGATAAATGCTGTTTAATTTGTCTCCTGTTCTGTGACTTGAAGGCAGAGACACAAAAATAACAACGTGCAACAGGTCAGACAACTAAAGCAGCAGAGGGATGCGGTTGTCAAGGCAACACGATGGATGTTTCCTCTGTAAAGATCTCTCTGACAGTCACTCTCTCCATCTGTCTGTCATTCTCTTCTACTGAATGATAACAGTACAATGACGTGCAAAGCATTCTGCAGTCAGATTGTGTTTTTTGTTGTTGGCTTGTCTGTTGATCCTGGAGCGCTCTGTTAAAAATGACCAAGATACCAGAGGACTGAAAGTATTGCAACTATATTCGAAAACATCTATAGTTTAATGACACCAAAGAATCGTTTTAGTCTCTTGAGAAGATAACAAGTCAAGAACAGAGCCTTCAGTATGTAAAATCTTTTGATTGTGTAGATTGTGTTCACGAAAGTGTTTTAGTGAGAGAGAATGAGGGTTGTGCATTCACACACTTTCCATCTGTTGATAGGCAGTAATGGATCTCTGAAAGCGAGCTGGACTGTAATTGGATGTTGTTTTTAGCTGCTGTCATTTATCTTCCATCTCACTCACTCGTTCTCTCTCTCCCTCTCTCTGTTTTCTGCAGGAGAAGCAACATTGTTATATTGTTAAGATCTGATCATGTTGGTGATGATCTCCAGAGATTCAAAGCATTGTAATCTTTTGTTCTTTAGGAACTTTGCGTTATCGATCTCATGATGTTATTTTGATCTGTTCATACATTTACCATAGCTGTCTTATTCATGGGTTTTTAACATCTCAGATTATATTTCCAAGACATCATTATACAGGATATCTTCAGCGTGAAATACCTTTTGAAAAATCTATTTTGTATAGTCTGTACGCATGAAAGAAAAAGAATTCCAGAGCTGTATCAGTTTAGGCCGAGTATCTAAGATACTGTTTCATTCAATGCACGCGCTTGGTTAACTTTCGGTCTGGTTTGTAGCTAATATAATGATTAATATTTAAGTTAATTTGTTATTATATTATTATTATATTTATTTAAATATTCATTTACATTATTATTTTATTGTATATTAGTTGTATTAAATAGACAATTTGATCAATTTTATTATTATGCATATAAATTAAGCCACGTAACGTTTTTTCTTCTGGTAACCCCAAATAATAGTGGCTGGACATACTTTAAACTTGCTAGCTAATGTCATTTACTTCTTATTTCTTTTGTTTGTTATCAGAAATAATTTACACAGACTATACTGTTTGAGCATGTGTACCGAAAGTTAAGATTGGACCACAAAAGTGCACATGAGCAGAAATGTTTGTTCATGTTGTGTGTGTTTAAATATTGTTGCGTATTGTATCACCAGAATGTAACATGCTGACAGATTTTAGACTTGTTAACCATTGTAATTTATGACAACTGAGGTAACGAAAATGAATGGCACTAAGAATAAATTCCCTTGCTCTTTTATCCCAGACGCCTGCAGTTCTGCACCGCTGTAGAAAGGATTGCCATGTCTTTGTTTGTCTGTTTGTTTATAGAGCATTACTCTGAAGTTGTGCTTTTCGCTTTTTTTGTGGGTGTTTCATAACAGAAAGGAGACTCCATTCCAGTATGTTTCTCAAATAAGGCCTTTGGGTTTCTGTGATTTAATGTCACATTTGTAAGAATTAATTATTTTTGCATTTCAGTGAAGAATAACCAAGTATAATGTTTTATTACAATACTTTTAGAATGTTGAGCAATGGCGTATGATTTTAAAGAGATGGTTCACTCAAAAAAGAAGAAAAATCTGAAAAAAATTATTCACCCTCATGTCATTCAAAACTTTGACTAATTCTTCTGCAGAAAACAAAAGAAGATATTTTGAGAAATGTGGTTTTGTGTTCATACAATGGAAGTCAATCAAGTTTGATTACGAACAATATATAAAATATATTTTGTTCTGCCGAAGAAAGAAATTCATACAGGTTTAAAAAGACACGAGGATGGGTAAATGCAAATAAGAAATCTTTTAAAGAACACCGGCCAAAGTAAGCAGTAAGCAACCACCTGGCAACCACTCAGAATTCCCTAGCAACCACAACACATCTTACATTTCTAAGAAAATATGATGTTTTTTCCAACACTAACATCCTTCTGGCCGTTCTGAGTGGGCAACTTATCCATTTCTTATTTCGGTGAGGTCACTTCAAGGTCTCCATGCTGGAATCAGAGCTGTCAGTTTAACCGATTGACAGGCTGCAATAATTCCATTACATCTATGATTGACAGCTCAACTCTTCCCACATACAGTTAATAAGGTGGTAACTTGATCAAGCGGAGGCTGTCAATCAGAGAGGTTAAAGGGCGCTGTTGTTAACTGAGCTCACACACTTCGTGATCGCCAGACGCGGTGGGCACTGGTGACAAGCCATTATTCATTTTGCATAATTGCATCCTTAACACCAATCATCGATGTCTCGCCATGGAAACGTGTGGCGCCGTAGAAACGTGCCTTGGAGGAATATTCACAGACCCAGGGGAGAGATGCTTGTTAAATACCCTGGAAAAGGACACAGAGAGGATCAATATCATCTTAGATCTGTTTTCTTATTTCGCTCAGCGCTAGAATAAAATTTGTAAAATTTAATGTTCAGTTTTTAGAAAATATTTTGCTGTTCATCATTTTTGAGAAATATGTTGCATCACATTGCAGTCATTTGTACACAAGTACAATCGTGCATTTGTGTGATTTTTATTCAATCTTCTTCACACACACAGTAACACGACACATCGAGCGGACGCTGACTCAACATTGTGTGTGTGTGTGTGATCTGTGTTGGTTTCATTTCCTCATTGTGTCTGAAGTCAAACATTGATGCTGTTTGCTTTCAGCTGCAGCCTCATTTGCCCGAATCAAAATTTATGATGACATTTTCTACATTCCATAAAGTATTCATAAATGTCATTACTAATATCTCTCATAGATCATTTCAATTGATCTGTGTGTCCGGTGTGGCACAGCGGGAGCTGTGTGGATGTTCTCGCTGAGAACGAAACCTCCTTGCTCTCTCTCTCTCTCTCTCTGTGTCATTCTGTCTCTCTGCTCACTGGCTTTTCTTGGCTTTTATCCTAGGCTCTTTTTATATCTAATGAATGCTGTTCACCCTGTGTGTTTTGTGTAGCACCACATACATCTACGACACACAAACACACAGAGTAAGTTTGCACAGTAGTAAAAGCACCGGATGAGAATTTGTAAGTTCTGCTTTTTGTGGGGGCAGAAACAGCCAGATCACAGCCAGTTTTATATTAAGTGGGAATACAGCAGTCTAAAATTCTTATTGGATGCAGAAGTAAAAACATTATCGTCATTGAGGCTGTCTGCACCCATCCATCAAAACAGACTGCATTTCTATTTTGACCCAAAGAATGCAATGATGTGTGAAATCTCCATATTTGTAGTCATATATAGTATTAGTTGAACATATGGGTACACTTTTTGAAAAGCCCAAAGCACACAGCAAAAATTAAGGTTCTTCAATAGTTTCTATAGCATCTTAAAGGCCACATTCCCATTTTCAACCTTTAATTAGTGTGTAATGTTGTTGTTGATAAATTATAAAGCTCAAAGTTCAGTTCCGAGCGAGATATTGTCTTTAACAGAATTCGCTTTTCAAGGACTGCAGAGAACGGCTGGATCGGACTACAGCCCTCTACTTCCCGGGTACATGATGTCACTATTCCGCAATATCCGCCCTAAGGAATAAACCAAAAGGGGGCGAGGTCTTCTTTAGAGAAGAGGAAGAGCCGCTAGAGTAATGTTCGGTTATCAGAGATTGTAAACATTTGACTGAGCTACGCGCTAAACTACTTTCACTTTACACACACATTCTAAGATGACCAACTGTCTAATAACAGCTTCTGTGACTTTAACATCGGCTGTGAAAGCTGTTCTGTGTAATACACAGATATTGTGTGTGTGCGTATAGCCTACCTCTTAAACCCTTCTATGAAATGTCCATTGAAGTCCTGCTTGCAAATGTCTCCTGGTCAATCTGCTTGTTTTATTATCCAACTCGTGTCCAATATAAAAAGGCAAAACTAATGCTTCTGTTAAGGGGTTGGGCGATATATCGTGCGATTCTTATGCTCTCAGTTTCTCAATGACTAACGGTTACATGCCACCATATCCGAAAGACAGAGGACAAAGAAACTCCGGATATGGGGAACCGAAGAGGAACAATTAGTTCCAGGAAATGCCTGTGCTCATATTCTATTGCTGTTCTTTAAACCTTTTCAGGTATTTTCATGATAATAAAGTTGATTTGTAGTAATGTTGATAGACAAGTGTTGCTTTTTCATATACTCATTATAAACGACTCAATCTCGCAGTGATTTTAGATCGAGCAGACGGGCAGTACTTCCTACTGATCAAACAGCCGTAGTTCAGAACTGTGCATTAAACATCAAATCGATTTCAGAATCGATGTAGACATGTATTATTAGTGTGAATCACGATATATTGCCCAGTCCTGCTTCTGTTATTAGTGCTAATTAATATAACCGGTCTGACGCCAATCAGTCCGCTGTCATTTCCCTCACCATAGTAGGACAAAAATTGCGATCTCTAACAAAGATTGAAGTTTGCACATGCACTAGCAGACCTCCGTTACACTTTGATCGATCCGCATGTTTTTAACTGATAATGTAAAGTTGACGCAATTGTTACTATTTATTGCTAAAAGCCAAAGCTTCTGAATACACGGGCACAGAGAAGGGGATCAACCTATCACAACGGCCTGGGAAGCGGAAGCTCACTAACATGGAATGGGTGGGACATCTTCACACACACTCTAAGCGGGGAACCAATCATGACAGACCTGGTCAGCTTTACCAATCAGAGCGTTTCGGAAGGAGGGACTTCGTATAGACTGGAAGAAAACCAGTCGTTTTGTGAGAAGAGGGAAAGCGGTGAACAATAGACTTGAAATATGTGAAATATAAAGCGTTTATTAGCATTAGAAACATGAACATCCAATGTTAGACCGCCAAAAAACATAATCAAAGCCTCAAAAGCAGCAAATGACTGAATCCTTTAAAGGGACAGTTCACCTAAAAACAAAAATTCTGTCTTAATTTACTCATCTTCAAGTTGTTCCAAATCAGGATACATTTCTTTGTTCTGATAAACACAGAGAAAGATATTTGGAAGAACGCTTGAAACCAAACAGTTCTTGGCCACTACTGACTACCATAGTAGGAAAAAAGACAATGGTAGTCAAAAACTCTCCAGAACTGTTTGCTTTCCATGCAACATTCTTCAAAATATCTTTATCAAGAAATGTTCCCTACTATTGTAGTTAATGGTAAGTACTTCTTCCAAATATCTTCCTTTGTGTTGATCAAAATAAAGTAATTTATACAGATTTGGAACAACTCGAGGGTGAGTAAATGACGACAGCATTTTCATTTTTAGGTGAACTGTTGATTTAAGTTTACAAAAGAAGCGTCTTCTTTTTAAGGACCATTTCATGCTGCACAAGGATCTCGACGTCCGCTGTGGTGTTTTGGAGAGTAACGTTCTCGAATCTAGGTTGAGATCATTGGACTGTAATGGTTTTTAAAGCACCAGTGCATCCAGTAGATAGACCTGGGGAAGAAAAAGTTTCTTTGTGAAACCTCGATAGGACGAACAATAGATCAGATGAGTGGAACTCCTCAGGGGCCAGATGTCAAAGTCTCTCTCTCTCTCATTAGTGCCATTGAGAGATATGACGCAGGAATGGAGGCTGATGCAATTACAGTGAAACTGATTGAAGGAGAGGTCAAATTATCACAGCAATGATTGTCCTTTGTCTGAACGAGGAGCGTGACATTCTGCAGTGATTAACGTGTCACAGAAAAGAAGCGGGACGTGCAGACGGCCTTGGTGAACGTTCTGCTCTGATGATAATGTCATGGCTCATCCGCTGTCATGCCTCCCGTTTGATCTGAAGCTGTGACTCAGTGATCAGAACCAATAAGGCCTTATTTTACCAGCCCAAGTCTACATATGCATAGGATTGTAGCGGTATGACTTTTTACGGTACGGTAATCGTCTGAGACACCTTCACGGTTTCACAGTTGGCGGTTTTACATAATAATTCTTATCAGTAAGAGACTGTTTGACTGTAGTTGAGCTGGATCAGAAGCTGGCTTTTCAGAGGTGGATTGAACCTAAAGAAAGAATTACGATAATAAACCGAATTACAAAAAAGGAAAAGTTATTTATTTAATAATTTCTACAGGGAATACAGTGAGATTTGAGGGAATAAAATGGTTAACAAGAGGTTTATAAATGTTTTATTTTTATAAAATGTTGTGTGTATAAATTTAATTGATAAAACTTTATTAATAACAAAAAGAGGGGTAATGTATTACAATTTTAAGAATAGTGTCCTATAATATTTGATCAGAAACTGGATATTTTCCATCTAGATTCTGTTTTATGATGAGATAAATGCATTACCAATAATGTTAATGCATTGCATATGTAATGCATTGATAAGTTGCTTCAGTATGTAGATAAATGGGCTACTAATAGGCATGCAGAACGACACAAATTTCATATTAATATGGCAGTCTTTTCGCGGTTTAAGATTCACATTTAACTTTTTTTATCCATCCAATTGGCCGTTTCACCTGATGTCCGCATTATACTCGACATTTAATGTTCACTGCTGTATCAATATGTCCACTGTGTCATGGAAATGATGCAATCAAAAGTTATAAATCCGTCACACCTTTATCTGCATGGAGGGATGGTGTTCGCGAATATGATTGTAACAAAGTTCAATGTTCAAGGGAAGAAAGGAGGCAAGGGTCGGCGTGGCTGAGAAACGAAAGAATCTTTATTATTACTTCCGGGTTTCACTTCCGGCATCAAATATTTACACAGTCTATTTATAGCTCTTTGTTGAGTGAGATTCTTTCCTTGAAATCCTCTTCCTCGAGTAAGATTCTTTCCTTTTAGTCCTGGACACAACGTCACGAGGCTTCTTCTGGAACACGTTTCTCAGCCGTCTCTCTCTCTCTGTTTGCTTCCTCCGTTGAGCCTTAAAAGCGTCTCCTCGCCAATTACTAGAACAAGAAGCAGGTGTTTTCACTATAGCGTTGATCTGCTTACTTACCGTCGTTCTCCCGACACGCCTCTCTGCCGCAGACCGTGTCAGACCACGCCCCCCTTGCCACATACCCCCACCGCCCGACTCAGGCCGAGGCTCCATCCGGCCTGCAGCCTCGTCCCCCCCCCTTCGGGAGAGAAAGTCGGCCACCGCCATCTGAGTCCCCGGCCTGTGGATCACCTGGAATTTAAATGGTTGCAAAGCAAGGTACCAACGAGTGATCCGCGCGTTGGTGTCCTTCATGCGGTGGAGCCATTGGAGGGGCGCGTGGTCCGAACAGAGCGTGAATTCCCGCCCCAGGAGGTAATAACGGAGGGTGAGGACCGCCCATCGAATCGCCAAACACTCCTTCTCGATGGTGCTGTACTTCATCTCAGTCCGAGACAGCTTGCGGCTGATGTACAGCACCGGACGATCCTCCCCCTCTATTTCCTGGGACAGGACCGCGCCCACGCCCCTATCAGAGGCATCAGTCTGCAACAGAAAAGGGAGTGAAAAATCGGGAGAGTGCAATAACGGCCCGCCACATAGAGCAGCCTTCACCTGGGTAAACCCCTGCTGGCACTGCTCCGACCATTGGACGGTATCTGGTGCCCCCTTTTTAGTGAGGTCAGTCAGCGGGCTGGTGAGGTCCGAATAATTGGGTACAAACCGTCTATAATATCCCGCCAGCCCCAGGAACTGCCGCACCTCCTTTTTGGTCTTGGGTCTCGGGGCGGTTGCAATTGCTGCCGTCTTATCAATTTGGGGACGCACTTCCCCGTGACCCAAGTGGAAACCCAGATACCTTACCTCTACTCGCCCAATCGCACACTTCTTCGGGTTAGCCGTCAGCCCCGCCCTCCTCAGCGAACTCAGAACCGCTCTCAAGTGCTGCATATGCCGCTGCCAGTCGTTACTATATATGATGATGTCATCGAGGTACGCGGCGGCATATGTTGCGTGGGGTCTGAGTTTCAATCCATGAGACGCTGAAAAGTAGCAGGGGCCCCGAATAACCCGAACGGAAGTGTGACGAATTGGTGTAACCCGAACGGCGTCGTAAAGGCTGTTTTCTCCTTGGATAAGGGAGATAGAGGGATCTGCCAATACCCTTTCGTCAAATCCAATGTCGAATAAAAACGAGCCGTCCCTAGCCGGTCAAGTAATTCGTCAATTCGTGGCATTGGATAGGCGTCGAATTTCGACACAGCATTCACCTTGCGATAGTCCACACAAAACCGGACCGAGCCGTCGGTCTTGGGTACTAAGACTATCGGGCTCGCCCAGTCACTATCGGACTCTTCTATTACTCCCATGTCCAGCATAGCTTCTAATTCCTTCTGAACCACAATTTTTTTGTGTTCAGGTAACCTATATGGGCGACTGCGTACTACCCCACCCGGTTTTGTCTCAATGTGGTGCTCTATGAGATTCGTGCGGCCGGGTAGGGGTGAGAACACATCTGCAAATTCTGCCTGTAATTTTACAACATCCGTAAGCTGGGAGGACGAGAGATGATCTCCCCCTGGAGCCAGAGCGAAAGATTGCAATTTTGTGTTCGCTTCTGGCCCGAGATCATCTACTCTACTCACTGTCGTCGCCAGCATTACGGAGTTCAACTCAGTCCATTTTTTGAGGAGGTTGATATGATAAATCTGATGTGCCCCACTCCTATCCGATCGTACTACCTCATAATTGAGATCTCCTATTCGTCGTGTGACCTCAAAGGGTCCTTGCAACTTGGCGAGTAGTTTAGAGGTGGACGTTGGGAGTAATACAAGAACTTTCTCTCCCGGTGAAAATTTTCGTGGTCTGGCGCCTCTGTTATAATGTCGGCTCTGTCTGTCTTGTGCCTGTAACAAATTCTCCATAGAGCGCCGCCCCAGTGTATGGAGTTTTGTTCGCAGGTTCATGACATACTGAATTTCATTTTTACTTGCGGAAGGTCCGTCCTCCCAAGCTTCTCTTAGGACGTCTAAAACCCCGCGAGGTTGACGGGCGTAGAGAAGCTCGAAGGGGGAAAACCCCGTAGAGGCTTGGGGGATCTCGCGGACCGCAAATAACAGAGGTTCCAACCACTTATCCCAATTTTTGGCGTCTTCGTGTACGAATTTCCGGATCATGGTTTTTAACGTACGATTAAAACGTTCGACCAATCCGTCTGTTTGTGGGTGATAGACGCTGGTGCGAATTGTCTAAACCCCCAATAATCCATACAGTTCGCGAAGGGTTCGTGACATAAACGCCGTGCCTTGATCTGTGAGAATCTCTTTAGGGATTCCCACACGGGAGATTAATCGAAACAGTGCGTCCGCAACACTCGTTGCCGAGATATTGCGAAGCGCCACTGCCTCAGGATATCGGGTTGCATAGTCCACAATGACTAATGCAAATCGATGTCCTCGTGCAGATCGCTCTAACGGCCCGATCAGGTCCATACCAATTTGCTCGAAGGGGACCTGAATAAGCGGAAGCGGGCATAAAGGTGCCCGTGGGGTGGCCAGTGGGTTTACCAACTGGCATTCAAGACAAGACGCCGCCACCTGCGCACGTTCTCATGAATGCCCGGCCAAAAAAAACGGGCCGTTAGGCGATTTAAAGTTGAGGAATGTCCCAGGTGTCCCGCCATTGGATTACAGTGAGCCGCCTGGAAAAGCATTTCCCGACGGCTCTTCGGTATGACCAACTGGGTTGTATCCTGCTTTGACTGAGTGTTCTGGGTCACTCTATACAACCGGTCTTTTAAAATAGCAAAATATGGATAGGTCAACGGTTGCGCAGGATGGAGGAGTTGTCCGTCGATCTTACGGACCTGATCAAACGCATGTTTGAGCGTCTCGTCCTGAGACTGCTCCAGAGGAAAATCATCGCTCTGGGAGAGATTTCTTCTCTCCACAGTGCTCCGTTCCTCTGGGGCCGTCGTCAGAGGTCCCGGCTCCACCTCTCCCATCTGCGTGACCGCCCCCCCCCATCGCTCTTGGTTTCGCCCAGAAACTTCCGCACATAAGTGTCCCAACAATGTCGAAAATGAAGGCCAATTTGTTCCCAAAATTAGCGGATGTCGGAGGTGCTTGTTAACAGCCACCTCTACACTATGTTTTTGTCCCCTGAATTGTATGGTCAAAGGCACCACAGGGTAGTTCACCACATCCCCGTGCACACACCTTACTTTAACCGCGCGGCTCGTATCCATTGCCTCGAATTGAATCAGGCCTTGATGAATTGAGGTTTGGTTACACCCTGAATCCACCAACGCCTGATATATACCCCCCCCTAATACTCACAGGTATTTGGTACAGTCCGTCCTGACCGGGGGCAGCCTGAGGATTGTCGGGAACCCGGATCATCATGCCGACCTCCATCATAGGACATCGGTCGACAAAATGTCCGGGGTCCCCACAACGCCAACAGGCCGGCCCAGGAGTCCCCGCCGCCTCAGTGGCAGGAAGCAGACCCCCGAATTGGCGAGGAGAGGCTGATGAAGGGTAAGAATTTTGTGGACCGCTGGCGGTCCGGTGGGGGTGTCCCTCCTGGGACCTTGGAGCTCCATATGGGCCCGCCTCTGGTGGGAACCGGGTTCGCGGCGCCGGACGCGGATAGAAGCCCCCCCTGGACCTGGGTAGTGGCACCGGTCTCGTCGGTATCATAGACCTAGAGGGAGAGAGAGAAAGAGAAAGAGATGTTGGGGTCGCGCCGACCCCTGGGCACGCCACCAATTGGTCCTCCGCCAGCTGGATGGCCTGGGCCAGCGTCGTCGGGCGGTGACACTGGACCCATTGAGCGGTTTTCTTGGGCAATCGCCCCACGAACTGCTCCAGTGTCACCTGGTCGACGATGGTGTCGACGGTAGTGGCCCCGGCCATCAGCCATCTGCATCCCGGAGCTGGTGAGCGAAGGCAAAAGGTTGGGAATGTTCCCCGAACTCCAGGGATCGGAACCGCTGCCGATGCTGCTCAGGACTCCGGCCAACCCGTTGGAGGATGGCCTTCTTGAGGTCCGCATAGACCATGAGATTCGCCACCGGGAGTTGTTGGGCAGCCATCTGGGCTTCTCCAGACAGGAGTGGGATAAGGCGGGAAGCCCAAGCGTCCGGCTGCCATCCGGATAGTTCCGCGGACCTCTCAAATAAGTCCAAGAAGGCTTCCGGCTCGTCCTGGGTTCCCATCTTATGCAGCGGTACCGTCCCAAAAAGCGTGGATGGTGATGAGCCTTCCTTTTAGTCCTGGACACAACGTCACGAGGCTTCTTCTGGAACACGTTTCTCAGCCGTCTCTCTCTCTCTGTTTGCATTCTCCGTTGAGCCTTAAAAGCGTCTCCTCGCCAATTACTAGAACAAGAAGCAGGTGTTTTCACTATAGCGTTGATCTGCTTACTAACCGTCGTTCTCCCGACACGCCTCTCTGCCGCAGACCGTGTCAGACCACGCCCCCCTTGCCACAATGATCGAACATGTTGGATGTATTTCCTCCTATTGGAGCCACTTTGCATCAACATTTTTGGCAAATTGGATATCCGTCCTCCACAAAAATCCCCCAAAAGTTTTTTCTATACCCAAAGTATTCCCATGCTGCAGATTTTAACTTCTTTTCGGCAGGGATGAAGATCAGATGTAACATGAAAAAAAACTTCATTTGTGTTTTATTCTGTGAACTATTTACAATATTTTTCCTGAATTTCACATAAAAACATTGTTTCTATTTGCATATGTATTGTAGATAATTAAAACTGGAGAAACATGTGAAAATAACAGGAAGGAAGCTCTGTATTTTTTCAGACCTTAAATACTGTAAAGAAAACAAGTAAATCATATTTTTAAGCAATACAACAGTAATAATTGTATATTCTAAAATAAAATGTTTAACCTGGATTTGTATCACAGTCTTTTCAAGCTGTCAGTCTTTCACATTCCTGTTAGATGACTTTATGTCACTCCTGAGGTTAGATTTTGTTGAAATTCAACAGACACTGGACTGGAATGAACACAATACATCTAGAAATTATTATTTAATTAACATTTGGAATATTCTCTTCATTTTTGCTGTGTATATACTATAGAAAAAACTGAATATGATTTTTAAGTTGACATGTGAACTTGTAATCTGTTGAGAAATGTTCACAAATACTTACCGACACGTGCACATGCGCGCACACACTGTCTTCAGGAGTTTTCTGGTCCAGTAACTCAAGGCTGTGGTGATGTCACAGGGGAGCTGTCCATGCACATGTGGTGCTGAAACATTGTGACTGTGCATTCAAATGGATCCTTCCATAAGCACACTCATGGATGTGCTCAAACACACACACGCGCTTGTGGTTACCCTCTACAGCTGTGAAATATTGATGAGAGACTTGTAATGGGGAGAGCTGTGCCTGTGTGAGAAAATCACACATGAATTATAAAGACAAGATCATGACCGTGTGCGCGCTCAAAGCGAACGCATCAATATTACATGACAGAAATTAGACAACTTCACACACACATACAGACAATCAGCTTTTACCTTTGTATTGCCGACGCAGTAAATGTAGGCTGTGTTCACATGGGAATGCAAATAGAATGTACTGTGGAGCGTTAGACATGTTCATTCATATTTTGAGATCTTTTTAGTGGAAAAGAAGTATTTTTGCTCCACAGTTCCAGAATCTACAGAAAAGGTGGTTGATTATATTTAAGTTATTTAAATGCAATGTAAATGTAGATTTAATTTTAATTACATTTTGAGCTGTAGTGTTAAATACAATTTGGTATTTTCAATCTAAAAATTTATATCTTTAAGTGTAAATCTAAATCTTTAATTGATCTGAATATAAGTATTTGCTTTATTGCATTCATTTGCTTCAATATTTATTGAAATGCATGTTTGCTTCGGCTTTATTTGACCATATGGGATTTTATTTTCATTTATTCAAAGCTTTTGCGCTTGAGTTAGGATGTGATTTTACTAAGTCATGTAGAGCGGTTTCAGTAGCTGTCTTGTTTTTCACTTAATGTTTATGGTAGTCATTAGCTGTGTTCCAAAACATATGTGAGTCCTTGCTGTCTACCGTTTACATAGGGAGTTGCCGTCAAAGACTCACTAAAATAGAATCTGACAGAAACTGTTTTGAATATTCCTTCATATCTAGCAACTTAAGCACAAACACATGTTCTTCATGTAAAGAGTATAGCCGACTTCTCACAGCTTCTCATGAAGTTTAGAATCACACATCCGTGTTTGTGTTGGTCCAAAGGTGTTTTCTCTCTGCCTCTGTTCTCATCTCAAGACTGCAGTTCTGATAGTTTTCACATGACTATTGAGCCAAAGTGGTGTGTGCGTCCGTATGTTTGTGTATGTCTATTAATAACCGGCATTAGCAGTCTGATCTATAGGGACCTGCTTTTGTAAAGATGAACTACTGTGAGGTCCTGCAGAATACTGTCACATTTTTACAGCTGTCTCATTGCACTCGCAAGCACACACACACAAACACACACACAATGTGTGGTTACTCACTTAGCCTTGTTTATTACCCACACTACTATTCCCCAGAGGTCACTTCACTGACCTACACACACACATGCCACCTCATCCATTTTTAATGCTCACTACACACGCACGCACACACACACACGCACGCACACACACACACAAACAAAGGGATGTTCACTCTTTGTTGTTTTAAAATCAGTAGATAATACTCCCCAAGGTTTTAGTGTTTACTCAAATCTGGTATTATAATGGTATAGGCTATTGCTATAGAATATTTAAACTTGACTTTTACTCATTTTCTCAGGTTGGTTATTTGTAAAAGAAAACTTCTTCACATCACAATATGGACAAAGGTATTGGGATGTCTCCTTCTAATAATCTATTCCAGTAAATCCATTCAAAACAAACACTAATGCTGTACCATGCAAATCCATATTAAAGAATGATGTTTCCATATTTGTTGCAGCAGTTTAGGAGGGTATATTGACAGTAAGCCTGTGTAAAGGTCATTGGGTCATTTGGGTGATGAGCGTTTGAGTCAAAGGTGTTCAACTGGATTCAGGTCTGGGCTTTATGCAGACCAGTCATGTTCTTCCACATTTGCTTTGCAGGGTCATTGTCATGTAAGTATAGAAAAAATCTCTGACCAAACTGTTGCTTTAAAATTAGAAGCACAAGATTCTCTAGAACAGCCCTTACCAAAGTCCGGACTCCGGTCCGGGAGGGAATTCAGGGAAAGCGTGTAGATAAAATGTTGCCGGTGTAGCACCGCTAGCGCATGGTGTTGTTTCGCCGACTCAGCTCGTCTTTCTCTTGGTCTATCTGTGCAGAGACCGGCAGAAAACAGAAGCACATTCAACCGACCGAACAAAATGGCGTTTTCAAAGCTTTGTCACTGTTCCAGACTGCCTGGGCAAATGAAAATGGATGTAGTTTGTCTGTTTTCTGAAAAAACAATGTTTTTTTTTATTGTGCATTCAAATTAATATTGATGAAACTGCAGTTGGATTCTTTTGATTAAGTGATAATATAATACACAGCTAACTAACACAATAAAAACATGATTAAATCTGATATGAGTTAACCAGATAAACTTGTTGATTTGTTTTTTAAATGTATTTAAAGTTGATTTAAATGTTTATTAAAAGCAAGTTTTGTAATAATAATTATACCGGACCTTTGACGTTGACAAGAATTCAGATACGGACCTTTTAATATAATCTTTGAGAACCACTGCTCTAGAATATCATTATTTTCTGTAGCTTTATGTTTTGTGCTCATGGAAATTACTACGGGTTCCCACGGGTCATGGAATTTCTGAAATATCATGGAATTTTAAAAGGTCTATTGCAATTGAAAGTCTTGGAATTGTACACATTTTTTGTCAAAGTCACGGAATATCAGGTATTTTTGTTTGTCACTTTAAATTTTAGCTTCCATTTATCATAATGTAGTTTTTCTATACTGTATTTTTTATCGTGTTTTTTACACGTATTCTTCCGTATATCTCTAACGCCATTTTATTCCTATCCTGCTTGTAATCTTTATTGCCAACTTAAGTCAAATGCAGGCACCTGTAGCTCTTGACTAAGGCAAAATGCCTGGAAAATGTACATTTCAAGAGCTTTGGCAAAAAAAGGACCCCTTCAAAGAATGGGTTTCATTCATTATAGGTCATGGAAATTCAACTTTTTAGTCAGTGAAAAGTCAGGGAATTTGACACTTGACTTAGAGTAGGAACCCTGAAAGTAGTCAAACCTGTTCATCAGAAGAAGGCGTCCCAATATATTGTCTGTATATTGCATATTTATTCAAGACTTCCAAATGTGATTTTTTTATTGTTG